>JAQMYJ010000001.1:16348940-16373161 GCA_030014305.1 Clarias laeviceps | reverse complement strand
AAGGTCTTTCTTATCAAAACACTGGCTGTTAAAGCACAGCCACCCACAGGAGTTTAGTTATCATGCAGTAATAAAATGTGCAACTTATTGGGGCTTCTGAGTGGCACAACAGAGAACAAAAATGCTCTCAAGGTGACACTGAAAAATGTGATAAAGAAAAACTGGTGAAAGGAAATTGTTTTGAAATCTGCCAGGTTGAAAATTGAGCTACTGTTCGTATTCAAATAAGCAGCGAGCTTTCCAAGTAATTTCCTAAAAATTACTGCAGTGATTATTATGATTCAGGTGACATAGAGTCTCTGACTGCTACAGTGAGTAACTTTGCATTTCTTGAACAGTCCTGTCAGAACCGATATCCTTTAGTTGTGGAAAAGCTGATGCTGTTTTTCAGAAGGATCACATTATTGGATTGCATCAAACAAAGACAACAACTAAGGATATTTGTGAAAATTCCTAGAGTTGGACTAGGAACTATCCAATACATTACCTGTGATGAGAGATTATTTTAATGCTTGATAAAGTTGCAACATTGCAAAGTTGAAAAAATTACCAGATAAATCATCATTTTGTTAAACAGTCAATAATGAGCATCTGCAGGAACTCGCTAAATTGGGCCTAAACAGCTGTGAAGACATAAAAACATTTGTTTGCAATTTGCTATGGAGCATAAAGATGGGACGTTGGGCCAGTGGAACGGTGTGTTCATACACTGTGTGATCTGGTGAGTTCAGATTGACGCTGTTCCAGAGCAATGAGAGAATCGGGGTAAGAAGTAAAGCACATCTTGACCTGAATGTACAGAATGACCAAGGTATCGCATCAATGGAGGTTTTTTTTTCCAGGAATATTCCAGGACTCGGGTTGTGAGTGTGTGGTCCTGGGAGCATGAGGAATCATTTTCACACATGAACTGACCATCACATGAGTCCTGACCTTAAGCCCCTGTTAATGTCTTTGGAATGTGATGGAAAAGACTTTACAGAGTGGTTTGATTCTTCCATCATCAGTACAAGATCTCAGCCAGAAATGAATTAAACTCTGGACAGAAATAAATGTTGTGATGTTGCATAAAGTTCTCTACATAATGCCATGGCAAATACATGCCAGAGTCAAAGCTTAAGGGTTCAACAAAGATTTACATCATGAGAAATTGAACAGTTCTTTTTGTATTGATTTTATGAAATTAATTAGACGCTTGTCATTTAAAGCTTTTAACGGTCTTGTTGCATACTGCAGTAGGTGGTGGATTAATTATGTGGAGTTTAATGTTTTTTATTTATTTATTTTTTATGATGGTCCCCCAATTGTTAAAGCAATAAAACTGTGTTGATTGAATCATTTCTTGTGAGTTCAGTATTGAGTAAACGAATCGTGTTGTATACGTGTGTTTTAGTCGCAACCAGCTGACCAGTTTGCCCGCGTCAGTGTGTGAGCTCCCTCTGTTGCGGGTCCTCAACATCAGCAACAACAAGCTCCCAGTCCTGCCTGCTTCCATACACAAACTTGCACACCTCCGGCAACTGGTACGTACACTTTGCACCGCTGTGTGAGCTTTCTCATGCTCCTCATCACACTCTCCTGACATCACCGCACTGTCTGGGTCCTCTGTCTCAGCTTTTGTACCTGCTAAAAAATGGCTTCAGCAGAAAAGGAATAGTAATCAAGTCCTTATAATTAGGTTTGTTTCATGATTTCTGCCTTAAAATTATTTTCAAAGTCACTTAGTGTTTCAAGTTTCACATCCTGTCATCATTTAATCTGAAATTTTGGTTTTAATCAGTTGCGTTTCAGAAAAGCAGCCGGATGTAATACTGGGAATTTTGGAGAATGTGTTCATTGAATGTGTTTGTTCTGCAAGCTCAGTGAAGCTGATGGTAGTGAATCTTTGATGGAATTTTTTTTTTTCCCCCCTCAGGTTCCAAGCTAGTAAGTCTAACAGCGTTCATCAAGAAGTTTGTCAAAGTTCAGTAAAGTTTGTTGCGACATGGTAGAAATCATAGGCACCATCCTCATGTTCCTCCATGCTCTAAATTTTTTTATGTAGTCCCAGATTAAAAATATTACAGCAATTCATAAGTTATTCAAAGGTGTATTGTAGATGGTTTGTGGACTTTGTAGTGGCTTTATAATGTATCAGCGTCTGGAAATGTCCCTAAGTCCTTGTTTAGTATTGACATGGACAGGTCTGAGCTATATGAGCTGGAATGCTCATAAAAAGTTGGAGAAAATCTCATAAAATGTATAAATCTGCAACCCTGCACTCTAAACAAATAAATCGTATTCTCTAAGAGATACTACACTGCATATGGTGACATTTGTCACGGAAGTATGTGGCTACTTCATAGCTCCTGTGGTCACAAGTATCTGAAACAGGGGTATCCAGGTCATGTTAACGAGACGAGAACTCAAAGCAGGTCTTGACAATTTCATCATAGCTTGTTGTGACGTGTCGAAGGTACTTCATAGATAAATGCTATATGTTTGTGTCAGGTGAATACATTAGTTAGCATAAGTACTGTACATTATGTATTATTTCATCTGTAATGCATGAGCAATTTAAGTGATTTAAGTCTTGTTATACTTGCAAGAACATCCAAGAATCACAATTCAGCATGCTCTCGAAAAAAAACAATTGTGAATGTGGGAAATGTGTGTAGAGAATTGGAATAGAAATTCTATCAATTACGTAAGCAGCATATACTGTATATACAGTGAGCAACTACATTCTGTAAGTACATTCTGTATGTGTTTTGTGAATTGCTCTAAGCAGACACAGGCAGTACGTATCTCCAATCTTGTGTTTTCAGGATGTGAGCTGTAATGAACTGCAGTGTTTGCCGGTGGAACTGGGTCAGCTGGAGGGTTTACGGGATCTGAACTTGAGAAGAAATCAGCTCACGACCCTGCCAGAGGGTTAGTTCATCTCTCTCTCTCACTCACACTCACACACACACACACACACACACACACACACTCACACTCACACTCACACACACACACACACACACACACACACACACACACAAAAAAAGCTAGAGACCACTGTCCCATCTCTGCACAAAGATGGAGTTACATAATCGCTCTGGAAATGTCTGTGGTTACCAGGGCATCAGTAATGTAATGAGTAGGGTTAGTTACATAGATGTCGTCATTCTAAGTATTCATACTAAGAAATCGCAGTTAAAGTCAAATGCTACGATTACCGTGTGTAACCTATTAATTCGTTCCCTTCTACAACAGAGTTGGCCGAGTTGCCGCTAGTCCGTCTAGATGTCTCCTGCAACAGGATTTCCCACGTCCCCGTGTGCTATCGGCACTTGCGTCACCTGCAGCTCATCTCACTTGATAACAACCCCCTGCAGATGCCCCCAGCGCAGATCTGCTCCAAAGGGAAGTTCCATATATTCAAGTATCTAAACATGGAGGCATGCAAAAGGAGCCAGGACCAGCTGGAGAGGGCTCTGCGTCCCAGTGGCTTCAGCAGCTGGTGAGACCAGGATGGAGGGATGAGTGGGAGGGGAAAACACAAAACAGATGTGAATGAAGGAGCTTAAATAATGACAATGGAAGAACAAGTTAATAACAGATGCATGTCTTATGATTGATGGTGGCGAGTTAAGTCTAATGAGTAGCGAGTGTATAAATCAGCGATAATTACTTGCATGTCTGAACTGTTGTGCTCAGTGATGTGGTAGATGGTGAACGTGGCATTGTTCGATATTCACACATTTCACTTATTAGCAAATAGAGAATGGAGAAGAGGTCTGAACATATCCCTCTCTCTCTCTCTCTCTCATATATGTTTTTGTATACAGTCTTTCAGATCAGGAGCTGTTTCCTGGTCAGTATGGTGGGCTGGACTCTGGCTTCAACAGCGTGGACAGTGGCAGCAAGAGATGGTCAGGAAATGAGGTAAGAAGAAGGAGAAGCATGAAACCAATTAAAGAAATTCCAGCCGCATGTAAATCTGTTTTTCATCCCGCGCCGTGTGCATGCGGAACATCTCCTTCCTGTCTCTTTCCAGTCGGCTGACGATTTTTCAGAGAGATCTTTGCGCTTGATGGAAATGTCCCGTGAGCAGCATAGAGAGGAAGATGAGAGGAACATGTCGCCCGATACACCCAAAGGTACAACGTCTTTCGTAAGTTGAAGAGAGAGAAGCCCTCTCTGATCACACACATGTAAACTCATTTTCTTTCTTTTCATCCTTTATACCGCCCCCCTAGTGAATGGAGACGTGGAGCAGGTGGATTTCATCGACAGCAGTTTAGCAGAAGAGGATGAGGAACGCTGCAAACCAGACCCTCCTAGTTCTCCACAATCAGCACTTGTACAGGCAAGAGAACCAATTAATTATTCATGTGCTCTTAAGTCTCTTTACTCAAGCATTGTTTTGCCAAAAGTATTTATTGATTCAGCTGCTCCAAGCGCTTCATACATTAGAGTGAATATCGTACTCTTTGTCTTATTTGTTCTTGTGCTTCGTGTCTTTCAGGAGAAAACTGAAAGCAGGTCCACGCCCTCACAGAGCCCTGATTCATTTGGAAGCAGGTAAAACTGTTTACACACACCAGTGGACGCATGAGCTCATCCTCTTCGGTTCACAATACATATCTTGTTCCTATTGTTCGAGAAAGCGAAAACGTCATCTGCTTTTTTTTGGGTTGTTGGCTGTTTAAAGAAAATACTTATTCTGTATTACTGTATATAGTAGATATCCGTACATACCAAAATCATTTTGGATGAAATGGACTTTTTTTTTTTTTCCCCCTTCTTCCTTTTTCACCAATGTCCCACACTCACATTCTCTCCAATCTTTGCTAGCGTAATTGACAAGGTCAGTCTCCCAGTGTGTTTAATGAGCTGGGAAAAGTCAACAGTGGATTTTTTTTTTTTTTTTATGTTAGTTTTCTCTCAGAATTCACAGCTGCCTGACTGAATACTCACCCAATTTAATTCAGAATACTGCTAGAGACAGATATCACTCTCCCATGTTCATGGGAAGGGACTTGATCAGTGTCATTCATGTGCTTGTCCAGACTGGCACCTTCTAATACAGTAGGTGAGATTGTCTAGCTTATACATTGCAATTTTAAAAAGCTGCTTAAAATACAGTATGTGATTTTATTTTTTAGTTTTTATATAATGTTCACTTCACTTAAATATAAGTGAAGTAAACTGTATAATAAATAAATAAACTTCACTTCAGTTATTGTGGAAATCCTTTCTGATCTAACAAAGTGGCATACAAACATCATCCCGTTGCATCCACACACCTCAGAGCGTCTGATATTCGCTGGTCACTTTTCTACAGGCTGCAGAATATCTCTCAGCAAATCAGTGTATACACAATCAGCCAACCAATCTCCAGAGTAATAACCGTTCTTAGTGAACAGGATTGTGGAGTCTGTTTGGAGTAAAGCAGGTTATGGTGTTGAATGTGTTTGTGTGTCAAAACAATCTGCTGAGCTTGAGATTTTCCTCAATTCCACCACGAACATTTTTAAAGGCAGAATGTTCTAGCATTTCAGTTGAGGACATAATTCTCTTCTTTGCAGGAGGAGTGTTGGCAGTGAATCGGCTGATGCGAGCTCTCCGCCCAGTCCCACGCTAGAGGAAAAGAAGAGGCCTGGCACACTGCAGCTCTGGCAGGAGCGAGAGCGTGCGCAGCAGCAGCAGCGAGATCGGTGAGTGCGATTGACACCAGGGTGTAGAGACTGAGAGGCGGCCAGGAACCAGGACAAACAAGACGGGAACATCAAAGGATTAATGATGATTGGATAAATAGATTTATCAAATAATTTATAAAGGGTGTTCAAGCCAAACCGGGACTTTTGATTGTACAGAACACAGTTATGAGAGTAAAATCTCCCTTTATTTCTCTATATAAATCCCCCGCTACACTAATGCACTTATCCCAGTTTAGCATCAAAGTAGAAAAGTTTTCTCATTACGCTACAACCATAATTGGACTGACTGTTTCATTTCTGAAACGTTGGCCTCCCAGGAACTCCTTTAATGCTTGTGGAAATCACTTGCAGCGAGATCAGAATCGTACAGAGGGTGTGCTAATAATTCTCAGCCGAGTCCCTGTGATGTGTTTGTGAATGATTGATTGAGTTCTCACAGACACTTGCGTCTCTTCCGCAACTCGGTGACTAGTCACCCGTCGACTTTCAAGGATCAGGCGATCTACTCGCTAAATGTTACCTGAGTCACCTCGGCCGGGATCGTCATCCTCGGTCATAGAGCCTTTTTTTTAATTATTTTTTTTTAACTCTGCTGTAAATGTTAATAATAAGTTTTGTGCCTTCATTCACAATAAAATTCATCAAAAGTCCCAGTTTGACTTGAAGACCCGTGTGCTCCGTGTGATATTTTGACCTGTACAGAGCACTACTGACTGATGTCTTTTGGATTATGGGAATAAAACAAAAGTGTGATAAAACTAGTAGTTTCAATAAGGTGGTTGTAGGGTCATATTTGTTGAAACGTTTCAGTTATTTTTAATAAATGATACCTGTGTTTTAATTTTTTATTTTTTTTTTTCCAGTATGCAGAAGACAGCAGTGAAAACAGGAAGTCAGTCAGCAGCAACAGGCAAACAGGCAGGAACAGGAAGTGTCTCGTGGTAAGATGGCTGGGGCCTGTGTTGTGTTTGTGGTGACTCTGCTTACTGCGTTGTGTCACTTTTGACAGCTCATGTGTGTTGCAGCATGTAAGACATTGACCCAAGCCAGGGACCTTTAGGACTTTATCTAAGGTTTATAAATCCAAGTTTAAATGCTGAATGGAAAATGGTTTCTAGGTGAAAGTTTGTGGTCCATCCTGCGTCTTAGATAAAACGTTGAAATCGTGAAGCCGTCTTACTATTCTCACCTTCTCTGTCTCCCCCTAGTGGTGACTCTACAGAGAGCAGCGCTGCTGTTAATGGCCTCCGCCAAAGATCTGTTGTGAGTCTCATTTGTTCTCCCTCTGTTTGCTTGAACCTCCTCACTGTGCGCATATTTGTTTTCACTTAGTGCTGTGTAAACGTGTGCTCTGTTCCCTTTTTTTTCAGACTGTGGATCAGATTTATCCAGTCTCCCTCCAATATTCAACCAGTCGCACAGGTGCAGCACCACCGCCATACATTTGATGGGTTTTATTTGAGATAGAAAGATGTGTAAGCTGTATTGTTTTTTTTTTTATTTTTATGAATTTAGATGCAAAGCCATGTTCTCCTACTGGCAGCGCTCCTAAACCTAACAGCTTCCTCTTCCGCACTTCTTCACGGTGCAATGTCAAGACTTCAGGTACACACAGCACACACACAAGCAAATTATATCATGTACAAATAATATCATGAAGAGTTTATTTCTAACATGCTACGGTTAATTTCTGTATTAGATAATTTTTTTAAATGACCTATAAAACTATAATAGGGGCGTTTATACCAGATCACTGGTAAATTCTTGATAAAACCAGATGTCTGAATTTTATTAGCAATTTGTGGAAAAACCTTGCGAAGACTTATTGCCCTTCTACATCACTGTTTGCTTTAGGATCAATGCAGTCTCTGGCCGAGTCGGGTCGCAGTGAGTCACGATCCACACTCAAATCGCCACGAGAGGAGAGAGCAGAGATCTCCCAGTTACGCAAGGTAACGACCATTTATGTGCTTTAAGCATTTTTCATTGCAATAATTTTGTTTGTACTACGTCTCTCTCGTCCCACACAGCTCCCTGCTTTTTCACTCAGTATCAGTGGGACTTCTGGACACTTCTGTATATTTGCCTGGATATGAACATGAGACGGCAGTGAACTGTGACACTGAACATTTCGGTTTTCTGAATTGTACAAGTGAATTGTAAACCTTCAGCTTAGTGGTTATTGTTGTTGCCTCACCTCCTGTCTGGATTTTCTCCAAGTATTTTGGTTTCCTACTGATTCCAGATCAGCCGTAGTGTGCCTGCATGTGCGTGCCCATTCTCTATGACTGGTCGTCACTTTATCCAGGGTGCAACCCGTCTTGTTCCCTAGTTCCTTTGTATATCGATACAAACCAGGGGACCCTCCTTGACCCTACACAGGATGTGCAGTATAGACGATGTATTGTTAACTCCTTTTTGGAGCATATTTCTCAGACTTTATTTAAAATGTCTGTAAGAAAAGTAATTTTACAGATGAACTCAGTTCATGATGAAACTAAATTCCTGGATCAAAGAAGTCCAAAATCAGAGGATGATCCAATACCTTTAAAGATTTTATTCACAGACTCGCTGTTGAGCGTTTATAGAGATTAACCCATAAGGTGTATTGGTGTGTTTACATACATTTAAACATGAGACATTAATTATAAGAACATCCAGGACTGCTGTGGAGGCAGGACAGCGCAGGGACGTCTTCATGTCCATATGCATACACAGCTTCAAGAATAGTATAATTAATGTACTACACGGTAGTGAATTTGTGTGTCCTTCCAACTTTTCTGGTTTCCAAGAATTTGTTCCACACAGTCAGTCACTTACTTTATTATGCGTCCATCGACTTCTCAAGGTCATTGCATTTCCTCACTCTGCCGTTTTAACACTGACAGCATCGTCTAACATCCCTCTCTCTCTCTCTCGCTCATCTCGCCTGCTCTCAATCTGTCAGTCCCTGGAGTCTTCTCTGAAGATCACCCTTCCAGAAGATCTCGGTGAAGCCTTGTCCAACGGCACCATCCTCTGCCAGCTAGCCAATCACGTACGCCAACGGTCGGTGTCAATCATTCACATCCCCTCCCCTGCTGTGGTGAGTCCTCAGTGATATCTCTTTCTCTCTCTCTCTGTTTCTCTCTCTCAGCCTAATTGAGCGTTCATGATGCAGGAACACGTATGACTTTGTTTTGCAAACTCTGTCCTGTTTAATCCCACCAGCCGAAACTGAGCGCCGCCAAGTGTCGCCTCAACGTCGAAAACTTTCTCACTGCCTGTCGCAAGCTGGGCGTCCCCGAGGTAAATCACCCCCCATCAGAAAGCTTCCTTCTTTTAGGTGCTGCCTTAAGCCTGTGTTTCTTAACATGTCTTTAATTGTAAGTGTATCACTGAATTTTGTCTGCTTTATGCTTTTTACGTTTTCTTTGTTTTCCTGGCTTTCATTTGTTTCTTTCACCCCTGCTTTAAAAAATTTTTTTCAACTCTGTTATTGTATTCTGCTGCCTCATTTTCGCTCTCGCTCCCTCTATCTTTCTCACTCTCTCTCTCTCTCTCTCTCCCAGACGGAGGTGTGTCTAGCGTCTGATATCCTCTGCAGTAAACTGCGAGCAGTGCAGCGCTGTGTCAAGGCTCTTTTGTCGATAGGAGGAGGAGGAGGAGAGGAGTTGACGGAGGAGATAAAAGCGCACTCTCCCCCTCTCTCTCCCATCCCGGCCGGCTTCTTGCTCTTCTACTGCCTCGTCATGACCCTGTTCTACCTGCTCTACCACTACCTTACCGCATAAGGCGCATACGTGTGTGCTTACATGTCTGATCCAATCAGTGTGTGTGTGTGTGTGTGTGTGAGAATCCACGTATTAATAAGGCTTCGCATAAGTGTACTTCCGCACCGTGGCACCCGAGTCGTACTCTGCTCATGGAACGCCACGTGACGGACATGCGCCGTGACGTAGAGCTCGCTGCGCCGCCCTCCAGACACGCATACACACCTAAACAGCACACACACACACACTCTATAAGCAGCAAGCAAGACAGCTGTTGTTGTATGCTGTATCTGTCTAAAGCAGATTTGTACATAAAAATACTTAATACTGTTACAAGTTTATGGACAGAAAGATTTGTGGTATTGCAGTCTGGTTTTTTTTTTCTTTCTTTCTTTCCATGAATTACAAATCAAATGCGTTTTTATATAAGCTGCCCAGAGATATTTTTTTTTATTTTATTTTTTTCTCGTTCGATAATTCTCACCCACTTGCCAACTCTAGCCTATCAAACATCATCAGCGAGCCATTAGTGAGTGTGAGTGCTGGCTTTCTTCAACACACATGAAGTTAGTCACAGTAACTTTCCTGAGCTGATGCTATACGCGCAACACACTGGATGAAAGCGCTTTTCCGCATCCAGGAGCTCAAAGGTGCCCAGGATTGTCCACGGTCCCTCTGATTGACAAGCTAGAGCGCTAACACCATCCTCCCAACCTAGAAACAGTCCAAAACTCCAAATTTCCAAAATCTTTTCTCTCAGGAGCCACATGGCACAAGCAAACTGTGTGCATAGACGCTACAGCTGTAGAACTTAACAATAGGAAGCAAGAGGCAGAGGATTTTGCGTTGAAGGTCATTCAGTGAGAAATAGCAGTGTAAAATGTGCTGTTTTACCATTTAACCTTCGTAATTTAGTGTCATTTTCTTTTATTATGGGATGAGATCCGGTTTGAGCAGGTGGTTTAACCTTTAATGTCCGAAACGTTTAACACGAGCGATTTTATTGCTGTAATTCTGCCGTACAATGTGACGCATGCTAGGTTTTTTTTTTTTGTGTGTGTGTGTCAAATTCTTATTTTTCTCTCTGCCTGCTGAGGTTTTCTTGTTGGTAGTGTTGGCTTGTCCATCTGAGGGATTAGGCTGATTTTTTTACGGGCAAGTCAAAGTGTCCAGATGTGCTTCCATGCCTGTTGATTTGCTCCTGTGAGCCAGTGTTGTTTTCTGCTTGAACCTAAAGCACTAAACTTCAGAATCTGGCCAACAATCTGATCATAATTTATTGATGAGTTACCTTAGTCTATGTGCTGCTACTGATGGATGCGGATACGGTTCTTTTTGTGTACTGTTTTTTTTGTTTTGTTTTGTCTGGGAAGCTTATTGAAAACCCTTAAAACTATGCTGTCTATTACAGAAGGATTAATTTAATCAGAATTGCGCTGTTTTAAACTGATATTTATCTGTTCTTAACGTCCACTTCCCAAAGGGCTTCGCCACCGCTTTGCCTTAGCTTACACACGGGATCGAGCTTCGAGGATGGTGTCGTGTTTTGTACGTGCCCCTGGTGAAGCGAGTGTTTTATAAGGGTTTATTAGCCACCGGCACAAATTGTAAAATCCGAATCTCATTCGAAGGGCTTTAAAATTTCTTTTTTCTTTTTTTACCCGCTTTGTCTCAGTGCTTGCAAATGTAAGTGCCTGCAATGTCTGACTGAAGCTTCTGTTTCACACTACGTCCATTCCAGTCTCTCTGATGTGTGTGTGTTAGTTCTGTCTGGAATTTGGAATGGCATGTCAAATGAGTATTAAAGACCGTAAAGTTGCCACTCGTTCAGAGATATTCGGTCGTAATATTTCTTTTTAAATATTGTTGTTGAGAGACTGGAATCAAATGTTCACTGTTCGTTTGTTGACTGTGACCACCAGGGGGCAGTGGTGTTGCACAACTGCACTCAAAGCTAAACGTCTTATGGTACAAAAAGAAATGTTTCAGAGTTCTGTTCTATGTATGTATGTGTATTGTTTTGGTCAGCTTGCTATGTAAAATTAAGTTATTGTTTATTTATTCATGCATTCCTGTACCGAGCAGCAGTATTGGGTGAAACACGGCCTCGCAAAACAAATCCCCATCAGCTCTCTCAAAGCATTGAGACGTTTGGCACATTTTAGTGTGTAATTTTACAAAGATTCATTACTGTGTGCAAATATTGAGCATTGAGTCAGAATGCAAGAATATTTTGTGCGTCAATGCCTATAATTTACAAATCTAATAACAAATCTAATATATATAAATATATACAAACAAAAACAGCAAGTGTTAATGAAAGCTGTAAATTCTTCTCAGTGGAATAACATCCCATTAAGATGTTCTTAAGCTTCTTTTTAAATGCCTCAGTAATGTTTTTTTTTTAAAGGCCCATGAGTACCCATGTTTCCTCAGTACTGTCTGCTGCTGTTGCTTTTGTGTTCCCTGCATACTTAATGTGATTTAGCAGCGTTGCAGACAGTTGACTAACGAGCTGACGCTCATCTGGAGAGAGTGAAAAGGGCACATGGGAGAGAACAGAGTGAAGGAGAAGAAGGAGAGGAGAAGCACAAGGGTGGGTTGGAAGCATAGAAAACGTGAGTGCAGAGAAAGAGAATGTTCAGGAAATGGGTTAAATTTCACTTATCCAAGTTGTTGAATCCTTCACACTAATGTGTTTTTTTTTTTTTATGTCTTAAACCGTTGAAAAAAAAAAGTTTTCTTAAACCTACCGTATGCACGGAGGTGAAGCATCTCACAGCTCTCACAAATAAATTTATAGTTTTTATCACATTTTCAATCCACACAAATTAAATTGCCTGAAGGGCTCGCTGTAACCGAAAGCCATGCTGCTTATTCAGAGCAGGGATGTTAAAGAGCTACACAGACATGCTGCCCTCTTCGTTTTTTCTTTTTTGTTGGAGCAGATCTGCAATAATGTTTCAACCAAAATGTCTCTTGGGGTGAACGAGTTGTAAAAGCACCAAACTCACTGGAGATGAATTTTGAACTTTTAAAGAAATTGTTAAGAAGCAAGATGTATTTTGTAATATTTATATCCTTCATGTATTTAAGGAGGTCAATTGTAAGTTTATATAGATTCAGATTTTTTTTCGTTGTTGCTGTAATTATTAAAAAAGGGAAAAAAAGGATCTGATTTTCTGCGCTTTTTCCTTTGCTCTTACTTTGTTTTGTCGTGTGTTTTCTTTCTCAAGCCAATCATCTTCCCTCAGGTGTCTGTTGATAGCTTATAAGTCTCTAGCCATTGTGTGCGTTATTGCTAAGGTAAGTGTTAAATCCGTCCTTACTGCAAGGTGAAGGAAAGAAGGGATTGTGCATGAATGAGTTTAGATCTTGTTGAAACGTTCAGATTCTGAAGATTGGGGGGGGGGGAAAAACTTTTTTTCTTCATTTCTTGCTGCATGGCTGGCGAGTTGGACGAATCTACTTGTAGAAGTGTGAGGTGTTTGGTAGTGTGCATGCTCTTACTGCTGCTTTTCTTGGCCCTTCTGCACAAAACCTGTGAGCTGATTTTAAGTGTCTTTCAGTTCCAGTCCTGCACTACCGTGTCCTGTTGAGCTCACCGACTATATCCATAAAGTAATGCCTGAACTCAGTTTAGTGTGTGTGTGTGAGGTGTAGGGGAGAAGGAGAGGAAATGAATGAATAAATGAATAAATAAATAAATAAATAAGAAACTCTGCAGTGTATGTCTCGCAGGACTGGAGCTGAGAAACAGGAAATACAAATCATTGTCAGTTGTGCTGTCGTCTGCGCTAATCTCAGTGTGCATGTGTGTGCGGATGTTTGGCCTCGTTGCTTCATCACGGGTTTCGTCATGTCTGTTTCTAACATGTTTGACCTTTCCTTCAAACCCCACCAGGACTCGCTGTGTCCAGCTCAGCTGATTCTGGAGGACGAAGGACTGAGCCGCATCGCTCACACGGTCCAGACTCTGCTGGAGCTGCCTCCATCCGGACCCCGGCGCGCCTCCCTTCAAATTTCTGCGCAAAGCACCAACAGCTCATAACCTTAAATTCAACTTTAATACAAGCCATAACCTCTGAACATCTCAAGTGTTTTTATTCTATTAAAGAACCGGGTGCGGTCTGGCCCACCACATGATTGAGTCCTTGTACTGCTGCTTGGGGGTGCACTTCAGATTTTCATTCTGGTCCACTGTGAGTATTCAGCGGGCAATTACAAATCTTACACAAGATGAAGGAAAATTAAACGGAGATGTGGAGCTAGTAATGCGAGTCTGCCTCTTCCAAATACAGTAATTGCCATACTTCAAGATGATGTATGGTATGCAAAGTATTTATTTGACAGAGAAATGAGCTTCGTTGCTGAGGTGGTGCTGGTGGAGTTGTTTTGTTGGCGGTTGTTTATACTTGGAAAATTAATTATGGCTGTAATCTGGTCTCCATAACAATGCAAAGTTAATTGATTTTCCACAGGTAATTACTCTTGCATAGTCATGGCAGTCTGCAGATAAGCCTATAATCATTAGAGTGCTATGATAAGCTAAAGCAAGCTCACGAGCACCAAAAAAAAAAAAAAAAAACATTACACAGAGATAATGCATCTGGGACAGATTGGAGAAGTGCACAGTTTGTTACATAAGGCAATGGATATGTTACATAAGGAAATTTTTTGCACTCTAATATATTAGATTTGAATGAAATGTATCGATTAGCTAATTGTTAGCTTTAATTGGGGCAATTTATATCTGTGCTGCAGGAACCACACCAGTAGACATCACTAGATATGGTAGCTGGATCAGTCTCTGAGTGTTTCAGAGCGAGCAAGCCTGTGTCTGATCTTAGTTACGTCAAACATCAACGTCAGCGTAATTTGCATCCTTCCCTTATTCAAGCACAGGATTCATGTGCAGTCAGCCCCAATCAATTCAATTTAATTCAGCCTGATGTGCGTAGTGCTCCGTCACACTCTTGCAAAGCAGCTTTACAGAAATCAGCCTGTAGATAGGGATCTCAAATGATCAAGCCCGAGGAGGCAATGGAAAAAAACAAATCCTAAAAAAAATCGAAAGATTTGCAGTGGCCTCATCGTAGCCTATGAGCTTTATCCAAACTTTTTTCAAACGTAAATGGTGCAAAGAAGAAATTAAGTGGTTTACACATAATTATCTTTAAACATTATACCACATACTTTCCTTTTCAGGGGGAAAAAAAATGCACATTTTCCAATAATGTTCCATCCCCTCCACCACCACCCCAAAACATGAAGAAAACCTTAAATGGAACCAGACTCGAAGAGAACAACTGTGTAAGGCTGTGTAGAGGTGTAGACCAGTAAAATCCAACAGCACTAAATGTGTTGCAATGTTCAGCATGAAGCACTGAGAAATAAGATTATTGAGATTAGCCAGGCCAGTTTTTAGGATTACAGTGTTTCAGTAAACGTCAAGAGGGAGTCTTTTATAGAAACAGTTTTTTGGCAAGTGCAAATCTTTACAGTTATCCATCTGGGACCATCTGCAGCCACAGAAGGTGAGTCACAAGCACAGAATTAGAGTCGGGGTAAACTCTCATACGACTTCTCTGCATACAATACAGAAGTGTAGAAACAAAGTGGGTGGGAAGAAAGAAAGAAAACATTTCCGAAACAGCACGTAGTCTAGAAATAACTTGTCTTTGCATCGTTTCCTTGTTTCAAGAGGAATAATTGACTAGTAAAGAAAGATGGATACACTGTCTGGCAGAAAGAAAAAAAATTATTGGTTGGCCACTTTTGGCTTTGATTACAGCAGACAATGTGCAGTTGTCACATGTATGAAAATGACTCCTTGTGCTCCCAGAACCACTCTTTCACAATGTGTGTCCCGGAATGTGCCCGTGTCATCAGGCAAGAAAACCACTGCATTGATGTGATAATCCGGTCATACAGCACATTCAGGTCATCAGCTGACTTCATTTTATTGCCTGACCAACTGTCTCCAGAGGCTACACAGCTGTATGGTAGTCGCTATGTATGATGGGTTCATCACTTCATGTGCGTCCCTTCTTACGCTGACGCTCGCATCACTCTGGAACAGAGTCAATCTGAACTCATCAGACCACTTGACCTTTTCCCAATGCCACAAACTTTAATCTGTATGTTTTCTAGCAAATTAAAGCCCTTTTTTCCTGTGTGTTCTCTTCATGTTGTATATTTGGAAATTGCTCTTACTTTCACTATTAAATGTAGACATTATTTCTACTGTAAGTGTTTTGTGTTTTTCTTTGTGCAATGCAATTTTATCAAGCGTTTCAGTGAGGATTCAGCTCTTTCCTTCCAGGTTTAAATAATGCATTGGACATCTATCAACACAATCCCAATATTTTCACATCTTAATTGATTCTTTGCTTGATGCAGGCCAATAATCTGACCCTTCTGAAACAGCAATGTTTTTTGGCCAATCACTGTAATCAGACATCAAATAATCAGAGATCACAATAATCTGGCGGGGGGAAACGATTCTTGCTTTAAGTTTCAATTGTACAGCAACTGCTTCATTTGAAATTCCCTGAGCTGTATTACAGAGCCGAAGGATACGTATAACCATTACAATAATTTTAATGAGCCATTTGTTCTGGGTAACAAACCAATATGAACTAAGGGCAAAGCACATTCGAGAGGAACTTTCTAATTACAATTGGAATGATTTAACACCTCATTTGTTCACAAATATAGATCAGAGTTTAGCGTACACCAGTGGCTGAGTTTATAACCAGATAAAAACAGAAATATGAATGTAAATTGCATTCTACCGGCATGTGTGCCAGTCTATACAGCACAGCAGAAAACACCCCTCCGTGGCCCTCAGACAAACCTTCTTATAATTATCCCCAGTTAATAACAAACATGTCCCTGTGATTTGATCTGTGAAGTTGGACATGTCCAGAAGGAGGTGTTCCCTTCGTGAGCAGTACAGAAGCAATTTAGAAAAAACGCAACCAGGTTCCCCAAGAGCAGTTTTGTGATAAGAATACTGAGATCATTACTCTGTTTCACCATCTGTTATTGACCTTGGGCATGTGTAAGAAGCTCAATCCCACAGATGCTCTACTCATCACATATTGATTCTGCATGGCCTGGGTCTCTCCGGGGCAGAAATCATGAATACATGGGTAAGACAATGTGGGCGTTTGCGTTGCAATCATAGGAAGTGCTTAAAAGATGTGAAGGCAAATATCTACCTTGCATTTCAGCAAGAGTTATTCATATTGGAAAATAATGTGGTTAGAGCGATGTACTTAAATTTATGTCTGATGTGGAAAAGCACAAAAAAATAAATGAAACCTAAATTAATCACAAGTAGAAATAATTGCATGTAAAAATAAGCGGGTGATGTAGAGCACATGAAGCTAAAGAAACAAATAATTTAAAAAGGAATCATGAAATCATGTAAAAATCAAGTGAAAACAAAAACAAATATAACAGAAACAACGCAGGTGTCTAAAAGCATTGTGACTGACTATTATTCATGTGACTTCTATAAGAGATGTGTCTCATGAAAAACTTTTAGGACAGTAAAGAAATATGGATATGCAGCTTATATTTTAGGTCTGTTAAAAAACAATATTATTATGGTCTATTTGCGACACACATTTTATCCAGTTTTCAATCTGCAGTGTTATTACCCGGAGGACTCAGACTGTTTCACTGACCAAAAGGCGCTCGGTAATGGTACCATTTTAGAGTAGATGACTTATTTACACAATCTGTAGAGGCAGGATAATTTAACCTCCTGGCACCTTATGAGACTGACCGCTAAACCACATCTCGATGAATATTCAATAGGTCAGGAACAGTGGAAAAACAAAATGAGGTCTGCAGGGCAACACCACGAGTGCAGAGCTATGCAGGCTTCTGTTGAAAACATCAACTTTATTACTTAATATATATTTATATTCTCAGCGTCAAATCTTAGAAAGCATGCATGTAATATTAAAAATGTGTAACTCATTTAAGTCAACATTATCGCCTTTTTTTTGTAAGGTTTCTTGCTATAAATATTTTCAAAATGAATAACAGATTTAAACTTAACAATTTGAGGTTTTACTATTTACTAATTCTCAAATCATGTGGATGTGCTAATACATCTAGTTTGTACTGGGTTGGACCCCCTTTTACTTTTAAACCTTCCTTTATACTTCATGCCATACAGTAGACTCAACAAGGTGCTGTAAACATTCCTTTGAAATTTTGGTCCATCATGTAATCGCTGCAGATTTGTTGGCTGCACATCCATGATGTCTATCTTCCAATGGTTCCACCACATCCCAAATGTGCTCTATTAGACTGAGATCTGGTAACTGAGGAGGCCAGTGAACTCATTGATATGTTCAAGAAACCAGTTTGAGATGATTTTAGCTTTATGACATGATGTGTTATCCTGTGGTTATAAAGGAATAGCAGAAATAGCCAGGTAGGCTGTTGCATTCAAACAATGCTTAATTGGTATTAAGAGTCCAAAGAGTGTCAAGATAATATCCCCCAGACCACTACACCACCACCCCTGAAGCACGGAGCAACAAAGCAAGATGGATCATCAGACCAGGCAATCTTCTTTTGTCCAATTTTGGTGAGCCCATGTGAATTGTAACCTCAGTTTCCAGTTCTTAGCTGACAGGAGTGGCACCCAATGCTGCTTCAAGGTTGTGCATTCAGAGATGCTTTTTGGGACACCTCGGTTATAACGAAATGTTATTTGAGTTACTATTGCCTTTCTATCAGCTTGAACCAGTCGGGCAATTCTTCTTTGACCTCTGGCATCAACAAGGCATTGTTGCCCAGAGAACTGCCACTAACTGGATATTTTCTCTTTTTCAGACCATTCTCTGTAAACCCTAGGGCAAAATTTGAGTGTGAAAATCTGAGTAAATCAGGCATTTTGAAAATATTCAAACCAGCCTAATGTTGACACCTACAACCATGCCATGTTTAAAGTGATTAGGACTTCAGTAAATCACCCTGACCATGTCTATAAAGTATGAGGATGTTTTTTAGTTTTCTACTTTTAAAGTGACCTATTTAGTCAATAAGCATTAAAAATTAAGAGAGGAAAAGAAGAACAAGAGAATGTTTTTCTATTTCCCATGATTTTCAAGAAGTTTTTTTCAAGAACCCATGGCATGTTGTAGTGATGGGAAGTTTGAATCATTTTAGTGACTCGGTTCTTTGAATCTTGTTCATCAAAATGAACAAATCTTTTTTTGAGTCGTTTAGTTCATTTCGTTCTTTTGATCAGAAATAAAATAAACTGTTGCGTTTTCAATGAAAAGATCCCCAATACGTCTACATACACCAATTATGGCTACAGTTCCAGTAATGAAAATATTACAATGCAGCTAAGGGTATGTTATAATAAACAGAATGAGTAGCTCACCATCTGAGTCGTTGGTTCTGTTGAATCAATTGCACTGCATAGCGTCTATGGGAGTTACATGACAAAAGAACGAAAACGACTCGGAGTAGAAGAGTCATTGATTTGCGCATGCGCACCCAGTAGAAAATGAACGAATCACTCATGAACGACCCATCACTAGCATGTGGAATCAACGAGTCACGTTAAAGATTCGTTCAAAAAGAACGAATCACTCATGAACGACCCATCACTAGCATGTGGAATATCCCAAATGTTTCGTAGGGGTGAAAGTGTTCAGTTCAGGTAACAGGTAATGGTTTGGAGCATCTCTAAACACACAACTTTGAAGCAGATGGGCTTCAGCAGCAGAAGACCACACAGTGAAGACAGTGGGGTCTCATGAGGCTACATTAGGCTACCAGTTTGTCTCTCCTCTGGCTTTGCTGAGACAGATGAGTACTGGGTTGAAGGAGTACTGTGTCATCTGCAAAAACTAAAACAAACCCTTGTGGAACACCAAACATCACTACAGTACATAAGTAGAATAGTCGCCATTTACAGTAGATCTACAAAATAATCAGATAATTATCAGTTAAATAAGACCTGTACCAGATGAGGTTCCCTTAAAATGGGAAATATAACCAGAATAGTAAGTTAATATCAGAAGGAAAACCAATTAAAACTTTGAGTAACACAATTCCCAGACTTGCACAGACATTTCTACGACTGGGATTTTGTTCTCAGTGTCCTCCAATGTTTCAGGGGTCATAAAGATAAGCTTCATATTTTAATGTAAAGAAAATCCTTCTGCTTTAGACCATTCCCATTTCAAATTTAAATCTGAATACAGAAACAGATATGAATATGTGGAGCACAGAGACTGATTGAGGCATCGTTTTAGACCCTCAACTTCCAGCAATTGTAAACACTGATATGTGTGTATGGAAGTGGTGCCGATTAGACTGGGTAACATCATGTGTAAAGCTGTAATATTAATCACTCAGTAGAAGTACACAAAGCTGTGTGCGGTGTCGCTCGGTTGAAGAATCTCTTTTGTGATTAGTTGTTCTTTTTTTTTCCCCTACTGTGCTCACTGATGAAGCTGAGAGGCTCTAAGTGCCATCTGCTGTCTCTAATTCAGCCTCAAGTGGCAGTCTACTGAGGCAAGGTGGATCTGATTTATAAAAAATACTTACAAGCCGACACCACCCGTCATTAATGTGCAATCTCTTTAACATGAGCAAAAAATGAAATCCAGCTCAATACATTACCAGCTCAGATCCAGCACCACATCTCTTGTCCAGGTAGCTGCAGTAACATACAGTACCATTTCTCATCCAGTATTGCAGGTTGAAGTGGAAGAACATATAAACTGCAAGTGTCTGGCAACATCACCTTATGAAGATTAGTTTGTATCATGGCTTAAAGCACAGTCTCGGCTTTGTGCAATCTGTTATCATGACAGAAATATTAATAACATTCAACAGACTTGAAGGATCAAGAAAACAGACATGCACCAGTCAACACGAGAGTGCTTTCTACAAGCTGCCTTCTATAGATAACCAAGGGCATTGTTGGGAATTTGATTTCTCCTTTTTTTCTTTATTTCCAAAGGTTTGCAAAGTTTATTTCATTGTAGAAGTCCTATGCCCTTGCAACTCATATATTTCCAACATATAATTCTAGAGACGTTCCGGGCTCTTATAAAATGGTATGATATGATTCGTGGGTGTTCAATCATATGCAGAAAGGGTCAGTGTGGCTGCAGGCTTTCATTACAGCCAAATTGGAGGCACTCTTGATATTTGGTTGGAGACTAAGATGAACTGATTAGGCAAGTGAAATCAGATGTGGCTCCTGCTTGGTTGGAATGAAACCCTGCAGCCACACTGGCCCTTGCTGGATAGGACTGAAGACCCCTGACATTACTGTAATTAAGCAGACACACGGTGCACTTCTTATTTTCATATCATTCAAAAAATCATTTTACTGAAGTCCTGTCCATAATTTGTCTACAATTACTTTTCCACCTTAATAAAATATGTAATTATAAAATAAAAAATCAGAATGTCATTTCCCACCTCAGGGTCTGTGTGCATGGAGTTTGCATGTTCTCCCAGTGCTTGGTGGGGTTCCTCCGAGACTCCCATGTCCTCCCACAGTCCAAAGACATGCAGATTAGGCTAATTGGCGTTCCCAAATTGCCCCTAGTGTGTGAATACACGTGTGAATGTTGACTGGAGGTCTTACCACAGTTCAATGGGAATAAATCCAATGGTAATCACCTTTAGCCTCCACGGTTAGACTACAGAGGTTCTCAGATGGATGGAGTGGGATATTCACTGATCAGCCTAATCGGCCATAAACAACACCAACACAGGGTGAATTGTGAATTTAATAATATTGATTAGCAATTATGTACCATTAAACTGGTAATACATTTACACTAGCTAGGCTCATTTATGCCTGTGGGGGCCAAACACCACCATTTCCAGTCCAATCCCACAGAAAAGCCAATTCAGCACAAACAGAGCCACACTGCCATGACAATGGCCATAATTGCTATTGGTTGTTTGAATGAACTAGTGTGTCACCGTTTTTTTGTCTTTGGGTGTCTTCTAAATGCATGAATGTTTTTTTTCCCCTTTTTGTTAGTGTGCCTGTATATTCTTTGGATTACAATGAGAGCTGCATTGCTATTTGTTAGCAGCTGTCTGGAGTGCACTGAGAGTGTGTATTGTTCCAAAAAAAAACAAAAAACGGTAGAATGCTTTTTTTTGCTTTCTTACAATCGTACAATGCAAACTTGGAGCATTTTATTTGATTTATTGGTTTTCTTGCATGACATACCCTTTAATGATGATTGGGTCTTCAAACGCTAACAAACATATATATGAATTTCAAGAAAAGTAAACAGATGTTTTATAGTCAAAGTGCAATAACGGTTCATTGCATGCTTCTTTTGTTTTTTTTTTGGAAAGTGCTCACTGTTTAAGACTTACGGAAGCCCCAGGTTTGAAAAGCGTGGGTTTCTAGATAAATGGCCTTTTCAGTCTATTGTTCAATCTGGTAAATGATTTTGATAGTTTAAAACAAAACATTTAATTGAAAACTTTTAGAAATTGAACTTCCCTGTTTTGAACAAATAACGACATGGAAGGGCTGCATTACATAGCAAAACTTGACACATCCTGAAAAGCCGATCACATGACAGAGAAAAGTTTGTTTATCTAGTAGCAAATCATGCCGTTCAGACTTGGAACTTTTGTAACTCCAAAACAGTGAGCTCTTTCCAAAGAAAACCCCTAAAACAACCATGCAACTGAACCATTATTGTACTTTGACCATAGAACATTTGACAATTATTCTCAGTATTGCCTCTTTGCTTAATTCCCTTCTGTAAATATTACCATTAGGTGCACTATGTTGCCCAAAATGCAGCAAAACTAGTGTTAGTGGAATATGAGAAGTATTGATTTAGAAGGGAAACAAAAGTTTGCATAGCTAACTAACTTGACCACATGCTTCCAAATCGGTACCTCTTTTTTTTTTTTTTTTTTTACGTCATTAGCATTGGTTTTGCTGAATTTTTTGCACCATTGTGCACTTATGGTCATCTGAGAATTCATTGCACTTCTGGGAACTCTCCTTGTGAATGTTTAGGTAGTGTGCAAGTCTTATCTGTGTCGGACATGTTTTGCTTGGTTGTTAAGGCATTGGAATCGGGATCAGAAGGTCCCAGGTTCAAACGCCGCCACCACAATGTTGCCACTGTTGCGTCCTTAACCCTCTGCTGCTCAGATGTATTATAGATAAAAATGTAAGTTGATAAGGACATCTGCTAGTGTAAATGCTGTAAATGCATTTACTTGTGTAGTGTGAGCAATGCAACGATTGTGATATTTGAAGATCTCCTACTTTGCATTAGTATACTGTACACGCTTGGTTTACTGCTTTGCTTTGGGTCATGTTAAGCAAGTGTTGATTTCAGAGAGTCAGGCTGTATGACCTTTTCAAGGTTGGGGAATATCCGCAGTGCCCAGATGTAATGCCTACCTCTATAACGACTGTAACAAAGTTGCACCTCTGTCTAAAGAATATCTTACATTAGCTTGAATCATGCATGATAATGCTAGCATTCCCCTTGTGTCTGAGAGTACTTAATTGTGTAAATTAGTACTGTGCTAATTTACATGTGGTGGATATGGGCACGTTCCTACATAATTAGTTCACATGATGTGGATCATATTTGTATTGTGGTCACGTCAATGAAACATGCATTAATGAGGCTTTGTGATAAATTCGGAATGCTAAATTCCTAATCTAACGTTGCCCCACTACCTCATGGTATACCTGATAGGCAGACAGAGTGATATGTTATTCAGGTTTGATTTTCCACCACACTGATTGCTCGTGGTGTTTAGCTCCCTCCTGAACTCCTGAGGCACCTGGTTTAACACCTCCACTCTCTCTTTCTGTAATTAATCACACCCCATCTCCCAGAGACTCTGGAGAGATTGACTCAGGGCAACCAGAGAGAATGGAGAACTGAATTTAATTAAACATCATGCGGAACAATGCGATGCACAGAGCTGGGCTAGAAATGCCCGGTCAGCATGGCGCAATGGAAACGGCCCAACCATTTCGCAGGTTGTATTTCTGAGACAAAAATAAAAATGAATGCATTTGGAGAACTCATCATTGAGCTCCAGGGATTTTTCTTTATTATTATTATTTTATTTTTTGCTGACAAAAGATTTTCTGTTTTAGCACGAACCCAAGTCTTCACCAGCTAGAGGAAAGTGTGTACTTGTAAAATGTCTTGTGCCAGAGACAGCTGGAAAAGTTAAACATAGATTACATTAAAAATAATTTCATGCTTTGTTTAGCCAGTAGACAGTGATGATAAAATTATATTTTTTGCTTCATCACACTGGCAGATTGATGGCATGCTTGCTTGAGGAACTGACTTAATTATAGTGACTTAATATTCCGTAGCCTTGAAATAGTCCACTGCTTTGGATGTTACTGTACAGTATATAAGGCATTTGGACTTAAAGGTGGAGTCAGTACTGTACATTTGTGTTTCTATTGTAAAATTGTAGTTCTGTAATTATAGCGTAGTTCTCCTCAGTTCATCGGAGCTGTCTAGAAAATACTAGCTGGAAAATGTATGGATGTATGGAGTTGGTCGTTTTTAACTTCATGCAGCCATTTAGATAAAAATATCACAGGACACACAACGTCCATGTACATTAACCCTTTAAAGGAACACTCACTGATCTTCTTCTTTGTCTTTCAGCTGTTTCAGGGGTCGCCACAGCGAATCATCTGCCTCCATCTAACCCTGTCCTCTGCATCCTCTTCTCTCACACCAACTAA
>JAQMYJ010000001.1:16325708-16348840 GCA_030014305.1 Clarias laeviceps | reverse complement strand
CTGCATCCATAAATCTCCTCTTTGGTCTTTTCCTCTAGACCTCCTGCCTGGCAGTTCCAACCTCAGCATCCTTCTACTGATATACTTGGAAATTTAATTCTTACTTTTGTGACTGTTTTCCCTCATTATGTTGCAAATCAAGGTCAATGAAGTTACCATATATGTTAAAATAAACAAACATATAAAGTAAAAGGCACATTTATTCCAACATAAAAATTAACAAAAATACTCACTCACACACTAGGAGAAAATTTTGGGAACGTCAATTAGGCTAATCTACATGTCTAAGGACTGTGGGAGGAAACCCACCAAGCACAGGGAGACCATGCTATCTCCATACACACAGACACAAGGTGGGAATCGAACCCTGACCCTGGAGGTGCAAGGCGACAGTAAAAAAATAATAACTTTAGTTCTGGTAATAACCTTTTTCTCTTTCTATCATTTATGTTTAATGCCTTAATACGAAGAAGAAATATTCCACTTTTTCTAAGCATAATAATGATTATAATGATGAAAAAATAAATAAAAATAAGACACAACACAGATCACGTCTGCGTTTCCTTTGACCTTGCATATTTAATATTTTTATCAATTTCAATAAGCAGGAGAATTTTTTATGGGATACTTTTTACTGCACTATTTTTCACCATATCTTTCTCTCTCTTTCCATCTGTATAGTGGGTGTCTTGCCACTGATCTGAGACCAGTTGCATTCATTAGAAATGAAGCTGCCAAAAAGATCTAATACGGCTATAAAAGGGCAGTTCTATAACGGTGCACATTTTAAAGTGTGCATAAAGCAGGAGCTGTTGTCTGTGTTTTCGTGGAGAGTTCAGCTTCCTGCTGGGTGTTCTGCTTAAAGTCGGGCAGCTGGGAGGGATGACTAAAGGCACAGAGCACCAGGAGGTGCAAACCTTCTGTTCTGAACGTCATCTGGTCCGGTTCTGCTTCATAACATAGGTCCACTCTGGCCACATGACCGGTGTGCTCAATGACATTGAAAAGTCCAGCATCTCACCTCATTTACCTACATCTCTAGGTGATGCATTCTTTTTTTATTTTTCTCATTTTTTTTTTATATCTGTCTCTTTAACGTCGCATTGCCTGGAGGATATTCTATATTGCATGCTGATTTAGGTCTTTTAAAAGCAGCCTGAGACTGGATGACTTTGGTGGGAATGGTTCGAAATGAAAAATGTTTTCAACTCCTCTTTTATGTGTAGCACAAAAACATGCAAATACAAAATTCATGCTTTCTGAAATGACAAGCAACAAGACTGACAAGTGGCGTACAGTATGTCTCTTGCTTCTGATTAGTTGGATAGTTTTTTATTATTATTATTATTATTATTATTTACAGAACACATAGAGGTATGTACTGTATGCATAGAACCTTCTAAATCCCACTTTTATTAATACTTTCTGTGACATAACGTATGAACATTTCCACCTAATTCAATTCCCAAAATCTAAATAGATTACACACAATTTAATCACCATGACCACACAAAGAATCCACTGTAGAACAATGAATGAAAACAGTAAACTCATTCCATGGTGCAGTGCAAGTAACCCACAGTGCCCTTCTGACTTAATCCTTAATCAGATAAAGAACTGTGGCGGTGGCACTGGCAGTACCTCAAGAAATAACGCACAAGTACTTGTAGAAAATAAGTATCTTGGTGGCACAGCAGCATAGTGGTTAGCACTGTCGCCGCCTTGCACCTCCAACCTTTGATTCCTTCCTCGGGTTCTGTGTGCATTGAGTTTTCATGTTCTCCCCGTGCTTGGTGGGTTCCCTCCAGGCACTTCGGTTTCCTCCCACAGTCCAAAGACATGTACAGTAGATGAGGCTTATTGGCTGTTTATTGGTTTGTTGGTGTGTGTGTGTGTGTGTGTGTGTGTGTGTGTGCGCCCTGCGATGGATTGGCACCCCATCCAGGGTGTACCCTGCCTTGTGCCCTAATCTCCTGGAAGAGGCTTCAGGCCCACGGCGACCCTGAATACAGGATAAAGCGGTATAGACGATGAGTGAGTGAGTGAGAATCAACACAAAACTATAGGGCTGACTAGGTCTTGTGTTTTTAAATGAAATGCAATTAATTTAAAACGGGAGTAAATACTGTAGTTTGTTTAGTGCATGGAATCTTATTATGTTTGTCCTTTTATTTCTCCCTGTGTAAAGTGAGACATGTCTCCTTTTTCAGGACTGTCCAGTTACCAAGTGTGACTTGCTACGTGCAGCAGTGACATTTAAACTGCCGTTTTATCCAGGAAGTAAAGCTGCCAATATGGCTTAAATAAATGCTACTCAATTTATTTCCAACTTCATGTCATAAATGTTTCTTGACCCTTCCTAAATGACCCTTGAATAAACGATAAAACCCCATCATTAAACAGCAGCATTTTTGCAGTCAGTAGGGCAAAATCCTACGCAGCCCTGACTTACAGTAATGTGCAAAAGTCCTGAGCTGACCTTCATTTCTTTATTTCATTTCGCTTCCTAAAAACCAGACTTTCTTGTTTCTGTTTTAATGTAGTTATGAGTAATACAGTAGTTCTCCAGACTTCCTGAAAGACATTACGCGTTCTCATTTTCAGTCCAGTTTTGTTTGTTAAGGCACGCAGTCACATGTGGATCATCTAAACATAAAAAAGACCAAAACCTGAGAAACAGGTGCAGAGGATGACAGATGATAGGGACGGTGATTAGTGTACTGCTGATGCTGAATGCTGAGTGGATGAAACAGACGAGAGGGGAAATGAGGGTGCTGCTGAGGTTTCGACATAAACAACCAATTGTATTTTCTTTTATCAATTATTATTTCTTTAACTGAATCTACATAATTTAATTTAAATATTAAGAAATTTTGCCGTTAATGTGGGTAAAAGTAGTTTTACATTCTTGCTGGTACTATTAACCAACACCTTCATCACGTCATATTGTTCACTTCTTATTGGCTTTGTGCATCTTTGAAATCAAATACCTAAAACTGAACAGCCCAGAACAATAAATCATCATCAAACACATATCATGAACCACCAAAACGTCTTCTGATACACATTTTACTCTGGACTTTTTGCAGTAATGTCTGCCTGAGCAAAACCCTACAGCTCTAGATATCGGTCAGCTGCAGAGCGTTGGCGGAAGCTTCTGCTTACCGTAACTATGAGCACTGAAAGATCATGGAAAGCTCCGATGCAATCCAGCAATTACTAAGCAATTACTAAGGCGACAACATGATGACATTATCAGATGTGTTTTCTTGCTGAAAGTGCTTCCATGACTGGTTTTGGAAGGCAGCTGCCCTCCATCCTTTCCGGTACTGCGGATCACCACTGGATCTTTTTACTATACGCAGTACTGGACCGTACCTGCCTACTTCCACTCATGCTTACGGCTGTCTACGCACATCCATTCACTTTTTATGACGAGACATTTCCTAGCACCTATTCTTAAATCCCAGGCATCTCAGCAAACAGACCATATTTTACTTAGATCACATCGCTAAAACAGTGTCCTGCCTTGGGGGCTGTTTGGATGTCTTGGTAATGGCTTGGAAAATGTCGGTGTCAATAAATCTCCCCTATGCTCGCCCATAGCGAGCTGTCCCACCGGACCACTCCGAAAGCTTCGTGCTCTCCAAATACATCACTCTCCGGAGAGATAAGATGACGCCTTGTAGAAATTTCATTCTATATTCGCCGGAATCCATTACGGAGTGAGTTTGTTTGATGCACGGCTCCTCCCGGTGCTCCTCACGTGCTCAGTTATTCTTATCTGTTTGTTTTCTCGTCGGAGCTGAGGCTGGGGTTGTGTTTGGCACAGTCTGTCTGTCTACGTCTGACATGTTTTTTACAAATGTGTGTTCAGAAAAAAAACATTGATTCACCATCATTGTTCTGCTTCACTCCTTATTACAACACATCCCCGCTGTTAATTAAGGAACATCATAGTCTCCAGCATGTATGTTTAGCATCTTGCAGATTTCGTCAGGTGTTCACCGGAATAAACCTTCATGAACAACTAAAACATTGTAGTTTTTAATAAAAACTTGTAATGGTGCATTTTATATAACCAATGCAAAAATACATACAGCATAGGACACATCAGACTTTCAAACATAAACTCTTTGGCAAATTAACACACAATTAATAATCGAAATTAAACAAAAATGTAAACTCGACAATGGCGTAACACAACAACAACGTTTTGTTCAAGAAAATTGTAAAGTTAAAAAAAAAAAAAAAGGTTTTGGCAATGTAATGCTTCATATGAAGCATCTTGTCTAAATCTGCATTTTTCATCCATGCAAGATCCGGTCCCCTCGGACACTGGGCTGGATTGTACTCGGGCTTAAATAAGCGAGGCCTAAAATGTCCTGGCCTTAGCACCGTACATTCGTCCCCTGCTTTTTCACGAAATTACAAATCTCCCAATGAAGGCCTTTATATAGTGCAAATAGGCTTGCTGCTGTCTTTAAAGTTGATCCTATGAAGGTCATTTTCGGAAAGGGGACTGCGAGACTGCGTTTGGTTTGGGTCCTGGAACAGGTCTGTACAGAAACAAAATGAATGAAATAAAACATAAATGTTGTAAGACTGACTTTATTAAAGTGTAAAACTCAAGATCCTCCTGATTTTTTATTTTTATTTTTTAATGTAACTGGAATAAATTGATACCTGTAGCTGTTTTATGAAATGGCACACTCCTGGGTATGTGCTTTATAAAAGATTTAAAAGTGTGTGCACGCTCTCCGGTCTCATTCCTAGGGTTTTGCTGTTGACATTTTATGATGCACCTCCGAGGTGAAGGATGTGATTATTGTGCACCTTTCAGATGATGACCTTGGCTCTGTCAGGACTCGACCCGGCCATTCTTTTCACTCTCGTCCTGTTTATTCCCGTGTCAGCTGAGGCGAAATAATAATCACGCACTGTGTGTATCGCCACATGTTCGAAATCACCCAAATACAAAATGGATGTCTCAACTAGCTTATCAAAATATAATCCTGTTCTCACAGCGTGTGGTTGATTTTTCCAGGTCATGGTTCCTCTCATCATGAATTGCCGTGGCTGCTCCTCAGAATAATTCCTATTTCATTGCATGGTGTTGATGGAATCTCTGCATTTTTTGCACTGATATAAGATTCGCTTTTCAATTTTCTTCACTCGGTTCGGATGCGGGAAAGGGGAAAACCGCTTCTTCTGTGTGAGAGGGCAGCTTCTACACGGAGCTTCAGCTCTCCACCGGGAGACGTAAAGCAGTCTTATCTATGCGCTTTAGCTTTATATGCGGTGGTGACTGGGCTCTGAGGATTGTATCGATGGGACACGTGGAAGGATAAAGATCAGCTGGAGGTTTGAATGGAGGCGTCCATGTTCCTTTTTTTGTTAATGCCGGGTGCTTTTGTGTTCAAAGATAACAGGCTGACGTGAGGATTATAATAAAGCGTTGGCTTGTGAGTTATCTGAGCCTATTCAGGGTTTCTGGTGCAGGAAAAAAGAGGCGAAAATAAATACGGGAGATTAATCAAACTGATGCATTTCAGCTATGTTTTTAGGGAACAGGAGAGTTTCGGTAACTAACGGGAAGTAAAATTTGCTCTGTTTTGCATTTTCAATATATAGCAGGATATAAACATAAGTGTGAGGATTGCAACATGAACACATGCCACTTGCCATAAAAAAACACATCATGCATTCGTGTGATGTTTCTTCTGCCACTTGTAGTAAAATACAAGCTTGTGGTGAAACATCTGGCTTGTCTCACATAGTGACATTCAGTAGCAGCAAGCAGGCACTAAAAGGTTCCTGTAACTACAGCCCAGGAACTAATTCTCGCCGAATTCTCTAGTCTCAAAGGTTGCAGCAACAAATCTCCACACTTAATCTGAAGATATGTCTTGAGCAGGGATCCACAGTCTGACTGCAGACATAGCAAATTATCCAAGTGGATAAGTGAACGCTTAAACTGAATACTGCAAATCAACATATATATATATTTAGCAAATTCTCAGTCGTTCTATAACGTTTATGTAAATTATGTGGCTGATGGAATAAAAGGTGACTAGCCAGGTTACAAATAAAAACAGAACGATTTCTTATAATTGGACAGAGAGGAATGTTATGTGAAGTGCCTCTGTGAAACAAAACATAACAACTTCAAATTTATTTATAGCCATGAATGATTTACTAATGACTACGGATTGAAAGGTAGCTGTTGCCTTTGTTCCACACCCCTGGTCTCGAGTGCTGGGACTTAAAGGCATTATATCGGCATGTGCGCTTGACAGCAGTACTTGACTGCCATAAATAGCTTTCTGCTATACTCGAAAATATCCATTTACTGTGGTATGCTGAGGCTTTCTCACCTGAGGGCTCTGAGAGGAGGAATGGCGGTGACCTTGCCCACAGGCTTGGAGCCCACCACAGGGGGCATCATCACCAACAACCCCCCGGCTCCACTAGAAGATTTGGCCTGGGCCCCGCGGCCGGGGCTCACAGGGAGAGGCCTCTGAGGGGGGGTGGCGGAAGGTTTCGGCCGGACCTCTGATGCCATCTGGAAAAATCGAAGAAAGAGACATACAGATGGAGAGACAGAAAGATGACTTGCAGCCTCTGAGATAAACGACAGGTACTGATGATTGCAGTAAATTATATCGCTCGACCAGAGCACCGTGTTGATCTATGACATCCTGCTTAGCAACTGGGACATAAAGGCACAACAACAAATGCATACTAATGCAGCCACAAAGACCTGCATCTGCTTTCTGCAGCGTTCATAATGATGAGAGATGCAAATCAGATCCAATATTACTATTATAAAACAACTCACCAGCCATAACTTCACATAAATCACGGCTGCACCAGTGTAGCGAGCTCTCCTAATGACACAACACAAACATTTGCCCTGCGCGGATTTTCATGCACCTGGGGTTCAATTCACAAAGGCCTTGTTGATTCTCAGATAATCCGAACATGCTAAAGTAGAGCTGGAGCTAATAAAGCTTGGAACTATCTTACGGCGTAAGCGGAAAAGAAATCTCGGAGTGTTTTTGCCAAAGCGCTTATCTGTTATCTGTACACATAAAAGGATAAAATAAAAGTTTTTACCAATGGGCTGCGTGTTGGGTTGAGGGGCAGGGGTTTCTTAGGGGGGCTAAGTTTGGCAATGAAAGGACTACACTTGGCTTCCTCCAGAGGTTTGCTGACGGGAGGAGGAGGCCGAGGCACTTTGACATCACGGAGATGGGGGGAGGGGGCGGGCCGGAGGGGACGGACGATGTTGACTGGCTGGGTGCCATTGGAGGCGGGACCTGGTCGCAGAGGGAGCACTTCTTTACTTGTATGAGGTAGCTGCAGAGAGAGATAGGAAGCGAAAGTACAAACAATGCATCAATAATTTACAATATCTGCATCACTTTGCGCTCTAATTTCACACGCGTGTGATTCTCAGTACCTTAAGATTAGCACTTTTGTTGGACGGTCCCACTACCTTCAGATGGAAAGCTCGGTTTAAGTGTCCATTCTTCCCCATGGAATTTTCATGTCTGGTAAAATAAAACAGATCACAACTCAGAGAATAAGTACTTCCGAAGGACATCTGTCTTTTTTCGAGCTCTTTGTGACTGCTGAAAAATGTCGAAGAGGCTTTTTTCAAGGACAAGCACTGAACACAAAGAATTTGAAAAAACAAAGCGTGTTGTGAACAAGTCTAGATCATTTTCAGGAAATAAATGAGTGATGGTAAAATGATGCGGTATTTCTTTTCTAGATTATTTATTTATTTATTTTTTAACTGCCAGTTTCCCAGTTATTAGTTTGAAAGTAGATTACATCAGATTACACTTTATTGTCATTATGGAAATTAGTACAAAGCCAGTGAGATGTAGTGGTGATAAACAGATATGCTTATACTGATGAGGATTCAGCGGTGCAGCAGGGGGTATGACATGCAAATTCATCATCTCTTGTGTTATTTTACACTAATACTGTTACATAATTGCCCTGACATGACCTCCTCTGCCCTAGTGAAGTCACGGTGCCATGAGGATGTTTTGCTGAGTTAATAAACGTGAAACTTTTAAATTCTGTCTCATTTCTTACAACCTGTCTTTGTGAAGTCATTCTACTTCAAAATAAATACTTCCCTCGGTTCTAACTAGAGAAAACTGAGCAAATGATGTGATCTATAATCCCATTTGTGGCTATTTGTTTTACAACTCAGTTTTTCCCTGTTGTTTCATCCGAGCGTTCAATCCCCATCTGCGTCACTAGCCATGGGCCGACCCGAAGCAATAGTTTGCATGGGAGTATGTTTTTACTAAGCTTTCACCACTCTAATAGTTGAAAGATGAAGCCCAATGATTCCAAATTCATCACAGAGTGCTATATAAAGTGCCTTGGATATTAAAAAGTGTCTGTTCTACTGTATAATACAAGCAGCTGTGTTGTTTATCTCACATCTTTTTTTTTTTTTTTTTTCAATCTGCATATTTTTAAATGTGAGGTGACAAATTACTGTAAAGAAGCTTAAACGTTAAAATCTCATTAAGGAGTTATACACCCGGAATCACTCTGATAATGTGATGCATGAATAGTTTCTTCAGGTACAATCTGCTTATTCTGTCTAATGAACTAGCTTTTTTTTTGGCTGTGTATGTGTAATGCTTGATTGTGATAATGTTCAGCATATATGAGCTGACATAACAATCCTTGTTTATCCTTGTTCTTTTAAACTAAAAGACCAAAATCCAGTGATTTTTGTAAAAACATGCTTGTAACAGAGCAATACATCTGGCCAAAATCAGAAATACTGTAGCAAATACACTGACTTACGTATGGTCTATAACACTTTGTCCTGTATTCAGGGTCGCAGGAGGCCTGGCACGGAGATTAGGGCACGGGGAAGGGTACACCCTGGACAGGGTGCTAATCCATCACAGGGCGCACACACACACTATGGGCAATTTGGGAACACCAATTAGACTAATCTGCAGGTCTTTGGACTGTGGGAGGAAACCGGAATACCCGGAGGAAACCCACCAAGCACAGGGAGAACATGCAAACTCATGCACACAGAGCCTGGCCGGGAATTGAACCCTGACCCTGGAGGTTCAAGGCGACAGTGCTAACCACTACACCACCGTGCCGCCCATAACAAATACAGAAAAAGATAAATAATAATAGAGATAAATTACATGTTTTTTTGTTTGTTTTTCACAAAAACAGCTGTTTAGCTTTAATACAGATGTTTTTTTTGTTTTTTTTTACCCATGTGAGGTCTATGGGTGAGATCTAATTGTATATCATTTAGAAAAAGCCACTTCGGTGAGTCACGGATTTTTCTTTGAGTGGATAGAGAGGAGATGATTTCATTAAACATCGCCGCAGCAGGTTTAGTCATTATGTATGAATTCAAAGCTTCGCCTTTAACTAATGACTGAGGGTGTATCTGACACCATGACCCTGTTCCTTATTATAACATTTACAAAAGCAGTGAGAAGATGGATTACAAGGCTGTTACAAGAATTGTGATAAAAGTGTTTATATAGTGTTTTATAACTGAAGACATAAAACACAATGGATTGTTGTACCCCGCCTCGTGCCCAGAGTCTCCTGGGATAGGCTCCAGACCCCTGGCGACCATGTATACAGGATAAAGCGGTATAGACGATGAGTGAGTGAGATAGAGTGATATAAAACATAGTGACTACAACATACATAGTAGGTATGCAACCGGACAACTGTATATAAATAATAATCTGAATCTGAACGTAATACACATAACAATGAGCTGCACTATTTCTCTCTACTCACTGATATTTGAGATATCTATTTAAGACTACAGGCTTGCATTACACTGGGGTCTTATAGGGGAAAAAAAAGTTTTTCATCTGTCTGATATTAAGCTCACTGGAGAAATAAATAGCCCCATTATTAATGTGAATGTGAGTCATAGTGGACTGCATTTACTGAGTTCATCCATTAATTCATTCAATCATTCATTCATTCTTTCACACAGCGTGGTCAGGGCCGAATTGTTTGTACAAGGCTTCTGATTTTCTATACAAATATAGAGACACATACAACAATACAGTCAGGATACAGTCCAGACACAGACCATCATTTTGCACATATTTAATGTGACGTATCCATTTTTATAGAAAGCGTCTGTGCCACATCTAAAAAACAGGATCGAAATGTCCTGCATCATTTCATTACCCTCCCCAATCCCATGATGTCCTTTTCAATTGCTAACACCGTTTTTTTTCCTTTCTACACAAGCATTTTTATTGCACAGCTGATGGTATACCTGTTGTTAGCCTTGCTCTTCGCCCTCTGTGAAAGCCATTTGTGGTAATAGGAGGTCTTGATTTTGATGCAGTAAAAGGCGATGAGAACAGCAGGGAGCAGCACCAGAAAAGCGAAGAGCAGTCCGACAACTAGCCCCACCTGGCCTAAGTACGCGCGGCAAATACACAAAATTTTCAGTCAGACATGAAAATCCCACTTTCAGTGAAAAGTGCAGTGCTCGACAGTAAGTATAAAAAAGTAACAGCGTGCAGGAAAGCTTTATATAGCTCTACAAAATCCTCAATGATAGATTACTGAGATTCTTTTCTTTTTTATTATTACAAATAAACTGAGCCTGGGTGACAATCAAACTAAGATGGTCATAAAGAGAAAAAAAAAAACTGCAAGGATGGAAATCGATAATGATGTTGCCATTTTGATAAAAGGTGAGTGTGTGTGAAAGAGAATGACAGGAGAAGATTGGAGACTAGATAGAATAGAGACAAAAGATCAGATAAAATCACTAAATGTTTTTGAGAGGCCGAGCAGAAAGAGGCTACGGGATGAAAGTGTAGCTGGAAGGGTTGTGTGTGTGTGTGTGTGTGTGTGTGTGAAGATGAGCTCACTGTCATACTGCACTGGTCCACTGTCCACGCTGCCTCCCAGGCCAGGTTTATCACAAAAGGGTGGTGCCCAGCCTCGGTTACAGTGGCAGTTACTGTTGCTGTTACACACCTGCATACAAAACAGCACCTTATACTCGAGAAGGACAAATGAAAAAAGACCCTGCTTTCACTTATGGCTCGATTTAATTCGCTTTTCTTTATGTAGCATTTTAACAGTAGCCACTCTCACAGAGCAGATTTACAGAAACACAGATATTGACTTGGATCCTTTAATGTGCCAGCCAGAGGCAACAGTGAGAAGGACAAAGTAACCGAGGAAAAAAATAAAGAAGAAACCAGAAGAGAAAACCAGAATCAAAAGAAGAACTTGCTCTTCTTTTAAAGAGTTTCCAGTTTACTAGATGACCAGTACAGTAAGACACTTCCACAAAATCTTTTCCTTAATCTTCAATGCTTTAATGGATGTTATAATTTATGTTTAGACCTTTTACGAGAATGTATGTTGTAAGATGTTACTAAGCCCTTTCAGTACTTTATTCAAAATCATTTTAAAGAAAAGGTATTATTTCACAATATTATTAGACAACTTACAGATTGATTTGATTTTATACCATCTATAAAAATAAAAGAAAGGTTTTGTATTTACTTTTTTGCTCTTCATACATCGGTGAAGTCTCTGAAAAATGTCCGGTTGTATGTACAGTATGTCTGTCCTGCAAGATTGTGTCACGACATCTTGCAAATTTAAATCATTAAATTTAATTAAACATTTGCAGTACTTGGATATCTGCCTGAAGTTAAACCTGCACTGTAAAAGAAGTCGAAATGTTGAGTAAAAGAGATATTATGAAACTACTGAATAATCTATTATGAATCAACACCTGAACAAGATATATTAATTAAATCTATGTAGTAAAAAAAAAAAGTAAAAGCTAAACTGAATATTTTTAATGGGATTATTAAACATTTCCACCACTGCAATAAGTGAATAAGTATAAGTGGATTTTAACAACCTGGAGTTGTTTTAAGACAAAACTTAATCTTTATCTCATCTAGTTTTTCAATTTCTCGTCTGTGAATAACTCTCCGATAATCAAACTCTGATTATCTGAAGATACTCAACCTTTTTATTTAAACCAAAATTGTATTTCTTTGTAACAAGTTAGGCACAAAAGACAGACAGACATGTACGTGGGCTTCAACCTGAAATAATAATAATAATAATAATAATAATAATAATATCACAAATTACATCAGCATATTTTTAGCTTTAACCCTTAAACTATTTATCCATCTGTGACGAGAACTTACGCTTGTATTCTCTATAAGCACATTCTAATGACTTAAAATGACATTCTGATGGGCGCTCTGATAATAAAAGGGAAATATCTTTTGAAATACATATTGAAATGAATTTCTCTCTGCTCTAATTGTACTGTTTACTATGCAACTCAATTCCATGCTCAATATGATACCAGATCCAGAGAAAAGTTGAACAAAAGGCTTGCAGAACCGCAATAACGTTTATTTCGCTCCTGATCCTCACACACCTCTAAGCCGCAGGATCAGTGCTGAATCAACTGATAGTGCAACAGAATAATAGGAAAGGGCTTTCTGAGTCACTAATCCACCTTCCAAGCATTTTCTTGTTTGGCTGCCCTTTCAAATCCTGACAGAGTAAACAAGTGATAAATACAGAAATGAGAGAATGGAAATAAAGGGTGAGAAAGAGAGAAAAGGGAAAAAGGATTAGAGGAGATGGAACCGTGTGTTTATGCTGCTCGGAGGCTGTTTACGACCATTTGGACAAAACACAAATAAACCACACCAGCTTAATTTTAGAAAATGTTCCTTTTAAGAGTGCCAGTAGGGGCAGAGATGGGTGTGACCGTGGGGTGGTATTAAAGGATTTAGAGGTGTGAAATTCAGCCTCGCATAGGGTTGAGAAGTGTTTAGACAGGATGAATAATAATGTTTCTGGTAAGGAAAGAGGTGACAAGTCACACAGATGTGTAGTTTCTTACCCCATGACCATTGCAACGACCGATGCAGGACTCCAGCTCGGTGAAAGAAGCATTTTGGCACCGGCGATCCTTGCACACCTGAAGGAGTGAAAAACAGTTACGGCTTCAACGTGAAAACATTTGTCACATCCGGTTTAGGCACAGATAAAAAGCAAGGAATTGGCTAAAAATAATCATTATGCTTTGTAAATAAAACGTTTAGACTGCAATTCCTTCTCTAATAATACTACAGCCTTTCAGACATCCCACCTCTCCCAAAACTTCTGGGAGACTCCTGCATATTGATAGCAGCCTGATGTCCAAAAATCATACACAATGTCTAGTCAAATGGAAAATTATCTCAAATCTGTTGTAAAGGGAAATCAAGCAGGTTAAAGGGATTCATTTATTGTAGTAATGCAAATAAACGCCATAAAAAATAAAATTACTTGTTACATATGACTCTGGTGGAAAAGTAAAAAAAAAAAATGAAGGACAGAATGCTGTGATGCAGTTTGAAGCCCAGCAGAGTTATTATTACTAATCCGACAGCATAACACACCATGTCCAGAAGACGTTCATCCCTCTTATACCACAGCTACTGGATTATTTTTTATTCTTGACACATACTGTACATTATAACCATTGAATATTGTCAAATGTCTTCAGCTATGAACATCCACTACCTCATCAGCATCTCTTTTCTTCTTACTTGCACTTAGTAAGACAAAAATGCTTCTGAAAGAAAACTGAAAGCGTGATACCTTCTATTCTGATTCAATAGTGATTCAAAGTGAATTTTCAGATAGGATCATGTAAGACCATTACTTACATTGTTAATGCTTCTCATCTACCAATCCATGCTTTATTCTTTTGTAAATATACATATATATTTACATTTTTATCAGATAAAAAGAAACACATTTGCTAAATACTATTTCATGCCCTTTTATGTAGAGTCCCTAACTTTTTTGCATTCAAATCTTTCAATGATCTTAATTGTCATTCAGATGAAACTTGGCCAATTTAGATTTCACATGAAAAGACATAAACCGAAAAATTTTATTATTTTAAAATGCAAAATTGTATAGATATTGTAACATGAATTTGATATGGTTACGGACACTACAGATTGTTTTAATGAAAAAAATTCTTAATTTTGCACAAAATGCAAAAAAAATTTAAAACAAAGTTCACGTCTTTTTCATATGCTTCTGGAAGTGTACACCTATTTTAGCATCAATATTCATAAAGAAATATGAATCATTTCTGGGGCAAATATAAAATCATTTCTGCAAAACAGCTGGAGTTAGCAACTTTTTTGTGATGCAAGACAGATCACTTTCATGTTGCATAAACTTTAGAAGTAGCTTCACTGGTGTACCCATTTTCTGTATATTATATGCATAACATAAAAAAAACTTAATCTGCACCAATACTGTATTTTGGCTGTAAATACTGTAAATATCTTCAACATAATAAGAAACCCATTTTCCCAATTTGCAAAGGTGTTGTGCTATAAAGGGAGTTAAAAGTAGGTTAAACACTTCAGGGATGTGTCTGTGTGTGTGTGTGTGTGTGTGTGTGTTTGTGTATGTGTGTGTGTGTGTGAAAAATGCAGAGAAGATATTGGTAATAAATGAACTGATTGCTGCAATTCATGAACTTTGACAGGGTCATCAGTTTGATGAGGTGACAGCGCTTACAACACAATAATGTTTCTGTTATCTATAATAATAATCACCTTTTCTCATAATTCACATCAACCTAATATCCATTTTTGTCATTACATAAAACAGACTGTAACCTTTCTAATGACTCCAAAATCACTTCTGCCAGCTCCAGATATCAAGAGTTATGTGAGCTGCTCAATTACAAGTGACATAAAATGTTTAGTATGCACAGTTAGCAGAGCTGTGGAGTGAGTTGAACGGGTCAGATGATGACTAGGCATTCAATTATTTGCTTATGTCAAGTGCATAAACAGGAGAGGATCTGAAGAAGCTGTGCTCTATAATTCTCGGTTTAATTACAACTAAGCGCATTTCAAACTCAAGCATTTTGAAAACTTCCATTAATAAACCGTAGATTGCGTATTGCGCTGTAGATTGCATTTCAATATTTCTTTTAAAGATAACGTGAGCATGAAGACTCGTGTGCTCATGAGGATGCTATTTTCACTGATAAGAGCGAAATCATTGGCCGTCTCCTTGCCTTGCCCTCTCCACACTTGGTGCCAGTCATGACGAGGCCAGGATCGGGAAGGTCCCCCTGTCCGTCCTGAGTGCTGTACACATATGTGCCGCGGCATTTCACCTCGATGCCATCTGTGCGGATGGTGGTGTCGATGGACACGGCGTTGGTGCCCTTCGGCTTTTTGGCGGCACTGTGACACTGGATCTTCCCACATTTGGCATCACTGTGGGAGACAAGATTGTGAACGTCATGAGTACAATGTGTCGTTTTTCGCACAACGCAATTCCAACTGCTCCCAATTTGACCCATTATGTGAACAAGCAACCTGCAGCAGGGTCATGCTGTCTGCCAGACAATGACTTGATAAATATTACTGTACAATGGAGAACGGTTTTACAGAGTTTCCCATCACTGAACCAAAATGGCGTATGAACCCTTTTCCTCACCTTTTCGCACACTTGACATAATTGCCATGTGCGTCCTTGCCGCAGTTTCCGAAAGCATTTCCTGCCGCGTTGACGTCCTGGAAACACGCATCGTGCGCTGGCCGTGCACCTGAACAAAGCACATTGGGTTTTCTCATTAGGTCGTTAAACCTTTATCTTAATACCGACCCATTTTGAAAATATTCAACATTTCAACAGGAAATCATGCCAGAATAAAAGGACTCATTCAATAAGTCTTCGTAATTTCACTATGAAAGCAAATTATTCTATCACCATTAATAATGCACGTGTCAATATGGCAATAACTGGTATGTGCCGTGCACACAAAGTGGTCGTGTGTGAGGAGAGCACAGATTGTGTGTCTGTTTTGATCTGTGGCTAGATGTCAGCTTGGAGGTTTGACTGGACTGAAGCCCACAGACAGCTGGAGCAGAGCTTCGCAACCAGCAAATTCAACCAGTGTTTGATCAGCGAGGCTGAGAAACAAACCAAAAAAAAAAGTTCCACAACTGCTCAATTAAGGGAGCAAATTAGAACAAATTGGTGCTTCTCTGGAGGATTTTTCAAGGAAGGATTGTGTTTTTCCTCCTTTTCCTCTGCACACCAATAAGAACAGAAGGCGCTGATGGAAATGACAAAATCAAATTACAAACTGCAAATTCTAAAATACAGGTTAATGAACTGCATGTAATTTTATAATCGCTTCCAAAATGTTTCAACTCATAATTCTGGCTTTGATCCACATTATGTCAACACAACTGTAGTTAAGCTATAAATTCGATTTGTAAATTTTTTTGTTGTTGTCAAATTAATAGGATGTATACTGAAAAAAAACACACTGCATCTTTAAAAATTGTCATACTGTATTTTTCCTTACTTAAACCAAGGCAGGCAAAGAAAAAAAAACACCAATCACATGTAATTAATGAACAATTACAAGTATTACATACATAGAAAGATTATGCCACCACCCACACACACTTGCAAATCCAAACTAATTATGCACATGTTTAGAGTTCCTACAACTTTATTTGTAACAAGCATTGAAATAAATAAGACTAAAGCTTTTATCATCCGCGCTGCATTGTACGCTGACTGGCCAAGAAGAGCAGTCGCAGTTTCAGAAGGACCTGCATCATGAAAGAAAACAACTGAGGAGACGGCGGAAATGACTGTAACTGGGTTAAGAACTGTCCGATGCATGATTAACACTTAAATGTGTGGTGAAGTTGCATCATTAAAAAAAAAAAAATCAATAGCTATGTTTAATAGTGAACCGAAGAGTTTCCGTTTTACACACACAATGTGATGAGAGCTCACGGGATTGGGACTAAAGAAATGTGTGGCCATAAGTAAACCACTTGTTAGTGAAGTTATGGGGTCTTGATTTTTCTAAGAATGGACTTCAAAAGGTCAAAAGGTCATGTGGTCTAATGAGTCCAGAATGAGTGTATTCCAGAGCGATGGGAACATCAGGGTAACAAATGCATGAAGTGATGTACCCATCATGCATAGTGGCCAGTGTACTGTAGAAGCCTCTGGAGGCAGTGATACTGTATGATCTGGGGTTGCTGCAGCTGGACAGACAATAACACTGAATAAACAAGGGATGACATGAATGAAGTGGTTCTGGGAGCATGAGGAATCTTCACGTGTGATTTTTGTCCAGGCAGTTTATAATGACTGTATGATCATATCATTGCAAAGCTATTAATTTAGCACCCCACATTATTCAATGAATAATAATTAATAAAAATTCGAATGTAATGAATGAAATCTTCTATTGTCAATAATTATATGTCAATATTAAAATATCCATTTTGTGCCCATGCACCCTGTGCGAGCAGGAGAGTGGAGTGTGCATATCTATTCTTATCCGTGGCTTGATGTGAGCCTAGAGGTCTGAAATTTCATCCTGCTGATATTGTATGAAGTGTGTGTTCTCACCGTAGCCCCATAGCTGCAGGCACTGCTGCTCGTGAGTGAGGCACATGCCGTTATAGCAGTAAGCGTGGCTGTACTGGCACGAGGATCCGTCCAGGAGGTAAACGTTGGAGGGGCAGTAGGGTGATCCGCCCGTGCAGTACTCTGGGAGGTCGCATGAGCCCGCTGCGCCACGGCACATCGTACCTGCCTGCTTCAGCTGAGGACGCAGAGGAAAACGGGTCACTTTGGTCTGGGTGCTACAGTTACTTAAAGACTGGGCTACGTGCATGATGAGAGAGCTGACAAGAAAAAGAATTGCAAGGTGGGGAAGACAACAGAAGACAATGTATCAGAAGTGTGTGTGTGTGAGCGAGAGAAAGAGAGAGAGAGAACTAAGAGTGATTCATAGAAAAAGATGATCTAGAACAAAGGAAGTGAGAGGGCAAATGGGAAGAAAGGAACAGAAATAGTGCGATGACAATCAGAGACCTTGCAGCCTTCGCAGCAAACGCCGTGGGCACACTGAGCGTCCTGTTTCAGGGTGCAGTTACTGGCATGGCAGCAGTCATTCGTGCATTCCTGTAGGAGGATCACAAAACACACACGCGCGCACATACAGTACACGCACGTTAGGCACCTCTGTGCTTTTGCTACTGAAACACATCACTGTGTGACCCTGTACCCACTCATTCAGTCACTTAGCACAAGCCGAGTTATTCACAGAGACCTCAAGACCACACACACACACACGCATTTATATCACCGGCACATCAGCCGTGGGTGGTGAACAGAGCTGGTTTGATTGCTGTGATTAAGTAAAAAGAAAAAAAAAAGCCTCCGGTAATCAGAGATTATCCACATCAGTGTAGTGATGCTGAAGTAAAAGGGTACTCGCAGATTGAGAGCTTTTACACCCATTAATTATACGGTGACAGTCAACACACAAATCTAACTCGACACACACACACACACACACACACACACACACAGTACACACACGTAATCGTAACATAGTGCACGCTTAGCACGAGTGCTAATTTTTCCAGCGCTACAAAGGAAGCAGGTGGTGAGAGAGACGAAGCTTGAATGAGAATAAATAACACACCCACAACAATGCATAGCCGGACCGGCGCTGGCAAATCCGTCTCTACGCTGGAGTGTAGAACGGCTAGATAAGTGCGGAATGTTGAAAGGTTGCCTCAGGGTAGCTGTAACGGCACGCGCATTTATTTCCTCCCTACGCAGCCTGCAGGTAGCTTTCAGGATCGCGGTGGTAAATGTAATAAATAAATAATGAAGGTTGTTTTTAGTATAATGCACAGCGCCCGAGTCCTGAGGTACGGCAGCCGTAGCCGTAGTAAAAGTCCAGGTGATGATATATAATCAGGGATGGCTACCCAAGTTTACCTACACCAGATGGTAACCCATCCATCCATAATACAAGCCCTGACAACCTGCCAATTGCAGCTCTGCAGGAAGATGAAATTCTCCTTTCTCTCCGCCGCGTTTCAGTCACTCATTGTGGGGTTTTCTTTTCTTTTTTGTTTTTGCGATTTACATTTTGAGTTAGTGCTCGTAGATTTACCATCTGTTCTCGTTGTTTAGAGATAAAACCCAGAAATGAATCAGACATCGGTTTCGAATAAACAAGCGTTTCAATCAGATGAGTCTGAAATGTATATCTCATCACCTTCCTTTATGTAGAATAATTGACAGAATGGCGATTTTTATAAAAATAGATCTGTGTCTTGTATTTCACAATTGATTGATTGAATTGATTTACAGCGTTTCTTATTTCATTGCATGCAACAGTTAAGCTGTTTTTATTTACAAAACTGATTGTTGCTCTTTTTTTAATCTAACTGAACATTTTAATATTAGCTTTATCATCTCATAATAAGAATTATTTAAAGATGTTTTCACTTGCTTAGACAAACTGTGTGTGTGTGTGTGTGTGTGTGTGTGTGTGCGCCACATTCACAGTTTCGACCTTGTGGGGATATTTACAGAACACAAATTAATACTTAATTACCCGAAACCACATCTGTATTGTAAACAACTTTTTTTCAACAACAACAAGATCAACATTGAAATGTATCAATATTAAGGTTGTATTCTAGTATAAGGCGTATGCCTGGCATTGATTATCTGGATATCAGTTTAAGCTCCTCCTGGTGTATGACAGATGTGTGTGTGTGTGTGTGTAGTCTAACCTCAGGTTCTCCGCAGTCACACTCCTCCCCTTCCTCTACGAAGCCGTTCCCGCACCTCTTCCCACCCACCAGGTCCTTCATGTTAGGCATGTTGTACAAGCACATCCCGCCTCCTTTCTGGAAGTAGTTATCCAGGTCCTTCGTGCTGCAGCGGCTGAAGACTTTAGGGAACGGGTGCCTGTTGAGCATGTAAGCTATCAGTGGATATGCAGGAGGTCGGATAAAGGAACGTAGATGGAGCAAACATCCCCTAGGCCATTTTTTGCTGCACCATATGGAAAGGCTGGCCAGCATGGATTAGCCTGATGGCACTTACCCCGTAGCTGCTGCCATCACGCAGCCTCCCTGCTCAGCTGTGGCTTCCACACAGCAACCTTCATGGTCGTGGCTCATGCCAAAGTTATGGCCGATCTCATGAGCCATGGTGGCAGCTGCCCCGATCGGCAATTCCGAATGATCCTGCAGGAATTATAGCACTTGCGGTTAGGCGGCTTCTACAGTACGTTTGAAAGATTAAATGTCACGTTTTTTTGTTTCAGAAGAGAGCGAGGTTTCAGTGTAACTTATTTCATGTGTGAAACAATTTTCTAATCAGTCAGAACAAAACAGGCACTGGAGGCTTTAGATATTTCTACATCAATCATAAGCTATTAGCAGTCACGGGGGACGGGGACGGCGCTCAGGGATGAACAGCCACTTGGAATATGCTGTCAATGGTGATTAGGTTTGTAGAGATTACAACATATCCCTGTGCTATTACAGTCCATTAGAGTTAGAAGGGCTGAGGGTTGTTTAGGATTCTGAGGATGTTAAAGCTTGGGGGGAAATACATCCCCTGGTCAATCCTGTAATCATTTCATTCTTCATCAATTCTATTGTCATGACACAAGTTCTAAATGGTTAGAACTTGTAAATTATGATTAAGCATTCAGCAATGGTTTATATGTCTATTTGTGTAACGTATAACAGCATCAAAACAAGACAAAGGCAAGAATAAACAAAATACTTTAGATAATTTTGTTAATTCTTTTTCCTTTGTAAACATATCAATGATATAAAAGTCATATAATATTTATACACAGTATTCCTTAAAATCCAGAGCCATTTTTTGCATTACTATTTTATTAAACAAATTATAGGAGTCAGGATTGTGCAATATAGAGTTTCATATCCTTTTTTCAGCACAACCTAGGCATGAAAATTTTATTTTTATTTATTTTGAATTTAGAAACATGACTGCGCCAAAATTTTAAAATGGGTCACAAAGGCAAAGAAATACCACAGATAAAAATTATAATGCATTTTTAATGTTGTTTTTGGTAGTTTCTATGACCAAAGAATAATAATAATTATATGCGCATCTTGTGAGTTCTATATTTTTGCGACATCATTCCCTTATTCCAGTAGTGGTAACATTTACACATTATAAAAGTAGTAATAACTTTGACGTATCTAAAACCCCAAGTGCACAGTATGATGTCTGGAGCCTCCTCCAATGACACACACTATAGCAGTTTTTCTTTTTAACCCATTGACCAATGCTTTAATGTTTTAAGGGTTGATAAATCTGACTTCAAATCTTTTTTTTCCCAGTTTCCTCATTCTAGCAGACCTCGTGCTCACAATTTCAGTACTGACTATATATATTTTCTTTGTCTTGTTCCCCATAATACAGAACCTGAAGTACAAATGCAGTCTCTCTTATTTGATTTGAGAGGAAACAGAGTGTGCGATGGCTTCATCATGCCTAATGCTTATAATCTATCCATTTCTGTTCAGCATACCCTCTGAGAATGTGCGACAATAACAGCGTGTTTGTTCTTACAGATAAAAAATGTGAAATCATTATTTCGATGTGCATTTGCAAAAATTTGGCGGTTTGATTGCTTTCTTAGTCGGTAAATGGCGCTTTCATCTGAACAAACATATAAAAGGAACTCGATTATATCAGGGAAAATAAAGTGTTAGAAATTGTTGAGACATATACATGTTTGGGTACAAGACAGTGTAACTGAAATGCTCTCTCTCTCTCTCTCTCTCTGCAGGATACAATCTGATAATTTAATGATGAGCATGTAGCATTGATTCTATGTAGAACACAGCACCATTCCAGCTTGGAAGAAGAACAAAGATTAATGGTTGTGTTCAGAGGGACCAGTACAGGCAGTCCATTAGAAAGCGGTACTGTAACTGACTTCATAAAAAGAATTAAACAAAGCCTCAGAAGCAACTATATGAAATACATAAATTAGGCATAAAAAGGTTAATAATTGATATAAATCTGTGCACTTTTTGTGAAAACGTTGAACCCGTCACACCACGTTAGTATTCCTCACAGCTCCCGTCTGTCACTAAGCAAGCTAATAGAGCCTATTAGAGTCTAATCAGTTGTGTGAGTGATATTGATCGCTCAACCAGACCCCCTTATGCATCAGAGCCACACACGTTCACACATGATTAGGACAGTGGTACAGTCCAAAAACAATCCATTTCCTGTCTTACCACATTAATGCCACCGGAATTTTCATGACTGCACATGCCTTCAAGGGGAGCCATGCCAATAGTGGTGCCCTTGAATATCACCCCCCTGCCAAGGAAAGAATAGGAATACATCAATATGCATTAAGCTCATGATTTTATGGTTATGAGTGAGTGATGGAAACAGTGGTGACCTAATATGAGCCTTTTGTTGCCAGTGAGCAGAAGGAAGGGAGCTATCGATCATTAATAAAGACAAAGGAATAAAAAAAGAAAAACAGAGACTAAAACTGTATATCGTGGGACATTAGCATGAACGGCAATTTTCAGAGCATTTAATGAAAATCCAATATGAATGAATCACTTTAAAGTCTTTAGAATCAATATCTGATTTTCAACAGTGCAAAATGTTTATTAAATCATTAAAGTCTGTGTCTTTTAGAAATTCACATTGGCTAACAGTTTTCTAAATTCCGATTCTCTGGAAGTTGCACCCGAGGGAAATCATATCTGTTTAAACAGAGCGATGCAGCAGAATACTAGTCCATTAGTCTGTCCTGCTCCCTCAATTCCACATCAAACTGATCATGTTACAAAGATTCATCCTTCATTCTAATACTGATCTCATAAATCCCGACCTGGACAAGCTGAGTTTCTGCCATAACTCAGCATTGTACAGGCGCATTGTATTCGAGGACTTTAGGCCCGGTGTTTATTGTCTCCACTATCTTTTTGCATGTACTTTTATTTCTCATTAGTATTATGACATAATGACTATGGCTGTAAAATGGTACTTAAGTTAAAAAAAAAATATATATATATATATATACTACTGTTCAAAAGTTTTAGAACACTTTCTAACTCCATCGTTCCTGATTTTTATTTCTTTCTACATTGTAAAGGAATGCTGAAGGCGTCCAAAAAATGCATTAATCTCCTTTG
>JAQMYJ010000001.1:16302609-16325608 GCA_030014305.1 Clarias laeviceps | reverse complement strand
AGAAAATAAATCACTAAACAAAAAAAAAGAAATTTGCAAGTGTTCTAAAACTTTTGAACGGTAGTGTATATATATATTTCAATTTGATATACAATCCAGAACATAGGAAGCAACACACAAGAAAATGTCAAGGATGTCTATAAATTTACTTATAATAGTATAAGTATTATAAGTAAATTTATAGACATCCTTGACATAAGGCAAGTCAGTTACGAGTACATGCTTATTGGGTTATTAGACACCCTGACATACAGTATGAAGCGGATCTATCCGAGTCTATAGTAGAGATGTACTAACGTGAGAAGTTGTGCGTTGTCATGTTTCTTGCGGGACTTGAGCTTCTGTCTCCACTGTAGGAAGGACCACAGAGTGGCGTTGGGCTCTTCATTGATAATGCACTGATCACGATCCGTCCACACCTCCAGACCAATCAGAGGCACTCGGATGTTCAGAGCCCTGTAAAACTGAACAATCACAACACACTTAATAATCAGAGATTTTTTTTTTTTGAGGCATTTGTATGTTTTTACACAAACTCATATTGAAACCACATGCTGTATCACTGTAAATTGTAAATGTTATTTTTCGTATTTATTTGTAATCATAAATAATACATTTTTGTAGCAATAAAATCCCAGAACAGTTTTTAAATGCAGGATGAGCTGCTGTTTCGCTGGAATTTTGTTACCAAACTTTCATATTGCATTCATTCATAACTTTAATGATGTATAATTTTGTTAGTGTAATGATTCATGCTAGATCACATACATTGGAGTGCCATCTGAACATACAGTGCTGTGCAAAAGTTTTGAGCCAAAAGTCTCGTTTCCGCAGAGCCAGACTTTCTTGTATTTTTAATGTAGTCTTGAGGAATAGTTCTCTAGGCTTCTATTTGGCTTTCATTTTTGGCTCTTATTTTCAGACAGTTTGCTGTACCTGACAAGTTTTAGATTATTTCTTGTTTAAGCCACACAGTGACCTATGAATCATTTAAGCATAAAAAAAACACGAATGTAAGGTATGAACCAGTGAGAAATTGGTGCAGATGCTGACAGATGATCAGGCTGTTGATTAGTGTACTGGAGGAGCTGAATGCTGAGTGGTTGGAACAGATGAGAGGGGAAAAGAGGCTGCTGAGGTTTTAACATAACTTTTTAAAATTGCATCTTTAGGCACTTTGCCGCCTGTCGCACATTTGTTCACATTTCCTTAATTTAATTTACATAATTTAATTTAATTTAATTTAATATGATGAAGTGCGCTGGCTCAAGACTTTTGCACAGTACTGCATTCATCACTCGAAGGAAAAAAATCCTAAGGAGGGATTTTATACTTTGTTCTGTTTCTTTCCAGTCCTAAATGAAAAGGACAGAATTGAAATGTTGTCTCATACTTCTGGACATTCTGATTGTTCTTTATAATGACATTTTTATCATACTGCCCACCTGCAGTCAAAGACTTTAATAAATTAATAAAACAAAATTAATATGTTAAATAGAGTCAATTTTACATTTCCCTTAACAAGTCACAGAGAGAACAACAGGGAGAGAGTAAATAAAAAATCCTTGAATTACACAATAATAAAGAACATAAATGTGACGTTACAACATACCTTATCAACATAATTGGCGATTTCCATTATTCTTCGTTTAGTTTTTTCAAGGTCCTTGTTTTGCTTTCTGTACTATTAAATTAAGAAATACATAGTTTGACAGTAAATAAAAAAAGATAAATACTTATTGAATATAAGTACATTACAACATAAATGCAACAAAGTCAAAATTTTAATTTAGAATAAAGTGAAATGATTATGAGTTCGTGGTTCTCCAGTGGGCATTGTATAAAAATAACCCGCTGTAATTTCTGCAAGGTCAAACCCTAGTGTATAAGGACCAACATAAAGGAAAATTAGATTAGGTGATTAGATTCATTTATACCACCCTCTGGAGCCCTGAGGCTATCCTTTAAACGTGATAACACTGACAATTTGTGTGAAAAGTGCTTTATTTAAAAAGTTGATGGAATGGTGATGATGCAGGGAACATTCTCCAAACACTCCGGAGGTGTTTATGAAATGGAAATTGGATAAGTGATGCTTGTTTTAATCAAAAACTGTCAGTCTGTCTAGGTTTGAGGATATACGAGTTGGCCTTCAGGTCAAACTGGAACTTGTGATGAAATTTCTCAAGAATGAAAACGCAAAACTGATTGACATTTACAGATGACTTCAAGTACAGTATGGTGATGAGACTCTTAGTCTCAAAGCCAGCCGAGGCTTGTAGCCCACTCCTGTCTTTTCAGGAAACATTCAGCGAGTGGAAAGCCCGATACTTGAAAATCAACGGATAACATGTCGCCAACTTGTGAAAGAGACTAGTGGGAATTGTACACACAACCATTCACAAACACTACTAGCACATTACAGGAAATTAAAGGAGTTCCTGGGGGGCTAGCGCCTCACAAGTGAAGCAGGCAATCCGAATACAGCTCCAGTGTCCCTTGGTGGTATCCAAGTGAAACGCTGAGACATGTGCACTGGTGTATCAGGGGATTATATAGAAAAATAAAAGTAGTTGTTTTTACTCTTATTGTTCTGTTATTCTGCAAAATCAAAATTCCCAGATTGAGAACAAGGCGACACCACTTGCTTAATTGCTATATAAAAGCAGTCCAAGCTACAGTACGGGCTGGGTACCCTAGCCTTCAATACTTTTATTGCTGAATTTCTTTGATACCATAGAATATTGAAAAACACCATCATTCCTTCAACACGCCGACAGTAATGACACACCCGAATGTGTGCGGAATAAATATAATAGCAGAAAGGTGCTTCATATTAGATGACAAGAGGAACAAACCACAGCCTTCTTCCTCGAATTGTTTAAGTTTGGATAACAAAAAAATAAAGCTTCAATGAAATCTCTTCTGGATTCCCCCTGCTCTGATATTAATGAATATTGTGCTATGACTGGGATTTTGGTAGGTAATGTTTAGTGACTTAACCTGAAATCTTCACCTAACTTTAGAAATTCCAACTAAATTTCATGAACTGTATTGTCTGCTTTAACTTACGTCCAGAGGGAGCTAATCAACACAGAACTGTATTCAATAAGCGCTCCAGGGGCTTCAGCTACCATCTGGTAATATGAAGGTCTGCAGTTCTATTCTGGCTTTTCTACATTTTTATTAATTGATATTAGCGGAATATGTGAATGCGCTAACAGTCCACCGTTCATTGAGCGCACTGAGTGTTTCATATTCTTTGAGCTGAAGAAAGATCATCTCCCTCCGTCTGTCTCTTTCTCTCTCTCTCTTTACTCAGACAAGTCATGAAGAGATGAAGAGAATCGCACAAGGATCAGAATCCCCCAGTGACGTAAAACACAGTGCGCTACTCAGGGTACCTTGTTAAAAAAATAAATAAATAAAAAATACTAGGTCATTATTAACTAGTTGATTTTTGTGTAATCTCAGCTCCAGTTGACCTGTGAATGTGAACTTGTTCATTTGAATGTGAACATGTGAATGTTTGACTTAGCACTTGTGAAGTGTGAACTTGCACAACACTTAACAGATGAGTGAACGGGTTTATTTTTATGTTGCAAAAACTGCTTTAAGTGGAGAAATTCTAACTAAATTAAAGTTGAAGGGGAAAAAATGCAACCCCCCTTTTTTAAATAGTATTATATTTTTCATGATTTGGAACGACTTTAAATGTGCAAATGTACAGTATGTACAGTAACGTGTACTGTAATATAAGTCAAGTTTTGATACTAGTGTTGAACATTTGAGTACAATACCCACCCAGCCGTAGGTCGAAGCCTAGGCCCTCACTAATATCACATTTGGATATAATACCTGTTTGCTTTGTCCGCCTCACGTCCTAAGCTTTAGAGTTATGTGTTGCTGAACACTGGGTGTGAAATCTGCATAGCATTTTTACAGTGTAAGCTTTAATTACAGTAGCTGTGGGTGCAGAGAGATCAGGGGCTTACCAGTGTGTTGTCAGCGACTATATAAAGCTCCATGTACTTGGTTGTGCCCCAGGCATTTCGTTTCACCTGCGGAAGTGAAAGTATTCAAGGTTAAAATAGTTACCTCTTGTACTTGCAAACATTTGACTTTATAGACCATGGCATTTTAAGATACATTACTATGTTCGTAAAACTTTTTTATGAAGAAGTGGCTGAAACTCCTTGGGTTTAATGCAGTGACGGCCTGTGGCCACATTTAATTACCGCATTCGAAGAGAAAGCATGCATCGCCTACAGCAAGAGAAAATGTATCAATTTAAAAAATTCATATTTGCACCACCATCGCAGCAACCATGACCACCATATTATCCTACTGCATACGCTGACTGTAAGATCCAACTAACTCCAGTGAAGTACTGTACACTTTCATTGGCGTACTGTTATTTATAAAATACAACAACAACAACAAAGTCTTAATTTCAGACTTTCATCAGCTAGTTGCCTCTTCTTTATTAAATTAAGTGACTTATCTAACATTTATGTTCTCTTTGCCATGAAATGGCAGCTGGAAATAAACTATTAGAAAAGACTAATAATAATAAAAATAATAATAATGTCTTTCACAATAAGGTTTTTTGTGGTAATCTACATAATTTAGCTGAATTTAATATGAAGAAATAATGGGTGGCTCAAGACTATTGCACTGTACTGTAAATGTTAGATATCACACTAATAATAATCTGACAAACAGCCTAAAAACATAATGCCTGCCTCACTCATTAAAAGTTTAAATGGGTTCAAAAGCTGAATATATTGCTGTTGTTGGATTTTTGTCTGCTCTCATCGAGGTGTCACCACAGCGGATAACTCGGCACAGGATCGCCCATCCTGACGCAATCCTCCCGTTTTATCCAGGTATGGGACCGGCAATGCATCCGGTGGCTCTGAATTGAACCCGGGGCTTCATTTGGCATAAATAAATAATAAACAAAAAATGCTATTCATACAGAAGATGTATAATATTATTCATGAGTGTCCCTGAATTTTTAGAACTAATTGAAGTGAATGCATGACAACCTTGGAACATTTCCAACAGGAAGGACAATTGTCACAGAAAGATGATCAATATTAAAGCATACGTATGGGCGCGCTGTATATTCTCTGCAGCATTCCAATACACAAGCTCTTTTTTATTGCCATTGTGCGCTTTTCTACGTTAATCATCGCTCCAGTCCTGCCCTCCCACAGCATTGTGGAGACAAGTGTGTTTTCACTGAGATATCCTAAAAAAGTGTCCCCTCATCTCGAAGCCTCATTAAGTCAGCCGCAGCTACTTATTTAAGGCAGCGCGAAATGGAGCTGGTTCTCTAAAAATCTGTCTTTCATAAGAGCGCGCTGAAAGATGCAATTAGCCAGATTTGCATGCGTGAGTCACTAATTCGAGCTCCAAATATGGGAGTACATTTGGATTAAGCTTCTCGAATAGGCATTAAAATCAAAACTGATTTTATTTACGAGCAGGATCCAGTCAGGAATGATTTACATCAACGGCTTCACCGCGTGCGTTTGCCGTGGCTCTTAGGCGTTCAGCATTCACGGCCAGATATCGTTTTTATTTTCTCAATCAACATCGCAGAATATCAGCGCTTTGTTTAAAAAATAAATAAATAAAATTCAGGCTTTCCAAATGAGATATTGCTTTCCTGTGGTTCCACTAAGCCATCAGATCAAAGCACTGTTCATTAACTTAAAACGTCTTCATCATAATGTCATATTTGCTTTTCTCAACAGGGCATAAATGACTTTATATGATATTAAAAATTGGATTGAATATGGTATAACTAAGCCATTTTGATGAGCTGCTAATGAAGACAAAGACAACGGGTCCATTCAGTTTATTTGCTTATGTTCAACCCTGTGTTGCTTCGTTAGGGGAGGAAAAAAAGCAGATACACACACATCAAGAGCTTTAGCTTCCCTAACAGGAGATGGGATTAGTGTCTAAGCTGCCCAAAAAGGACAAACACATAACAGATGTGAGGAGATTAACTCTCACACCTATCAATAACCCCTCTGGCTCTTCGTCAGTTTTAATGGTTCAATTGGGTTTAACTGCTCGAAAGCGTGAGAGCGCATAAGTTTTCCCTCCCTGTTTGAGTTACTAGAAAATGAACCAGGAGGACGGAGGTAGTTTGTTAGGCAGGTGGTTCATCTTTTCACCAGAACAGAAAATGTTGTGGTACATGGGCAGCTTCTATTCAAGGATCGACATAACCATGGCAGCACAGAGTATGATTTGGCTGTGTGTGTGTGTGTGTGTGTGTGAGTGTGTGTGGGAGGGGAGGATATCTTTGCCTATATTACGTACAATTGAAGTCCCACAGCAGGCAGAAGAGATCAAGCTCTTACTTTGATAATGATAAAATGACTCATTGTTATGAGTCTAAAGAGTCTCGCAGATGCATTATGTTGAGATAAGCTTTCTGCGCAATTGAATGCTTTGGGGTTTTGTCATGAAATTGCTGTTTTTCCCCATATTTGCTCGCAAGACTCTGCCTAAACAGTATGTGTGAGCGCATATGAGCGTGTCCAGACTGTAGAGTATATAAAAAGCCCTTAAAAACATGGAAAAAACAGGATCATAAATTGAAGTTAGGTAAGTTCGTATCTTGTTACATATGCATTTGTACAAAAGCGCTGTTGACTCCTTAATTTTGATTAAGGAAGGTGTAGATTCATTTCTTTAACAGTAGTTCTGACAGTAGTGCTGCTTGGGAAAAAAAGTGCTACTTCTGGTATGTTATTGTTTCTATAGTAACCCTGGGACTTGCATGATATACGCTCAAGAAATGGATCAAAAGGATTAAAAATACGCATGTACAATTGTTAAAATAGTGAAGTTTTCAGTTAGGAGACAATGATTTAGAATTTTTGGAAGGAGTCTCCATTGCCAGAACACCGAAGTAAGCAGGGACGTATTTCATGGACAAACAAAATTGTGTAAATAAATATGATCAAAGTCAAAGTCAAATTGCTGTTCTATAAGAAGAATAAAATACTTCGAGACATGCTGCTTTGGGAAAATAATTGACATCAGGGTAGTAATGACATCATGACCTGACAGTAGATTCATTTCCTATAAAACTATTTTTTTCAGTGGCTTGATGTGTTCCATTTTTTATATACTCTAATCACTTTGAAAATTAGTTTCTGAAAATGAAAAAAAAATCACATATTTAACTTTTCAAATATTTCATGTTTCTTATGATAAAAACTATTAAGCTTATTTGTTGATATTCTTATTGAATTTTATTGAATTCCTTGCTCTGTTGGCAGGAGGCTGTGTTATTTTCAGCGAGTTATTTCTATAAAGAACAAATTCTGCCAATAAAAGAAGAGATTTTAAAGCTTAGACTTAGTAGCACAATGGCCAGAAATCTGAAATAAACTCTAGATAATCTTAACCTCTTAGAGTCTTAAGACCTGAATGCCCTCATATGAGGACATTACATTTACTCCCAACTATATACTGTATACACGTTTACAGATCTTGTGTGAGGACCATTAGGTGTAATTCTTCTTTGGAATGTCCTCTTATTTAAAGACAGTGATTAAGTTTGAATGCATCAGATTCTAATAAAAAGCAACAGTGTATACTACATTTACAGCATTTGGCACATGCCTTCATCCACAGCAATTTAAATCTTTATCTCATTTTCCATCTGAGCAGTTAAGGGCCTTGCTCAAGGGCTCAAAAGTGGCAACTTGGTGATGCTGGGATTTGAACCTGGGCCCTAATAGTTGTCCAACACCTTAACCACTGACATCCAGGAGGTTAAAATATGGCATTTATTCACAATATTGTTACATGCTTAGACATATTTTTTGCTATGTAATAACATAATACCATACGCTTTATAGAAACACTGTGTTTACTAACTGACCCTTTGATGCAAAGGTTTAAGGAAACCGCTGAGAAGGCCTTTTTGTCCAGTTTCATGCCCATGTCCACATGTACCACCTTTAATTGGCAAGTCGTCTGTGTGATAGAAGATGTGGTGAAGAACCTCCTGCCCTTCTACTGGCTCCAAGTAGTAGGTGTCATTGGAGTTCAGTGCAATGAGGCCCCTGAGAAAGGAATAAAGAACAGAGTGTCAAAAGAAATCCATGTAAAAGACAGACAGCACTTTTTTACAACAAAATATCATTTGCATAGCCTTTTTTTGGTTTGTTTTAAATTAAACCTCAGCAGAGGGCTCCTGGAGGCTCTGAGACTTTTTTGCCTTCATACTAAATAACTGTAATTAAAAGTCCAGTAACTAGAAGCCTTGATAGGACTGCTGTAATTGCTGGTGGTGACACTCAATTTGGTGTTTAATTGTGTCTGTTTCTGGCACACAATACCTCTACCAATCACTGCACACACACACACACACACACACACACACACACACACACAAACACGTTGTGATAAGGGACATTGTAAAAAGTGAGTCTTTTGTCTGGCATGAGGGTGAGTGCTTGGCCACAAGTGACGCAGGCTGTACTGTAATGGTCGCTGGTCTTTTCTAATCATGGAAAAAGCCACTTTAAAACCCCCATGAAGTATAGCAACAATGGGTCTCATTTGTCAAGCTTGGGTACGGACAAATTTAAATCGCTCGTTGGAGCATTTACAAAAGAATTCTGCTGTTCATTAAAATCCTGTCGGGAAGCCGTTGGAATCCAACGAGAGCCTTGGAGTGTGTGTACATTTGCAGAAAAAAAAAATTAGTGTATCCCCTGACTGAGCAGCTTCGAATCATGCATTTGGTATACATACAGTACTTATCATTTAAATACCTTAGATATCATTTAAATGCACACAGAAAGCCAACACAAATCTATACATGAAGGCAAATAATAGGGCGAGTCAAACACGATTTAAACTCCGGTTATATTAACACTTCTGCAGGTGTGAACATGTTACATCAGTTCATTTGTAACTGTGATGTGAGCAATAACGGATGCCCCACTTATGATTCACATAGAAGTGTTCAGGCATTCGTTTTTTATGTGGTTTAAGGATGACAGTTTAAGAAGGTTTAAGTGTTTGGATATCAGCAACCAAAATTTGGACCGATACTCTAAGGAAGGTGAAAGTTTCTTAAAGAGAATCATTACTAGTGACGAGACATGGATTCATCACTACGAGCCTGAGAGCAAACGGCAGAGTATGAAACGGAAACATCCTCAATAGTCGACCGAGAAAAAGTTCAAAAGTCAACCATCAGCTGGAAAATTGATGCTTCCAGTTTTCTGCGATTCTCAAAGGGCCGGTATTGGAACATTATCAGGAAAAAAGTTCAACAATCAACAATCTTTATAATGAGATGCTTATTGAAGAGCTGAAGCCTAATCTTCGAATTAAATGCAGAGGACATTTTGATCTTGCATTACAATGCACATGTGCACACTTTTGTCCACACTGTCGACACTTTGCAAAAGAATGGTTTTGAAGCGTTGAAGCATTCTATCTATAGACCTGATCTTGATCTCAATCAAGCTTTCACATGTTTGGTCCCCTGGCTGCAGCCTAACAGGGACGAAGATTTACTTCTGATGAAGAAGTGAAGACAATAGTGAATTAGTGGATCGCAGCTCAGGATAAAACATTTATGAGGGAATATGAAAGCTTGTTGACAGATGGACAAAGTGTATTAAAAAGCATGGACATTATGTCAAGAATTATGTATTTGTCTTTTCTAAAAGGTAATTAGAATAAATTCTACAGCCAGAGTGCGGATAATTTTTGAGTCACCCTCATGAGACCAGTCATTCAATTATAAATAAAGACATAAAGAAATGTCACTGTATATATATATAAAATAAGAAAACAGTCCAGTTGAAAAAAAAAAAACAGTTAGGTGCTATGAGGGTGGGTGTATTACATGCTAAAATAATTAAACACGAACTTTTATATCTAAAGAAAAAAAAAACATTCTGTTCTTTTTAGCATTCTGCGAATCTATTGTTTGCTATTTATTGTAGACAATTTCTGTTTATGCTTCAAGGCTTAAACTTATTACTAGAACGGCAGCTGCTCTCCTTAAGCAGCTGCCAAAGCCACAAAAAAAGTGCAGAATTATTCTGAATATGTGCGTGATGTACATCCTGATCAGTGAGGCCTTGGGGAAGTTCTGCTTCACTGTGAATCGCCCTGGCGTGACCTTATTATGTCTTTAAACATACTCCTGTTTTAGAAAAATAATCTAAAAAAAAAATGCTAGCAATATATGCTAGGAATTTTTTCAAGTTCCTTGTCACTGTCACAGGGATTCAATTTAACACATGCTGATCATTCTATACTGCAGCACTGTCAATGGTGTGACAGAAAAAGAAGGAAAAAACACAGCAACGCAGCGAGAATACTTAAACATTTTTATGAGGAAATGCTGTAGCGCTTACACTTTTTTTCTACCAAAGGCTTTGACATGATCTGTTATTACTTTATCTATTTATAATTCGAACAAACACTTAGCAATATCTGGAGAGACAGACTCCTGGGGTTGGCACTTAATAACACTGTCATTCTGATATGACTATCAAGCATGTTCTAATAGTCTGAAAATTGTTGGGATCACAGCAAATGTCTGATGATTAATGACTAGCTTGGTGTCTTTCATCACTGTGAACTGAAACGGTGTGTTTCTACTGTAGACATTAAAGCACTTTCAACCTGATGATACATGCATACAGTATACAGTATAAAACTAGGTCTGCTATAGAGGTTCATCTCTCTAGATGCTTCCTCAAACACTGGCTCATGCACAGTTCATGACTTGATTCAAGGTGATTTATATAAAAATGACATTTTCACTTAAGCTCCAGAACCTAGCTGGAGAATAAATGCTGTGTGCATGGAGTTTGCATGTTCTCCCTGTGCTTGGTGGGTTTCCTCCGGGTACTCCGGTTTCCTCCCACAGTCCAAAGACATGCAGATTAGGCTAACTGGGGTTCCCAAATTGCCCAATGTGTGTGTGATTGAGTGTATGTGTGTGTGCCCTGCGATGGATTGGCACCCTGTCCAGGGTGTACCCCGCCTCATGCCCTAAGTCTCCTGGGATAGGCTCCAGGCCCCCCCGCGACCCTGAATACAGGATAAAGCGATATAGATGATGAGGATCTTACAAGGACATACACACAATTTCATTCTACACCGCTTATCTTAAACAGTAAATTTTATGTGTATAGCGCTTTTAACAATGGTCAAGGTCGCAAAGCAGCTTTACGTGGGTTTTAGCTGTACAGTTTGAATGGAAGCCTGGAGCCTAAGAATTTAAGGAGACTTCTGGTATATACCCTGGACAGGGTGCCGATCCATTCACAGATCCTCACACACATTTAGAACGCCAGTTAGGATAATCTGCATGGATTTGGACTGTGGGAGGAAACCTGAGAATCCAGAAGGAACCCACCAAGCATGAGGAGAACATGCGAACTCCATGCACACTTTCCGGCAGAATACGTATACTGTATGTAGTTGGGATCAAATGAGGACGGTGAGCTCTCATGAGTTTAAATCAGGCTTAAACATCTCAGCATGTAACCATATCAGGCAGAGTGCATTAAAATGTTCATATCTGAGTATAAACGGATGTTTCTACATTCATTTTTGATCCACATGACTGGCTTAAAGCACATATTTCTCAAACAATACAGCAACGCATCAAGTAAGAGCATTTTCTATTCCATTAGCTAGCGTTACTTACCCGAGACAGACCACTAAATAAACTGAACTGAACTTTATTTTGACCTTAGATGTTTTAGTTACATAAAGCATAAAGCTCATACCTCACTCCAGAACATGTGCTTAGAGCAACCCAGGAAGAAGAATGGTCCTTAACACTTCCATGATAAAAGCAATGGTAATCCTAAAGAGAGGGAGAGAGAAAGAAACAGAGAGTCAGGGAAAAAGAGAGATGGCACCGTGAATCGTGAACAGGATTCAAATCAAGGATGCATGCCTCAATCTAGGCTTCGTCAGTCCTGTTGAACCAGACAGTTTGGCGTTTTCCTGCTTAAAGGCAGCCCCACTTGTACGATTTACAAATCAAACAGGATTTCCAAGCCTTGTTTTTCCACGGGCATGCTTATACTGACTCAAAAGTCATAGCGACGTCCTTTGACCCTTTTAGGTAAAATCCATTTTAATAATCATCCTCTTGAGTCTCCTTCCAACATTTGGGAAATAATGGTAGCACCTTAATTTTCTGAACCACATCCAGATTGTGCGTAAGCGTCAGTCTTGGACTATTTAAAGGGCTCAGTCAAACGATTAGACCGTGAAATTAGCTCATTTATTTGAACAGAGAAGAAGCAAGGCGGGACACTCATGCACAGCGGACACACAAATCAATTGTCACTGGAGACAAGGGCTGACAATCGCCGCTGCTGACAATCTCATTGGCTATTCTGCAGCGGCATGAGCGCGCGCGGCAGGTTAATGCCGCATGTCCGGCACTGACTGCAGGTGCACTTTTAATCGAAAATGCTTCTTAAAGGATTCTAGCTGAGGCTTGGAAAACACTTATAGCAGTCAGGAGTCCTTCCTGACTCCACTTTACTGTGAAAGATTTGTACTCTACTCAAGTATTATTGAAACTGAATACAATTTTGTCTGAAAGGGATATTTAATAAATATATAATAAGATAAATGAACATTTGTGTTCATAAATGTACAAATAATTGATTAGCCTATGATAAAACTGAAGCTACTTCTTGACTTTCACTCAAGCGGATATTTGATTGATTTGACATGTTGATACAGAAGCCATATAGTACGTTTCCCTTTGCAGTTTTACCTCTGCCGCACTTATAATATTAGAGTTTAACATTTATGATTTATTTATTTTTACTGTTTTCAGGAAGTCTTATAGAAAAAAATATGACAATATTTGTTAGATTCATTCACTCACGCATTCTCTATACCACTATTCTGGCTGTACAGGGACATGGGAAGGCCTAGTCCAGCCCAGGAAAACTGGTACAACATGGGGTACATCCTGAACAGGGTGCCAGTCCACTGCAGTTTACACACTTAATCTCCTTGCACTGTGGGAGGAAACCAGAGTACCCGGAGGAAACCCACCCAGCACAGGGAGAACAAGCAAACTCCACACACTCAGACCCGAGGCAGAAATCAAACCCCAACCCTGAAGGTGCGAGGTCACTACACCACCATGCTGCCGCATAATAGTTATATTTTCATGTCTAAAGAAAAATTAATATGGGGGGAAAAAAACTATGTGTCATCGTAGCGGAAAAACAAACATAGTATTGACAAAAGAGGCTTTTATGTGAGGCTGCAGTGGTTAAGTGTCTGACAGCTATAAGCACAAGGTCACAGACTCTGAAGAGTCAGTAACAGTGTGTGTGGTGAAGCACAGAACGGTAGCCGGGAAGATATTATCAAACTTCCAATTTTCTTGCCTAGGTGCTGGATAAATCTTTTCTTCATCTTCAGCATAGGCTGAGTATCTAAAAGAAAAAAAATGCTTAAAATGTTCATGTAGTTAAGGCACAATTCCGGGTTTCTTCATTATGTTCTTTTGTGCAAAAGCTGCTGAATTGGAAAGCAAATTACGTGGTAGTTTAGTATCATATTAGCTAATTGAAAATCAAGTGAGATTTGAACACATGGAATTGCTTTGGGCTTTGTAGGCTTAGATGCAGCCACAGCACATAACCATGCGGCATGATTATTTTCTGTTTGACTTACAGTTTGGATAAATCACGGACTGTCGCAGCTGTTGCGTCTGCCTCATAAACTCTTTGTCTGTCTTTTTAAAGTCACCCCGCTGACACGCTCAAAATGATTCGGCGACACATCCCAATTAGTGGCACTAAATTGGAAGTACCACATGTTTCATGTGGGTGATATTTCTTTCTCTTTTTAAAATGAGACCAAGACCTTTTAGAAAGGACGGCCAGTGGCTAGCACTGAAAGAGAGACTGAAATTAGCAGCTGCGATTCCTCCCCGGCTTCCTGTAACAGCTGAAGCAGATGTTTCCTAATAAAGAGACAGAGCTGTACTCAGGAAGACACTCAATATGAAATAATGACTGCCAGCCAAAGGTGCAGCATTCACTTCCTGTCTTGATTTATGCAAGCGAATTAGGGGAGCAGCTTCAAACAGTCTTTAATAACCGCACCTGACATTTGCATCTCGGTTCTGATAGCGAGTGACTGTGGCATAACAATATAATCTGCTAAGTGAAAGATTCACATTTCATCGATTTTCTTTGATGTGTGACTTTTTCATTAATATTTCGAATGAAAGGAACACTTCTGCTGAATCGGGGGGAGTGACCGTGCAATGGGGGTGTTTACAGACTGTTAACTAATGTTCAATCAGTTAGGATGACGTCTGGTAGTTTAGTTTAACAAAATCATTTTATTTATGTATTTAAGTCTGGATTTGACGCGGTAGGAATTTTTGGGTTGTGAGAAACGTTGGGATGCTGTTAGCATCAAGCTGAATGATTTTGATTATGTACTTTTGGACTACATACTGGAATAATATTACAAATGGCCTTAACCCCAGGCCGCAAATCCAACTTAAAAAAACAATTATTGATAGCATTTATTTACACTTCATGAAATACTTTCTTATAGTGCTGTTTTTATTGATTTATTTATTGATTGATTTATTATATTCCCAGCCACTTAGTCGGTTTCTTGACCAGGACTCAGACACAGGCCAAGGCAGTAAGTGCGCTGGACGCCAGTCACTAATCCATCAGGGAACCTGCTGTTGAGGCCGGTAAATGCACATTATCTATTACTTTGTCAAACAATGAGAGCCATATAATAACTCCTTCATTCAAAAAAACGCTAGACAACTGCAATTTATCAAAGCTTTAATTCAGGAAACAGACAAAAAACAAAGGGAGAAAAAGAAACCCTGGTACTGGCAGTATGAGGACATCATGAATATACAGGTATGCGCTGCTTGCCTTTATTTTTTGCAATTTGGCTGTTGTGTGAATAGACGTTGAGCAACATGAATGCTGTAAATAAAGAGTGATATTCTGTTAATTGAGGTTAAATTCGCAACACCGCGGCCCAAAGTCATATGATCAAAGGAATCCCGACTTTCAAAAACAACGTTGGTCCGATGTTGTGTTTAGGTTGACTGACAAAGTCGCAACTTAATTACACCTACAGTCTATGAGAAGATCTTAGAACGTTAGAGATTCTGCTGGAAAGCTTTTCTATTATGTAATATGTTTGTCTTTTGAAAGGAAAGTCTTTATATTCTATTTAACACACTTTCAAACACTACAAGTCTAGTCTGTATAATTAAATATTTGCTAGACTATGAATAATGTAGGCGGTAGTTTGCCTTAGCTAATGTTTTCCTACATTTCTTGTTTTCTTGCTAAATGAATGATGGATTTATAGTCAGCAACCTTAATCAACGTGTGATTCGAGGCAGATAATTCTGGTATTAATTATAGTTTTTTTGGCTTTTAAGCACAAACTAAAGCTTTTTCTTGGATCTTGAACAGAATAACCACAGAACAGAATAGAAAATGTGATTTATTACAGTGCATTTGTATGGTTCAGGGTTCTATAAAATAAAAAAAATAAAAAAATATATATGGGTGTCTAAATTTTACCCATCTTGTGGTTGACGCTTTGGGTTGCTGACCAGAGAGTTGGGGAGGTTTGATTTTGTATGCCCATGCAAAATCATTCCACCATTGCCAGTCCCAAAGCCCAGATGAGGAAGAATGATGGTTGGGTGTCTGTCTAGCAACCTGGCACCGTAAAAACCACCATTGCTATAGAAACAATAGAACCTGCCGTACAACAGCACCGGGTGTGGGAAAAAAATATTTTCAGTTGAGTACTTATTCATTTCTTTCCATTTTTTTATAATCCTTGTGCAGCATCAAACTATTCACAGCAAAGAGCGAAACACAGGGCTGAATATTTTGCTCATAAATGTAAGAAAAATTGCAATGTGATTATTTTATATTATACTAGATTGTCTGAGCGATACATTAAAAATAGAGCAATATACAGTATAGTTTTTCTGCAGCAACATGGAACCGTTGGATCAGTTGAATAACCGCAGCGACAGATCTAAATGAACAGACTGTTTGTGCTGTGCTGAGACCTTTGCACTGGAAGCGAGGCAGGATGTGCACATGATGTGCGAGGCACTTTGCATTACTTTCTCATCTTAATTGAATCTGGCAGTTCGCACCTCGCCGGCATTCAACAGGAAGATAGCGCCTCACACCTTTCTGCACAAGTGTGCAATAAACTGGCCCGGATAAAACTGCACAGTCTGCAGCGAAAATGACTGAGGAATAGAAAGTGACAAAAAGTCGCTGCTACTTTGAACTGTGTGGTTTTTGGAAGTAAAAAAGGTGTTTTCAGCAAAGTAGGTTGCCCTTTGTGCATTCAGCATTCGCGGCAGATATGCGAACGCGTGCGTGCTTGTGAGCACAGAGCACGGGATGCTGTTTTCTGGCTTAACCATCATACCATCATGTGGTCTAGCATGTGAAATTAATTCCCTTGGGAGAGAGAATGTAGAGCAAAACAACAAGAAAGAGAAGAGAAGAGGATGAGGGCGTAAATCTCACTTACAGTGTGACTGCTAGTATAGGTAACTGGCCGGCTGTCTTCATAGTGAGTCGCGGTGAAGTCTTTAGCCAGAAGTTCCCTAAAACACACACACACACACAAAGACAATAAAGACAAATGTTTAAATCAGACTCAAAGCAGTGGCATAGAAAGCATTGCCAATATATCACTGTCTTCGTTTCCTCTGGTGTAACAGCTGTATCACTCACTATCTTGTTGAACATATTTCCTCTCCAGCAGATGGCCAAGTAAGTTGCAAACTAATCTAAAGAGGTCTCTGAGCAACCCATGTGATTTTCATCGAAACCCTTAGCTAGAGTGATAATATGTTTTGCTGGCTTTGCTCTCCCAGCTTTCCTCAGCCAAATTCATTAGACACCAAGGGCAATACAGACACTATAGACAAAAAGGTTACTCTTGCACATTTTTGGAGATACGCTTGAATTAGATTAAAAAAAACTTCTGGCTCTCTGAGCTAAAAAGCAGATCGGAGATTGAATTCCAGCCACCAAGGCTTCTATCCAATGGTGTGTCAAGGTTTTGAGATGTGAGCTGGCAAAGTAGTAGAGACACAAAGAGGCCAACGTTTAAATATGTATGGGACAAGGTTGCGTTCGTCCCTTGATGCGAAATGAGCAGCCGCATAACGACATTACCGTAAAGATTTACCTAATTACCCCGATGTGATTTATTAAGGCTGCAAGGACCGCACAAGACTACTAGACCTCTCTTAGATATTACCTTAAAGTCAGAGTTTTGGAGGCAAGCCTTATTTCAGGAACAACAGTATACAGGCATTAGCTTGCTCTTCCGTTTACTCAATAACACCTCTCTCTACAAGTGTTATCCTTTTCTTCTGCCGTTTTTCGCAAAACGCAAGAAAGGGGGGGGGGGGGAAAGCTAAAGGACAACCACATGGTATTCAGGCTGCAGGATGTGGAGGCAGAGAGAGCTGAAAACTTGTCAAGAATAAGGCATGACAAGAGTAAGGCATAAAAAATGCGAGTGTCTGATCTGCAGCCTAATCCCCACATTAACCCGCCTTCCTCCTTTCTCTCATGCATGCCTGCTCGGGATATTAAACGCCAAAGCTATAATCTAAAGGAAGAAAAAGTTCAGTAGCTTTACACTGCAACTGTTAGGGTTTTGTAGTGCATTTCGTCATGAGATCTCATCAAATGTATATTAATAATTATTATTATTAGACGATTCCCGTCTCTGTGTGCATGTTCTCCCCGTGCTTGCTGGGTTTCCTCCCACAGTCTTGCCACAGTCAATTGCCCTGGAATGGACTGGCACCCTGTCCAGGGTGTACGCCACCTTTTGCCCAAAGTCTCCTGGAATGCCAATCCATCGCAGGGCACATACACACATTCACACACTCATTTACACTCACTCACTCATCTTCTATACCAGTTTATCCTGTATTCAGGGTCGCGGGAGCCTGGAGCCTATCCCAGAAGACTAAGGGCACAAGGCGGGGTACACTCTGGACAGGGTGCCAATCCATCGCAGGGCACACACAGATACACACACTCACATGCTCATTTACACACTACGGGCAATTTAGGAACGCCAATTACTCTTAGGACGGGGAGGAAACCCACCAAGCATGAGGAGACACAGACCTGAGGTGGAAATTGAATCTGGTGCAAGGCGACAGTGCTAACCTCTACACCACCATGCCGCCTAACAATGTGTCAACAATTAAAAAAATATAACAATCAACTAGCTTGGCAACTGATTTGTCCAAACCCGAAAAAAGGGGCGACGTTGTTTCGATGAGATGTGCATTTAATCGGAATATTATCTTTTTGACAAGCACAAATATTTTTGTCACATTTTTCTCAAACATATTTTTCTCCCATCTTTTCTGATCAATCCCGACTTCTGCGTTATGGCTGGCTACAAGAATTCAGTCTCATTTTTCACTGGTTAGATGCTTTACTATGTGTGAAATCTGAGACTATCAGTGCCTCTTCCTCAGCCAGAGACACAGTTAATGAAAGTCTTGAAGTAAGACCGGGAAAGTGTTGTTTTCATGGAGATTACTGTACGGAAATGGAAGCGAAATTTACCTCCTGGAAACTCCTCAAAAGTCTCTTAATGTTACCTTCTACACATGTTAACATCTGTTTTTTTAATTTTTTTTTTATGACAAGACAGAAAAGATCAGATCAACTGTTCACATGGATACTATTTATCCACTGAATGGATTATAAGAGGTTTACACGACCTCTCTCATGATCAAACCGGATCAGGTCAGACTGTTTCTGAGGCATTTACATGATGCAGTTATTCCCATTATTAGAGGAACATTAGGGTTTATGTAATTCTGCTTTTAATATATTCACCAAAGGAATTTTAGACCAAAAACAAATAATAATAATAATAATAATACATTAAAAAAATTAAAGAAAATAAATAATCTCAGCTCAAATGTAGACCAAGCTGAGAGGGTGTTTCATCTGGCATCATCAATCTACAGTCCAGATTAGAGAGAAACCAGTTGCTTTTTCATGTCATGCCTTTATCTTCCTTATGAACACTGGTGGCGCTGTTGAGCCAAAAAGATCCACATGAGGACAGTTAGTAAGAGCAATCTGATGTAAATGCCAGAATTCAAAACTTGGACTGATATCTTTTTTTTCTTAAAAGACCCTGCTAACTGCTGTAGAGCAGTCATGAACTCTCTCTCTCTCAAACATATACACACACGTGTGTCTGTCAAGCATCAAGCTGTTGTAATTGCAGTCTTTAGGTTGTGTTTGGCATGGCAAAGAGTGTAATAGATAGCTTTCTGGCTACAGTTGAGCAGCATCTGTCTGGTTCCCGTTCACAGCCAAAGTCACAAATAAATAGGCATCATACGTGCAGCTGGTAGAGGCTGGAGCAGAGGCATGCCCTCAACCCCCTCTGCCCTAGTCATTATCCACTAGCGCTGAAACTAATGGAAAATAAATTATACATTACAAGACATTCTACCGTACAATAAGTGAATGACAACTAGCGTTAGGCAGCTGGACCAACCCACTCATTTATATATGTATATGTTTGAGTGAGAGCGCCCGGGAGAAAGATGGCATATCCATTTCCTGAATACATGGTTGTAACCGAAAACAGGTCCTTCGCAGGAACACAGTTTTCTTATATCCACCGTGGGTATTTTTATTCCGTTGTATGAAATTGCATTTCCACTTTCGATCTTTCCAAGTGGTTGAAGCTATACAAGAATATCACTGAAACGACACAGAGTGAAATCACACGGCGGTGTGAATAGACGTCTGAAGCTGGCAGGAAGTGTAGCGGAGAATAAAAGAAATCCCGGCACATGAACAAAGCAATCGCTCAAACTCCATGATCACTATCATTCAACCGATGGTGAATGATGCTTGGTTGTCGATCTGGAGTCCTAATAAAGACTACTCTTGTGGAAATGATTTTGCATGAGAAATCGTGAAGTACGGTAGGATCACACGGATCGATCGGTTTCCCCAGACCAAACGGTGCGAGCGGTTTATTTGTGGGCCAAATGGTCGCCAGGATCTGTCCTTTCACTTCTCCTGTGTGTGTGTGGATGTGTGTTAGTGTGTGTGTGAGTGGAGGGGCTGTGGTTTGATCTGGTTGACTTAGCAACAAATGTGGCTGCATGTCTGATTCACGAGCTGAGAATGTAACCCGACACCAGAGTGCCGAATGAAGGTGAAAGTCCGGTTTTTGTCAGGTCCCAATCAAACCTCGATAGCTCCAGAACAGTTAGACTAATCGTCTCCATTTGAAGGCTATACAGGGCAGGAGACTCGGCTCTTTGATATGAGAGCGTAAGGTGCAAGATTGAGCATGCACTGGAAAGAGAGATAGGTAGTTTATTGCCTAATTAGTGTGTGTCCACTGTAGAAACCCAACTATAGTCTATGGAGTGAATCAGTAGTTTCAGGGACATTTTTGAAGGGGATATAATGTTACATGTTGTTCACCTGATGTTGTATTTGCCTAATACTAATAGTGCACCGGTGGGGAGAAGGGATTGGGCCGCAAAGTACGACCTGCAATAATTGCCAACATTTTTGTGCTTAATAACAAAACTAGTAATTATGTAATGTCATATTCAGTATTATATCCAACACAACCACCCTATATGTTACTCCAATATCTAATTGTCTACTGCTAACCTTCTAAAATGATATAAAAAGTCAAAACATAAATGGCATCATGAGACCTGCTACAGTATATGCAAAAAAACAAGCATATATTAGCCACTGTTCTATGCGTGTGTAATTAATTAAACACTACACACCCCGGTTTAACGGTCAGCTCTGCCTGATATTAAAGCTGAATTTCTCATGCTCTCAGCTACACAAAAGCTCAGCAACTCTCCCTCAATTAGCCCTGGCTTAGTGCAGAGAGTGTGTGAGCTCCCAAAGGCATGTGGGTAAACAGCTACATGCTCACCAAACACAACCAGAGGGGAGAAAAGAAAATAGCAATAATAAGCCCTTCACTACTGAGAGCATCAAAGCTTGGGATTGTGAAGAGCACAGTATCGTGCTTCGCCTTCTGCCCACATATGCTGTCCTGTGGCGATCACACCGATTTAAGTCCGGCTTCCCTTCCACCGATCCCAGGCCTAACCTTCAAAGAGAAACGGTCAGAATGTTCTCGGAATGGTGCAGAAAAGTGCTTCCATCATTTCGCTGGGTTTGGCTGTATGAACCAGAGGTGTGCACTGGGATTCAAGGAACATGTTTTTACCTTCTTATTAGAAGGCGTGAGGACATTAAGATGGTGCTCACACGGTACCATGAGACGCGTTTCCTGCTTATTTATTCATCATCGGTAACTACTTTATCCAGCTCAAGGTTACTGCAGTTAGATTTACTCATTCATTTTGACAAAAACAATTGAAGATTTACCTGAACGCATCTGAAAATACTGAGCAGGGACAATCATAATTGTGCAACTGGGACAGAAAATGAATGAATAAATATGGCTATTGTTTTATCATGATATTACTTAGGTTTATTTAAAAACAACCCCCAGAAAATAGGAGCACACATATATTAAAATTCATTTAATTTCTTTAAAATCTAAGAGGGGCATTCTAGTCAACCCAGGACTTGTGATGAAATTTCTAATGATTGAGTGAAGACTTTGCCCGGTAGTTAAAACATTTGCAAGGCTTTTAAAGAAGGCTGTACATCCCAGAGCCCACTGCAATCGTCCTTGTGAACATTGAGCAACACCACTTGACCATTACAGGAACTCAGCTGGGAGTTATTGCCACATCAACTGTACAGTCCTGACCTCACTCCAAGCCATTTCCACATGTTTAGGCCGTTAAAGGAGTTCCTGGGAGGCCAGCGTTTCAGAAGTACTGGGAAAACCTTCTACCTTGATGGTATCCAAGCTCTAGTGAAACACTGATATTCGTGCATTAGTAGTGTAGCAGGGGATTATATAGAGAAATAAAAAGAGGTATTACTCCCATAACTGTGTTCTGTTATTCTTCACAGAACAAAAGTTCTGGTTTTATCTGAACGCCCCTAATAAATAATAAGACAAAAGAAGAACAATTTGATTAAAAACATTCAGTACTAATTGCTCATGCATGGTGACAATAGATCATGAGATTGATATTATACCATCATATTTCGCAGCCCTGTTAACAACTGTCACAATAATTAGACGTCCTAAACAGCTGGATATTGCTAATTTGCGAAGGTGCTTTTTACTTGATTTGTTAATAAGCCGTACTACAGTTGTAATAAAGTGTACACATACAATACCGCCGCCTTCGCGCCTACGCCGAACTCTGACGGCAGGCTTTCACAGAAATCTCTTTGCGAGCCAACTGCTTTTTAATAACAACACACTTACAGTGAAATACACATCTGAATTAGCATATGGTACATATGGAATAACGAGTCCTGGAGCAAACACACTAATTGGTGCAGGCTTTGTGCATTCTAGTGCATCTTATAAATAAAAAATAAATAAATGGCTGTAGAAGACGACATAGCTACTGTATGTATTATATTCAAGCTTGTCTTCTGCGTAATTGCTCTTTTTTTTAAAGCCGCTGAACAAAAAAACAAAAATATACACTACCGTTCAAAAGTTTGGGGTAACTTGCAAATTTCTTTGTTTTTGTTTAGTGATTTATTTTCTACATTATACAAAAATACTGGGGATTTCAAAACTATAAAATAACACATATGGAATTAGGTAATTACGTAACAACAATAAAAACAACAGTTAGTTGTTATTTTAAGACACAGAGGTCAGCCTTTCTGTAAGAGTTCTTCCAAGAACAGTATTGTCAAGTGCATTTGCAAAATCCGTCAAGCACCATAATGAAACTGGCTCTCATGAAGGCCGTCCC
>JAQMYJ010000001.1:16284887-16301721 GCA_030014305.1 Clarias laeviceps | reverse complement strand
GAGAGGGGGGGGGGGTTGTGAGAATTGATGAGAACTTCCTGATTACGATCCTGAATATTTCAGGGTGTGGCTGTTATGTAGCACTTAAGAAGTCTGAAAAAGCTGTTCATTGGGCTTTTGTAGATTCATTTCTTTGTTTATGTACGTCTGCACAAAGGATTCAAGGACATTTGCGCGTGTGTGTCTGTGTGTGTGTGTGCGTGTGTGTCTGTGTGTGTGTGTGAGTATGTGAATGTGTGTGTGTGCTTGTGCGTCTGCCAGCATTAAAAACAGGTGCACTTCAACAATCAGCCATTTGAAATGACTCACCACCGCCGCCACCACTCTGCCATGTAATGCTTTATCTCCGCCAAATTGATGAATGTCCTGAGAGGACCTCTTTACTGTGTGATTGTGTGATATTAGAGCACTACTCCATCCACTTCCTATTTTACTTAAAGCAAAAAAAAAAAAGAACACCTTCCCGTCTCACTGCTTTTCTATTAATAGTTGAATATGTATCAATGAAACACGAGGTCTGACAGTAAATGTCTTAAATGTGCAGAAGGAAACATATGCAGGCAGGAAGCACATGTGGGTGTGAAAAACCCAACAAAAAACACGTGCAAAATAATTTTCGACCACACATGCACCACTCCTGGGGAGCCGCAACCCGGATGTTCGACTCTTCATTCACCGCGCACAAGGTGTGGATGTGTTTATCTCTAACTGAAGAAGTGAACAAAAAAAGACGGCAACATGAGGATCTGCACAAAGTGTCTTCCCACTGACTCAAAAAGAAAGAAACGAACAAAAAACGGACGTTTAACAGATGTGGGTGTGGATCCGTAACAGCTTATTTCTTTGTGCCTGTATCGATGGTATGACACACACACACACACACTCATATGCACAAAGTGTCCTGGCTACTCCCTTTTCTTCTTATCCTTCTTACTCACCCTGAAAAAAAACCTTAAAAACAAAAACCTGCAAGTCCAATCTTTAAGACACATTTAGGAAACGTTCTTGTGATTCAAGAAGCTTCGGAAGGAATTCTTTGCTGGTTTTGTCTGTCAGTCAAGTTTGAGCGACTGATCTTTTTATTCCCGTCTGGATTACTGAGCACATGCGCAGTTTTGACAAGTTCTGTTAGGAGCCGAAGTGATTGACGATAGAAGATGTGTGAATATGTTCGGCGCTGCACAGGAAGATCACCGAGTCACATTTTGATAACACATTAGCATTCGGCGCAATTACATGATAAATCAGCTTAGCATAAAAAAGGACAAGAGCAGCTGAGTAAGCACAACGCATCATGAGAGAGGGAGAGAAAAAGAGAGAGAGAAAATGACATCCACACATATCTTTTTTTTTTTTTTCAAAACAAGATTCTCATTTTCAGGATTTGGATCTATCAGAGTCACAACATCCGTAAGATGTTTGAAAGGGTATCGCGGCCATGTGTACTTGAGAGAATGAGAGTTTGGAGAGGGACAGAAATACAGAGTGGGGGGGAGTCATGTGACGAGAAATGACCTAGTGACCCTCAAAGGGTATTACATTCCTTGCCTCCTTAAACAGTACCATCTGTGGGCAATCACCTCACTCAGTGTGAGTTGTTAGACTTAAAACAAAGGCGATGTGTGTGTGTGTGTGTGTGTGTGTGTGTGGAAGGGGTGAGTCAAGAGGAAGATAGAGCTATGAAAAGAAACAAAGAATGAAAGAGGGAAAAAAAAAGGCAAAGCATGCAAAGCAAAGCAAGAAAGCCAACCGTGCCCCCTTTTTCTTTTCCTTTTCTCTGTTCTTCTTTTTCTCCTTACTGTTTGTTCCACGCTGCCAGGCTGAGACGCCGAGACGTGGCAGGATATTTTGAGTGGGTGGGGGAGGGGCTCGAAATGCCTCTGCGCTTACAATACAGTGAGTTCGCTTGACTGTATGTCTGCTGGCTTCGTGCTAAAACAATCATATGTGTAGTTCTGCAAAAGGAGGAAAACAACCGTGCATTTTGAGAAGAAGCGTAAAAAAAAAATCTGATGGGAAAAGCTGTGTTCGCATTCTGGCACTGATTTTATTCACTAGAGTTACAGTTTGTACTGGCAGCCAAAACATTATTCATTGTTAAGCATACCCTAGGACCAACCCACTAGACTGTATAGTTCTGCTTTAGCCAGACTAAAAGTACTTATGGGACTTGGATTTGGCTCCGTATACTGTATTTGGTGAACAATAAACCACTGCTTGAGTGTGTACAGATGAAGAACTGTCGAAAAGTACCCAATATGCTATGACAATGTGTTATTACAGTCAGTTGTTCAACTCTTTAATATGGAGGCACAGATGGAGAGGAGTCATATTACACAAACACCAGCTGAGAGAGGAACAGAATCGGCCTTATAGAGAAGAAGCACGTTGCCCCATAATGAGTCAGTCGTGTTGAGCCAGACGTGCAGATGTTCAGGCCTTTCATAAACAACAACACGTTGTACGTTGCACTCTACAATGGGAAAAAAAAAAAAAACCACAAGCATTTCCCAACCCTTTTGGCACGTGCCTCAGCATTAAGCTTGTCCTAGAAAATTGTCCTGAGTCAATAGTATTGCAAAACACTTAAGCTAAGAAGCATTTAGCGGTTCATTTGTTTGCACGACTGCTACTTCCTCTGCTGGAGAATTAGCGGAGACTGATGCACTCATTAGCAGAGATGGATGAACTCATTGGCACCTTTAGAACTATCACATCCTTCTGCTCTGCAAAGCGAAGCAGCAAGATCTGCAAAAGAATGAGCGTAAAGACAGTGTATCGAACCCTTCCATACACAGCTCTCAATTTAATACATCTAGAAACAATAGAAAAGCAGGAGACTGAATAATAAAGCAGGTTATTCATCAAAAAATCTATTTATCCTCTGAGAGTTGTAATAAGCATTTAAACTTAGTCAAGCTTACTCTCCAGCTCTAAAAAAAAGTACCATTCTCATTCTCTACCATTATCTTTAATCAGGAGAGAATCCTGGGTTTAAACCAGACTGAAAAAAAACACTCCGTGACGTCACACCTAGGTTTCCTAAAGAGTGGTTTTTAAGCCCAACAGTGGGAGCTCTGGTAGTCGCCATTTTGGCATGAGCTGTTAATCCACAATTGGGCAAATGGGTGGAGTGAGCCTGACTGTTGATTAGAACGCACCTACTTACCTCAGTTACCACATGCTAACTAGATTATCTGAAATGCTACGGTTGCTAATGTAGTTTATTTGCTAACACTGCTTTGGGACATGTCGTCCCGTGTCAACTCCTACATTTCTTGGGGTCATTTAAACTACATTTCAACTACGATTCCAGTGATACAAAGTACACAGCTAGTGATTTGACACCTGCAATGCAGCTGTCACTCAAAGCCCCTAATTGTGCACAATTTTTTGACATGATAATTTTAACTGATGAGATATAGAAATATATAACAAGGCTTAGTGGTTAGTACTGTTGCCTTGCACCTCCAGGGTCGAAGTTTGTTTCCATCCTCAGGTCAGTGGTCACGTTCTCCACGTGCTTGGTGGGTTTCCGCCCATGATCCAAAAAAATACAAACTAATTAGCCAAACTAATTAGCTTTCCCCAAATTGTCCATACTGTGTGAATGAGTGTGTGTATCTTCGATGTGTACTGTATCTTCGATGGTTTGGCACCCCATCCAGAGTTTACCCCGCCTTGTACCCCAGCTCTCTTGGGATAGGCGCCAAGTCCACTGTGTACACAGGATAAAGCGGTACAGATGATGAGTTTCTGTTGTAATGTTAGACTGCTGGGATTGATTCTCTTTTGGAGCCAGTGGTCATTAGAAGAGCCGTACATTTTGGTACTTCAGCTTTGGCCTCATTTTTCAGAACTGGAGGTGGCCTCTTGTCTAATACTCTAGCAAAGTAGTTGTGCTAATAAGACAACCACAAACTTACGTAAGAGTACAATCTCTCTGCTGCATTCAAACAGCCTTTTACAGTTAATTCACTCTGGGTCTAGGAATCAGCACAGTAACTGGGAAGGTCATATCTGGCCATGTGAGACCGCTGTGTATAAAGAATAACACAGGATTCAGAACCAGGTCTGAGCTTTCACAGAATAACCAGCTCGAGACACAACACCCCGACTCAAGCCAGTAGGGTCACAGGAGTTTAAACATGGAATTGGTCTAGCTCGAAAAAAACAACTTAACTTGAACTCGAAAATAATAATTTCAGGTCAAATGTGTTTTCTGCAGCTTTTGAGACAGTTTCATAGGGTGGATATTTTGCTGAGAACTGGCAACCCATCTGCACTCACTGGCCAGAGAGCGTAAGGTATATTTAGCTATGCTTCAATTTTGGTCCACAGCTTTTTGTCTTCACTATCTGCTGACTGTGTCATTAATAATTATTGTGTTGATTTTTGTTCAGTTGAAAATACAAACCTGAGACACATATTCAGGCAATTTTGTTGTTTGTATAAAATGTATAGTATCAAATTTTCATTTGGTATACCCTTACAACACGCCACTCATTACCAAGAGAAAATATGAATCTTAAAATAAAGCATATAGGATATGCGGCTCGATTTTTTTTTTCTGTGCCGCGATGTTGAAGTAGGTCCTGCCTAAAATGAACCTATAACCTGAACCCCCAATGATGAAGCAGGGCCTGGGGGACACTCAGCCCATCCTCTCATTAACTTAAAGGTCAAGAGAATCTAAGGAGTAAGATGGAGTTGTAAATCCCAACTGGAAAATACATCTCCAAATAATAAATATCTGCTGATCCTATCACTAGTCCCTCAATACATTACTGGTTACAACATTTGATCTAATTTATGAGAACTTTTATTGGGCCAAATCCTAGTTTAACGACAAGAAAACAGATTTAATGGCTCAGGTCACCTAAAACCTGTTTTGAAAACCCTATTTTTTTTCTACAGTAAGTAATAAATCATTCGATGTGGGATTAACACACCCACACTTTATGCACATAAAAATTCTGATTCTATAAATATAAAATTTGGAAACACCCCAAGCCTGTATGCTCCACCACTTCCCCTGGTGAACTGGTATAAAACCAAGGCAGTCTTCTCATATAGTTCTGTATGACAAACAGGCTGATGTTAATACAGTATAAGGATGTTCATGTCAAAAGGGGACTTTTGATTCTGTAGAATAACAGAACACAGTTAAGAGTGTAAACAACCCCTTTATTTCTCTGTATAAATCCCCTGCTTCGCTGATGCACTTATCACAGTGTTTTCAGACTGCGTGCTTCACATTTGAAATACTGGCCTATCAGGAACTCCTTTAATGGCCAAAAAATGTGGAAATCATTTGGAGAGAAGTCAGATCTGTACAGGGCATCTGTGGCAATAAGTCCCTGTGCAATGTAATGTAATGTAATGTGGATGTGGTGTTGGTGGTTCAGTTCCCACAGACAGATGTGTCTCTTCTGCAAATCTCGAAAAGTTAGTCGTCAGTTTTCGAGGATCTGAATGTTAAGGGATTAACTGCAGTGGGCTCCAAGCCACCTTGCCCGGCGTCGTCAAGCAATGACGTACGGCCTTCTGTAAAACATTTGCACCATTCAAATGTTATACTGCCTCTAAGAATTTCATCAAATATAAATATCAATCGGTTTTACTCATGAGAAATTTCATCTTAAGTCCAAATTTGACTTGATCGGCCCTCATAGTATGGTGCCTTTATCATGACAATGCACAACCCTTAGAGGTATTAAACAGAGAGCACACGGTGATCACATGATCATATTGTTTTGTGAACAGACTGCAAAATCAGCTGCATTAGTAAATTGACCCATAGCCTAATTACGTTGGATTGTGATTCCCAACATGCATTATACATTACGTTCAAAACAGAATCTGTGTCTATGTGATCCACACTGAGAAAGAAGTCAAATAAACGGGGCAATGTAGTCGGCTTTGCAGCTCTATTCATACTTCTATAGTACATTTTGTTAACAAAATGAAAAGTTTGTTTTATACAGACAAACTGCACATTGTTTTGCATTATTTATCGTACAAGAATAAACAGAAATGTTCTCCATTCCAATTCTGAGATTTTAATAGAATAGAATTGTGAATGCAGTATCCTGAATCCCATCAAACTGTGGCTGCATTTTCACTAATGTTAACACCACATAATATTAACACTTATTATCAATTACATACAAGCAAATTAGTGACATGTTCAGGGACGCACCGTCTGGTCTGATCCTACAGAAAAGCTAATGTAGCACAAATCAGAGAGTGACATGGGAGTGGATTTTCAATCCTGTCCTGTCCCGCTTCCATAGAAATGCTCCTGTCCAGTCAAAGACAGAATGGAAAAAAAAAATCCTGTCCCATCCCTGTCCCGGATTAATATTTCCCAGCTCATTGTGGTCCACTTTTTCTGTTATTTTTTTCAATATGAATTAACAGCTGCACCCTGGGACATGATTTCCTGTCCAACCCAATCATGTGATGATTAGTGAAACAATCTTCCATCATGTGGAAATCCTGTGACCCACTGGAATCTGAAAAAAGGGTCAGTCTCCAGCCCAAAGTGCTGGAAAAAGTCAGTGTTGGCTATGATAGAAAGATACCATGGCATCCATGGGCTGGACAAAAACGTCTGATCCATGGAGGCCCCACTCGACAACTCAAAAGAACCCAAAAGATAAAAGATCCGCCACTAACGTCCCGGTGCCAGCACACACCATAGCACACCCAAAGGATTCATGACCCGAGGGGCCAGAGCTGCCCAGCTGCCATAAGCAGAACCTACACAATATCTGGGTTAATGATTTAAGGTTTTAATGCTAGGGCTGATCGGCGTATATTCCTATTCAGCACAACAAGCCATATCATTGCTTGTTAAGATAACATAGCTGCTAATGCATGCTTTTCACACCTCTAGATTTTCACTGCTGAAAGGATAACCTTCGTATGATAACTTTATTCTGCTACAAGAACAGCTCACTGAAAGAAAGCCAGATAGAATGAAACATGGAGTGAGAAGTGCTTACAAAAAAGTGTGAACCGCTTGAGGAATCAAAGAAACAGCTTGAAGTATGAGTGCAAGAAGAGTTTAGAGGGCAAATAAACTGTGATTGCAGCGAGTGGGCTTGGGCCTTTATCTGAACAAAACTAATCTGACGGACTCTCAAGCCATCCGGTGGAGTTTGACCACTTGGTTCATTTTTCAGAATATTCTCTCATTCCATCTTATTATTATTAATTATATTTGATGGCGAACAAACAAAAACACTAATGATTCTCACTATCAGTCTTAACTCAACTGGAATTGCAGCTAGTTAGCAAAAGGATGCAAAAGTTTTTCAATTTCCGTAAGTGTAGCTTTTTTTAGGGTTTGTTTTTTTGCAAAGAAATTAATGGGAAGGAAGAAAATATGAAACAATACAATTAAATAGATGTCTAGTGCAAAACTCATTCCGGTGTGAGAGAATAATTGAAGAATAATTAAAGGTGTTTCTCTGGTAATCATTCATCTGTGACGCTAACTGGAAATAACTCTACTGTGTCTATCTACCTGTTTTTGTGTTTCATGAAAGAGCTAATCGAAACCATGGAGGCCATATGTTGATTTCTGAACGCTGCATTATTGGGCTTAAAGTAATGGAAAAGCTTTTTGCACATGTCTGTCATGTCGCCTTTTTATATATATAAAATGTAACATACATAAAAAAGAGAATAGTTTAGCATTCTACCATTAAAGATTGTGAATTGAGCATCAAATAACTGGCACACACTATTTAAAAAGTTTCAGCAACTTTAAAACAAAAGCATACTTTTAAGAAGTTAAAATAAGATACGTATGCTGTATACATAAAGCCCGAGTTTTATTTTAGCTATAAAAGATGGATAGATCAAATTACCTAAAAAAAACTTTGCACCACTTTGTCATAAGCCTTTCCAGAGATTTTCCAAATATTTAATGTTACAGACAGCCCTGCTCATCTCCTGTTGGATTTATTTTCCTGTCTTAGATAATGTTACACAGAGAAAGGAGCCTTTGAGCGGTGCCATTTTTAACTTGTTGCTTGGTATATAAACAGAACGCTAACAGTAACCTCTGGGAATCAGTTATGCTCTCTGTTTGCTTTGATCTACACATGGTTCAGGAATTGTCTGCCAAAAAAGGATGAACGTCTGTAGTGCAGATTTTTACACAACCTAGATTTTCAGGCTTTACACTTGTTTTGTGTATACAGCTTACTCAATACTGCCATGACGCTGGATTTTTCATTCAGTCACAGAAAAGTTTTCTTTAACATGCCGAAATGAGCTTATGAGTGTCAGGGCTCCTGCAGCGGACAGAACGCAGCACACCGACTTACCGGAAAGGAACTACGATTTATTGTGTTCTCACAGAATAAAATGAACCAGATTTTGTGGACAAGTACTTTCGGGAATGATTCCGAAGACCTGATATGAAAACGTCAATCCAGTTTTCAGTTTCTTATCAAACTGCTGTAGTGACAACTTTCCTAGTGCACTTTTGAATAATAAGCACACTGTTGTCTGCTCATTCACATGAATTCTTCACTACATAGTGTGAAACAGGGCTGTCAAATTGACCACAATGTGAAGTAACAGATGACCACAGACCAATAATCTATGTAAAATTTCCCACAGTGTGTGAAAACAGCAACCACCATGTTAATGTTCAAACACAATCCAGCCAAAGTGGAGGTTCAACATGGACAGTTTTCAGACAATTACTCCCTCTAACCTACTCCATACAGTAACTCGTAATGGTTTTAAAGTACTGCCTTGTGGGAATAATATCAGTGATGGAGGTCAGTGGGTTTTAAGCTCTCATTTGAGATAAGATATGGGAAGGGATGGTAGCTAAACCCCTTTCTTTCCTCTTCCATTTCTCAAGCCTCTTTTCTCTTGCACCATCATTTTCGCCCCATAATCTTAGTTATCCATCCTCCTTCCAATGTGGTTATATATGTATATGTTTTCATACTATGACATAGAAGCACTGTCCTCAATATGTCTCCCTTTTTTCTTTTTTTACCTAAATGCTCTTCCTCGTTTTATTCTTTCTCTGAAGCATAGCAGAAACTGCTCCATGTGTGAAAAACAACACGAGACACAGACACCTTCTTCCACTGGTTTTGGTAGATCATCCAATTAAAGATCCCAACTGCATTTAAATAACAATAAAACTATAAATGCCAATTGGGCCGAGACTGATTTAAACTAATTTAATTTCTGAGAAAATAGATTTCATTTAAAGATAAGGGAATGAAATAAGCTTACACAATCCAACTCATTACCTGGGGTTGATAACATTACCTACAGCACAGATAACGTTTGATTATGCTCCATAAACTGACTTTAAACAATCATCTAATCAGTTATTTTCATAGCTTCGCTGACTTGCTCTCTCTCTCTCATAAATGCCCAATAAATGTCCAAGATACAGCATTTACATGATCTAATATATTGCCCTAATTTGAAATAAAATAGTTTCGAAGGGTTTTGTTTTGCTCTGTTTAAAACTTCATAACCAAATGAGAAAACGTTTGGAAAGGAGAGTTTAAAATGTCTCTACGACCACTCATGCATTTGCAATACTGTTAGCGTGACCACACTGAAGTGCACTTTAAATAACTGTGTAAATGAGTTTTGACACATACAGAAAAGGACCTGTCAAGATTTAAGATTGTGTATTTATTTATTTTTTGCCTTTAATCCGACACCATACTGCATACTGACTTTACAGTACAACAACGAAAACAAAACATTCCAATAATAATAATAATGTAGCTTTTGTAGCATGTTATATAGCTTTTATTGATTGATTTATTGATATATTTATTAGAAAAGACTTGCTTAATTTCAGGATAGTACGATAGAAAGGCACCAGAACACCCTGTCTTACACGGGGCAAGGCAAAAAGCCAAAGGCCACCAACCCAGCCTCCAAATTCCCCAGATCCCAACCTGATCGAGCCATTGGATTTACCAGACAAACAAGCCTGATCCACAGAGGCCATACCCTGCAACCCACAGAACCCAGAGCATCCGCAGCTAACGTCCTGGTGCCAGACACCAGCAATTTTCTTAGGTGGTTTTAATGATATGGCTGATCGGTGTATATACAGAATGCAACTTCTCAATTAGTAACCTCTCTTCTCATTCATTCATTTAAATTGGGAATTTAATGCAGCATTTATTGACATTCATTGTCAGGTTTCCTCGGCTAAAAAAAAAGCTTTACAATTCTTTGCAAAATCTCATCTTTGCTAAAAAGAACTCATTTTAAATGCATCACTAACACACTTTTATAAAGGAAATGAGGTGGATAATGTAAAGGAAATATTATAAAGTTTGAGTCGAGCTCTTATACCTTTATTTCCATATTAGTAATAGTGCAATGCTGAAGATTTGCTGGAAATGAAGTAGGAAGATGAGGTGAAAATGATGTTTGGAGCTTTACAGTACATGCTGTGACATTAGTTGCAATGGTGTTAGTAGAATGACTGAATTACTATATTATGTTGTGCTACTTTTATCCTACACAACTCATTTCGAAATAAGCAGTTGGCTCAGACAGTTAATTGGTTAAGGCTCAAGGGTCAAATGGGGTCAAGTAATTATTCTCACTCTGGTTATATTAAAACTTCTATTAGCCGCACTGTCTGATCAGCGATAGTGCGTTTCGGTCTTCGTTGCTGTGCAGGTGTGAATGTTTTACATCAATTCATTTGTAAGTGCAGTGTAAGCAAGCCCACTTGTGATTTGCATAGAACAGCAGTGTGCAGTGATTCATTTTTTGTGGTACGAGGGTGTACCTGGTGCCATTATTTATCATAAGACTTTGTGTTGGAGACAGTGTTTGGAAGTCTGCAAACAAAATTTGGACCGAAACTCTAATGAAGGAGAAAGTTTTGTAAAGAGAATTATTACTGGTGACGAGACATGGATTCATCACTACGAGCCTGCCAGTGGAATACAGGCAATGGAGTATAGAATGGAAACATCCTCAAAAAAATGTTTAAGTCAACAGTGTCCGTTACAGTGAGATGCCCCCTGAAAGCAGCACTACGAGGATGTTGCATTCGTGGCTCAGAGCTCAGCGTAAAACATTTTGAATAAGCGAATAAGAAAGCTTGTTGACAGATAGACAAAGTCTATTGAAATGTAACAAGGTTATGTTGGAAAAATAACATACTTTATTAAAATAAATTCTACAGCCAGAGTGCCTCATATTTTTTACATGTGAAGCATGTAATACTGCTGTTTGGCTCAAAACGTTCTACAATCATACATACTGGAGACTTGCTCACTCAGATTTGCATTAGGGACGAGACCCACTGGGAATTGGCTTTGACTATATACGGGAAAAAATAGACTGGTAGTGGCTTAAAAAAAAGAAAAAAAGAAAAAAACGATGTCTCCAGTTAATTCATCAAATAGTCCGGGCGTTTTTCCCTATCCCCAGACCCAGCAAGGATGTGATCTAAATTCCTAACCATTCCTCCATCCTCTGTCCTCTACCTCCTCTTTCAAACAGCTTCCTCTTTCGCTTTGACCTGCTTTGGGAATGTACTTTGTCTTTTTAAGTCCAAAACAGGTTTTGGATGTTCCACAGCAGACAAGACAGTGAGGGATTGCGAGGGACGACAAGGGCTACCGCAAACATTAACTTTGCCGCTAATGAGAACCAAGAGCAGAAACAAGATCCCGTGTAGAATATTCCCTGCTGCCTCATTCTTACTGAACTCCACGATCTGCGTGGCTATTCTGTCAGACTGTGATGGAGCCACACGGCTTGTTTATCATTCCCCCAACAGAACGACAGTCATTTAACAGGCTGTCTAATGTCCAATGCATTTACTGAACTGTCTAGACCCTTCTGCTTAGAACTAAATTAAATTGAACAAACTACCTCAGCTTCCTCCTATTAACATCTATTAGGAGCAGGGCATCATGCACTATTAGTATCAGTGGTGTTTTCCTAAAAACAAACAATTTAAACAAGGCAGGTCCTGCAAATACCATTTGTAGTAGCATTTAATACTTTAGAAATGGTAACCAAGTTCCTGTCATAACGGCAATAAAAAGCCGCTCCCTCATCAGTAACCCATCTGTTCTGAAGATTTCCTTTTTGAAAGAACGGCTTTATCTCGTACTGTTACGAAGTGCTAACGCTGGCCCCATTGCACGTAGTCAAGCGGAATGGAAAACTTACTGATTACGTTCCACTTCTAGAATCAGCTCCAGGTTCGCTGCTGAGACAAGAATCTCTCCCTTGTCTGGAAACTGATCCTGCACACAGACACGGGATCATGTAAATACTTCGGTTTTGTGTCAACATTCATACAGATACAATAGACTTCATTTTAAAATAATCAATGGTCAGAAAAACATTTTTTGTTACATTTACAGCATTTGGCAGACGCCCGCCGTTATTAGAGCGACTTACACTTTATCATATTAGAAACCGGAACAGTTGAGAGTTAAGGGCCTTACTCAAGGGCCCAATTTAGTGTTTGGGGGGTTTGAACCTGGGACCTTTCTAAACCGTAGTCCTTAGCAATCTTAACCACTGCACAAAACTTATTTCCATTTTTTCATTGCATAAAAGATATTAAACATGAATATTTCCACTATTTATTCAGCATGTTGTAAGGAGGCTTGTTCATTGATGACACGCTAGCCGCTCCTCACATTGGCAGCAGTGTTTTTCACAAGCGCTTAAAATCCTCAGGGAGAATGATGTGTTAACCGAGTCATGCAGCAAAACAAAAACTGTCCTTTCCCAGGCCAAATGTGTTTATTTCAGTGCCAGCACAACACTTAAGCTCAGGCGATATAAAAAGAAAGGCATGGGGTTGTAGCCAACACATGAGCCTTAGCGACTAGCTTTTTGCTCCTGTTTGCTCTATATGCACTGCATGTGGTTAGCTGTGCTAGCTGACAAAAAAGAGTGCCTTTGAGTAGGAGGCTGAGCGTTTTCATCAAACATGTATCCGTTTTCCAAGAACCCTCCATCAATAGACAAGCTTCCCCCTCCCTTATTCCCCCTCAAGCCTTCTAGTCTAAAGTAAGATACAACAAGACGGCGAAGGAGAAAAAAAAAGCCCCTGGATGAACAGCCACCAAAATGGCCAGAATGTTCGATGCACAATCTCAGTATAGATCCAGGTATGATTGGGCTGCGGGGAAAACAAGAATGAGTCTGTACACGTTTTAAGGATGTCTGGTATGTCAGTATTCACGGTATGTGCACGTCTTTATTACGTCTTATGTTGAATATATTCATACTGTATCATTTCAGGCTGCTATATAACATTTTATTTTTAATAGATGATGATAATCATAATCATAGGCCAAAAATAAATACAGAGATACCAAATTAATGTGCAGCAAAAATGCAGGGCTGTACATTTAGATCTAAGTGAGAATATTATTGAATGGAGAGCGTGGCTGTTTGGGATAAGAGGAGAGAAGATGAAGAAGTCTCGAGAGCAATTTGCGACTCGCCGACTGAAGAAAAAGGTTGAGATGGAGAGAGAGAAGCCCTTTCCTTGAGCAAGCAAACACTTAGAAAATCTGAGAGCCTCACTGAAGGTGGAAAGAGAGAGAAAGAGAAAAAAAGAGCTGGAGGCTGATGAGAGAGATGGCGATTACAAGAGGGTATCAAGGATAAAGAGATACTTGGAAAGTATGCAGAGACGAAGAGAGGACAAGGCAAAGTATTTTTTTTCGTGCAGTAGTTTTGCCATTAAATCCAGAGTTAAGGGCAAATATTTATCTTTATAGAATAAATATGAAACATATTGAGAATTGAAAATTGTCTTTTTCTCAAAAATAAATTCTTATAAGAACATTTTTATTGATTATTCTTTTACTCTGAAATATTTCGCAAACTTATAGACAACCATAATGAATGTTCAGAATATTTAAACCGCCTGGCCATGAAAACCAAAAGGAAATTTGACCAAAATCAGCCATAACAATAATAGGTGCCAAAACCATTTTGAACCATCCATACCTCTTCCTTCAGAACCTGAAAGTTGTCCATTTACATTTGTGCATTTTTTCTGTTTCCAATACAACAAGTTGAAGAAATGACTGTCCCCTTGCTGCTTAATATAACTCACTAGATGACACTGTAATGAGATGATCAGCCTTATTCCCTTCACTTGCCAATGGTTTGGCTGATTGGTGTATATGAAAGACAAGGCGATGATACCCATTACCTTATCAGTATCTGGGTATCTGGTGGTGCTGTAGATCTGTCCTTTTTTTTTTTACAAGACTTTTTTTTTCTACAGACTTTTATGAAGGCTGATGCCATAAAATTGCAATGAGAGAAATTTGTATTTTAGCGAAAACTTGATGGCCTCTGCTGGGAAATTAAGAATTACAGAACAGCTAAGAATGCAGATAATTTTCTTAATGGTTTACTGGAAAATATTCACTATTTAAGAGACCATGTTTGAGCTCTAATATCCTGTACTGCATGTGCTGTTACTCAGTCTCCCACCCGTTCTCTATACGGCTTATACTGTACGGGGTCGGAGGAAGAACAGCGCCTATCCCAGGGGACTCTGGGGATGAAGAGAGGTACACTCTGGATGGGGTGCCATCCATTGCAGGACACACATACTTAAATATTACCAGCAATTAGAAACATCCCAGTTAGCCTAATCTACATGGCTTTAGACTGTGGGAGGAAACTGGAGTATCCAGAGGTATCAAACTCCAAGGAGGGACTCGTACCCTCAACCCTGGAGATGCGAGGCCGCAGTGCTTCACCTTGTCACCCATGTGTTACAAGTTTTATATATCAATTTCTTCTCATTTTTATATTGATGGTCATTATACAGTGTGTGTTTCACTCGAACAAGTGTCCCAAGCACAAGTTTCCTAATATTTACAACAGAGACGGATGAGTTATCATACAATAACAATTTGCTCTGTTTCGAGCACACACCCTTTGTAATCCATTAAAAACAAGAACTGGAGAAAACTCATTTTCTCAAGCTCTCACAACAAGCGGTGCTGGTGCATGACGCACACACTGACTGATACGGCCCAATATTCTCTACTGCTTTGGGATAAATATTTATGTGAGTGGACTCAGTCAGTTCTCTCCTGACATGATTATGTCTGAATGACAAATGAATGCGGAGCACAGTCTCCGGGAGTCTGGTACGCAGCACAAGGTGCCCAGTGCCTAAGAGCTCCCACTGGGCAGCAGAGCAACTGTGCCAGGCTGAAAAACTGCACCCTGCTGGGTGCCTATGACAGCATTATCCCACCCCGACCCAGCTGGAGATCTCACAGCAAGCAGGAGGGAGTGACAAATGCATTGCATAGTCACTGTAGATACAGTAGGACAAACAATGGGAAAACTTCATGCATATCTTATACACAGGCAGGTTATAAACTATTTGAATTGTACATACATACAGTACTGTGGAAGTTTGACGGAATAAACTCATACAAAGCCCGAATGTGGCAAGAATAAATCGCTAACTGATGCAGCCTTCAAAATATTCATGCAGTTGTCAAGACTTGAAATGATGAAAGATGCTTATGTCTAAGTGGGTTGAATGCTAGACTGAGGTCCAAGTCAAAGCACAAGCACACACAAGTTGACACCTAGGGGCAATTCCTTGTAGCAAGTTCACAATAGGTTTTTTTGGCAGGTTGAAGGAAACTAGAGATCCTGGAGATAACCAACGGCAACTCAAGCTCAGGATCAAACTGGAGACTTTGGAGATGTGAATTGGCAATTGTACCTGCTGCACCATCATGCCACGGTTAAAATGTTCTTCTAGTTGTAGGTGATTTTGCTTATTAGTCACGTACGTGGTTTGGCTGCCTGAAGAAGTTAGATTTGGAGCAGTTATACCAGCCAAGACGATTTAGAAATTTCAGTAAAGCACCCAATTATAATTTCCCCCCAATTTGCATACACTTTCATCTCATTCGCTTGTGCACACTTTTCTTATCCTATAGTGACTAAAGACAAATAGACAAATGATTTGTGGACAGATTCCAAGGAGAACTCGAGATTTTGTTTAAATGCGCTTTTAAAAAGGCCAACTGCAGGTCTGATGGGACACGATATATCCTGAGACTAAGGAGGTTAATTTGACCCGTCTGCCTTTTTTCTGTCTCTGATGCGCGCAGATCATATTTACCACAGACACCCTATGACTTTCAGCTGTACCTGAACGACCATCATTCAAACTTTCTCTGATGAGAATCTTAAAGTGGACAGATGCAGCAAAAAAGCCCGTGTTTTCAAATGACACTGAAAAATGAAGCCCTAGTTATCACCGGTCTCCAAAGTAAAGCTGAAATCTGTGTTGCCAGAGGAGATATACAATAGGAGTCCTATTAGACCTAACACGCTAATTTAGCTTCAGCTCTGTGCTTTCTTTAAGGCTGCTTTAGATAACAGCTTGGGTTAGTAGAAGTTTTAGAAAAGTATATATGAATAATTTTAAACTTGCATGATTTTAGAAGCTCTTATCAAGCATCACTGTGTGCCCCTTGGTAACATACATTAAGCTTTGTCCTTCATTCTTACTCATGTCCTTTTCAAAGGAACTGCTGGCAGGACAATGCAAACACAGGGTATGTCTTGGTAACTTTACCATAGTAAATGTTTAGCTAAACCATACAAGTACTCTCACACAAAACTACAGGATGTCAGAGGAAACATATACCTTCTTGGCACTAACGGTACTGACGACAGACACAGTGGGGCAGAATCTAGGGCTGCAACAACTAATCGATAAAATCGATAATTATCGATAATGAAATTCGTTGTCAACGAATGCCGTTATCGA
>JAQMYJ010000001.1:16264534-16276847 GCA_030014305.1 Clarias laeviceps | reverse complement strand
AATGTAGAAAGAAATAAAAATCAGGAACGATTATGGAGTTAGAAAGTGACCCCAAACTTTTGAACGGTAGTGTATATTAGGGCTGAAACGATTCCTCGAGTAACTCGAGTAATTCGATTACAAAAAATGATTGAGGCAAAATCTTCTTGCCCTAAGCTTCTTCTAATTAATTTTAAAAGCTTGCGTTATGTTTTTGCGCATTTGTTTGTTTGACGTGACACAGTGCGCTTCCGGATGCAAGCCACCATTTAAAAAAAAATAAAACCAATTAATCTTTGTTTCTCTTATATTTTTCACATTGCTGTTTAATTAAGCAAAAGTACATTTTATCCGATTACTTGATTAATCTATAAAAATTTTTGGTAGAATACTCGATTACTAAAATATTCGATAGCTACAGCCCTACTATATATATATATATATATATATATATATATATATATAGACACAGATTTGTGCAGTTTTATAAGTAAAACAGCTATTAGGTTTTACTGAGCTTGCTGGAGAAATATTATTAATTTATTAATTTTTAAGGTATACTGTATATGAAAATACTGAATGATTTTGTACATAATTATGCAGACATGATCAACATATATAACAAAATTGCTACAACATATAATATGGCACATAATATGTAATATATAATAATAATTATATATAATTATTATAATAATAAAGAAAATCAGACATAATTGGGTAATGGGTAATATTTTGGATGACTACTTTGTACCTCTACTTGAGCAATATTATTTTGAAGTATAGCTACTCTTGCTTGAGTAAATTTTTTGGCTACTCTACCCACCTCTGGCCACTGGTTCACACTGCCCGATTTGCACTGTGGCCTTTTTGCAGTGGTGACAGTGTCGGCTGAAGAGTGCGGACGTGCTTTGTTATACAAGATCCTTGGATAGCAGTCCTCTAGGTTTAAAGCGAAGGTAAGGCTTCACTTTTCAGACTTCCACTTTTCAGCTGATGGTTGACTTTTGAACTTTTTCTTGATCTGTGATTGAGGATGTTTCCAATCCATCCTTAATCTGCCGTTTACTCTCAGGCTCTGAGTGATGAATCCGTGTCTCGTCGCCGGTAATGATCATCTTTAAGAAACTTTCACCTTCTCTATCCATTCATACACACCTCTTCGTGACAGAAAATGTTCTTCATACAGCAAACAAAGTCTTCTATAAATAACATCACCTGGTACACCTTCAGGTAGACCACAAAAAACGACTATGACAGAAATCACTGCACGCTGCTCTTCTTTCCTGCAAATCACTAGTGGGGCACCCATTTTTGCTCGCGCTGCAATTACAAATGAACTGATGTAAGACGTTCACACCTGCACAGCAGTAAGCGGGGAGACTGCGTAGCCTGAACAGAAAGCACTGCCGAGACAGAAGTTTTAATATAACCAGAGTGCGGATAATTTTTGACTCACCCTCGTGTGGAAGGCGCGTTTGTATTTTCTAATCCGTAAGTTATATTGTTATTGGTTGCTTGAAGCACAATGTTCACAGCTTCACCGATAATAGGGGCTAAAAAGTCGGCTTTCTTTGACATTAACCAGAGACAAACACAAAAAATCGTTGACCTATTTTCTACATTCTTCAAAATAAATGCAAATGAATTCTTTCCTTTCACTTTATGTGGGTGTTAGATGACACTACATTATCTGTTTGGTCTTAACCACTTGCCATTTCTCATCAGCAGCAAACACCCATTAGTTATGCAAATGCGTACTTGACGATGACATTGACATGCCTGAGGTTTGTCTCTTTCTAGGTTACAAGTCAATGTTTTTGCATCGATTTTATTGCGAAGGCTAAGACTTGCGAAAGCTGCTTTAATATCGTTAGCCAGCCTTGCCGTGTAGACTGTACTGTAGTTAGTGGCGTATCCCTGAAGCACAGTTTGAATGGAGTTTGTTTAATGGAGACACTTTAAATGCATACACTGTGTTTTGTATCCATATAAAGACATGGATAGAGACATTTCAAATAATGCTCGCTTTCACTGAAGTCATCTTCAGGATGTGTGCTATCCTGGACAAGGTCATGGGGGATCCAGAGCTTCTCTCAGGACCACTGGCAGGACAAAGGCAGGAAAATACACCCCCAGATAGGCCATCATCCCAGGTACCATGCGCACACACACACACACACACACACGTTCACACACTCACTTACACCTAGGGCAAGTTTTGCATAGCCATTCCTACTGGTATGATTTTGGACAGCAGAAGGAAACTAGAGAACCTCAAAGAAACCCATATGGGGACAACACCCAAGACCACGAAAGAAAACAACACAAACTTGCCTGGTTTCTAATCAGTTTACTTACAAAGGGTCTCATCAGGTAATCAATTCGGGAAAAAATAGACTTTCCTATCATGATTCTTTCATGTAGCAATTCATGCATTTTTACTCCAAAAAATTTTTTTTTACATTTTTTATATATGTTTGCATATGTTTTGAGGTCCGCAGTAAAAAATGTTGCTGTTCATCTTTAATGATGCAGGTGGCGTACTCTAAACTATAGCCACAGCACAGTAAAGCATCCTGTGTGGTAGACGTGGCGCAGTGGTAAAGTGCTCACCCGAGATCGCAAGTTCGATTCCCGGGTGATGCTGTAACCTCTCGCAGCCGGAGGTTTAGAGAGAGCTGATTGGCCGAGCTTTCTCAGAGGGGAGGGATGAGAGGTACTTAGAACTCCCACATTAATCACGGCTCTACAGCCAATCAGGGGTGTCTGTGAGCTCGCGCAAGCGGAATGAGCGGATAGCGCTGTCCTCCAAGTGTGTTACTCCGCCCCCAACGGTGCGTGAGCGAGCAGTTTGGAAAGATGCGGTCAGCTGGCATCACGTGGTTCAGAGCAAACACGTGATAGTCTTCGGCCCTCCCGACTGAGTGGTAGTAGTAGCTTAATGTGGGAGCCCCCTAGTGACGGGGAGGAATTGGACACGACTAAATTAGGGCGAAAATCGGGGGGAAAAAAAAGCTTAAAATTTTTTTTATATTTGTGATAATATCATATCGGGTGAGTCCCATCCCTACTAAAGACTTTAAGTGAAGTTGGATCAGTATATGATCAGAAAAATAAAGCATTTCTAATTGAACATATGCTGGATGAAAAAAAAACTATTTGTTATTTACTTATCTATTTATTTATTCTTTCAACTCGTTCTTCAAACTTGTTCTGATTGTTTTTCTAGTTCTCCAGTTTCACACAACGGCTCCGAACCCGAGGAGGCTAAAAGCTGATAGTTTTCTCCACCATGTGCCCCCTGAACCCGAGACTACACTGACATGGGCGATCTCCAAATGAATTTGCAAATGAATCTGCGGATAAAGGCGTGGTCTGGAATCTGCTCACTTGTGATTTCTTGCAATGATTAAAGAACCGCAAACGTCCCATTGCTCCACTCAGCTATTTCTTTAAGCTCATGTTACCACAAACCACGGTTGCAAATGACACATACCACACCCACATTCAGCAACATCTACACCACCCAACAATCCCCCAACCCTGTCTCACACACACAACACACACATGTACTTAACCACACAAAATGCACAGTCCTGCACTGGCCCCCTTCTGAGAGGAAAGGTCATGTTCATCATAATCTGTGAAGATGTGTATTTACAAATATGGCGTATGTGCATTTTATACTCATCATCTTTTTTTTTTGTCATTCAGTGTCTTGGTTAGCTTGACATTTCCATGTTGTCTAGAGCTCGGAATCAGCACGATTAGCTTTGAAGTACCCAAAGGTCAGCAAATCAATACAAGTGAATATGTCAATGAGGAAGCGGGGCTATGGTGACACGCCAGAAATGATAGAATTCGTTGTCTGCACATCCACAGATCTGTGTGTGTGTGCGTGCGTGTTTGTGTGTGTTGACATTTGCGCATACTTTTATATGTCCGTAAATTGCTATTTTTTATTTTGAAACAGAAACCTGTTGATTTCCCTGTGTGCAGTAAACACATTGCTCAAAGAACACCATAATCACATCTCTTTTTCTTACAAATAACAGTGAGCAAATAGACGACAGGCTAAGATAGAAGTGCTCAGTCTTGGAAAAGGAGGTAAAAAAAAAGTGCAGTACCAAAAGCAGAAACTTCAATTAGGCAAGAATTGAATACATATCCAGGACGGGTGGAAATTTAACACGATTCCCAGTAGGACTGTCCAGCTGTCTAAACGTTATGGTTTCAACATTGGAATTAGGTTGTTAAATTTCCTTTGATGAAATGACATCAGAACAATGTTGACTACATGACAATGGGATAATGAGTGTCCCCTAACACAATGATGCACAAATTACTTGAAAACAACATTAATACCAAATTGATGGCCTGAGTGGGATTTGAACTCCAGTCACAGCACTGCATCCTTACCACTAGCGAATATACCATTAATGCCAGTAAATGCATGCACACAACAACGAGCATCACAAACACTATATTACAATGTATTCATTTGGAAGGCAGGATGCACATCACTGTACTATTTTGTAAAGAATATCTAATAAACAAAGATGTAACATTACAAAACTAAGTGATGCATGACATGAGATACACACGCTGTGCGGGGGAAGCTGTTGTTTTCATCCCAACCTTTGATCAGAATCCTCAACCCTGTTAGAAACTTAAGGGATGTTGTGTGCACGGCATAAATGCTTCAAATAAAGGTTACAATATTGTTGTTTCGAGGTTGTATTTGCAACGTTGTGCTTCGGCATCATTCTGACTTTTTAAAAACAACATAGTCCCAACAGTGGATGTCTTCACAACTTTGTTACAACTATATTACATTGCTCATCTGGTCTTAGGGCTCCTGCTGGCCTGTTGTACTTTGCATCACATTGAACTCTAATTTTACCCAAGTTGGCAAGTCCAACTCATTAGCTATCTCTCCCCAATCCCACAACAAGTACTGGAGAGGGTGAAGCCTAGAATGAGCATGGTCTGAGATACATGTAGCCAGCCACTGCATCTTTTTAATGAAGCATCATATGCCAGAGAAGCACACTCAGAGGAAACTGGTCAATTGGCCTTTTCATGCAAGCATAAGCTCACGGATGAGAACGATTGGCTGGTGTTGCTCAGACTGACAGGTGAGAAAGGGGGATAATTCTATATCTCCCATCCTAATAGCAAGGCCAATTTTACTCTCCTGGACTTGGAAGATCGGGCTGAGGCTTTTCTCTTGCACCACTTTTTTGCACCATTTTTACAATCAATCAATCAAACAGATGAACTGATCAAGCTTTTCAGCCTTACCTGTGTATTTGCTCCTGTGCTTTTGTGCACCACAGTGTGGGGGATCCAGTGAGCCGCCGCCTTCTGTCCTCTGTCCTTCCATGCTGAAACAAAACCGAGATTGCTTTCTTTAATCCAATAGAATGTGCATGTAGACTTTTATGCATGCTCGTCTCCCTGATAACGACCCATTTAACTAAATTTTGAAAAACAATTTCAAAACTACTGTTCCAATTTTCTGCTTCTATAATTATAAAACATCTTTGTGGCATGGAGATGAACAGTGGGCTATTACACTCACTGTCAGACAGAGATTCATCCATACTGCTCATTAAATGCTTAATTAACTTAGACTCTCATCAGCTCCGAAATGAAACGTAATGGGAGACAACGGGTCAAAAAAATCACTTTCCATTAATCACGGAGAATTAAGGGACGTATGGAAATTATAATTCATAGTCTTTTCATTGCCTCATCATAATTGTCTTTCCATTTTTGTTGACTTGTGCAGTAAACATGACAGTGTGACCTGGGGATCCCCAAAAGCCCAATATTCAGTATTCTTTACAAGCCTTTCTGAATATCAACAGCTCATGAAAGATGTCAGCAGAAGGCAAGGTTTGTGCTCAGGTTACCACGGTCTAAAGGATCTCTTCCTCTCTAGCTCTTTTGTCTGTCGGCCTATGACAGTCATATTTAATGTGCGACTCATACCGGAAAGAAAAACACATAAACAATCCGCTCCCTGCCTGAGCTCAGGCCTATTTGTCCGTAGCATCTATTCACTCGGGGCTGTCACTGGCATAAATATAGAAATATAAGATCATTACCTTCCTTGAAATAAGCATTTACGGCCCAATCTGATGAAATACCTCACCGGCTCGAAAGATAGCGATGGAATTGATCAGAGGAGCGGGCGTCAATAACTCTCAAAGTACATTTCATTTCTTTTCATTATTCCCATCTTTTCTTCCGATCCTAAACATCCTCCTTTGCGTCTGTTTTCTTAAGCCTCTAAAATTACTGTAGCCTCTCATTCAGATAGCATCGAAACTGTGTGCGCAAATTCAATTCAGTTTTATCTGTTCGTAGCAAGTTTAGCAATATGCCTTTTCACAAGTCTGAGATTTATTTTTCTATTGTATAATCTTCAGAGTTCATCATCACAGTATATGTGCTCTGCTGAGAAATCATTTTCTAAACTTAATGGATATAAATGAAGCACTTGCCTTGAGCTTACATGTGTGCTGTGCTGCCAAAATACAGATCAAGAGAGAGAAACTTCAGAGAAGGCCAAAGCAGGATTGGGGGGCAGCTCCTACTTAACATAGAAAGAGTGAAAGACTGACCTTTCCCTAGCTGACACATCCAGAAACCCCCGAGCATTTGATTATGCACTGGATTCCACTGACTGTCTCTAGAGGGGTTTCACTCTCCTGGTCAGAATTTTTCCATTACACATTATGCAGGTGAAATCTTGTAATCCTTCTTATGTGAGGAAGACAAATCGTTGTCCTCCTTCCAGCTTTCAGTGCCCCACTATTTAAACTTTGTACCGCATTCACATGCAACCTTGATCTACTGGAAATTAATACATAGACACCAGATCAGACAGACTGACACATGAAGTTCTGGCCGTCTGCGTCCTGTCTGCTCTGTGGCAGCAGCAGACGAGAAGAAATCGTGTTCAGCAGTTGCGTCAATATAAACAATGACAAGCCGTGTAAATTCCGCATGGGCCTCTGCTCTGGAATCGACTCTGAGCTCTATTTCTGTGATCACACAAGTGCAGTCTCCCAGGTAATGACGCCATTATGCTGTTTTGGCAAGATTTTATTTATTTTTTTTATTTAAGTTTTGTTTCTATTTTCACTGTCACATGTTAATGAGCTGCCACGACGTGGATGAAGAGGCACGGAAAAGTTTGTGACTTTTACAATCCATTGACTTAATGGGATTTTCAAACCTATTTTAGCCAAAAAGAGTTTGTGTGTGTATTACCGTCTTTCTTCTCTTCCAAGACCCCTCTTAGCACAGACACATGGATAAACTGGTGCTTTCGTGTCCTGAGGCGCAGCATTATAAATCTTTTCTCAAATCTTATAACCCGGTTTTGTGGATGTTTATTATTTATATCACCCCACTTCAACAGAAATAGACCGTTCGCCCACTAAACAATAACTAATACCACGTAATACGCCAGAATTTATTTTACCTAAAAAAAAACTTATATTTGTGGCTGCTAAAGACAGATATTATACATTTGTGACTAGTAAAAGTACTTTTTACACTGAAAGATTTTACAAAGCATCTGTTTTGGTGTTTAAGTACTCCAGCTGTGAGATGTGCCATAAAAGCACAACCCATTTATTTTAACGCACACACACACACACACACACACACACACACAAGTGAAGCATAAACTCCATAGAAATCCAACTAAATCCATTTAAAAAGCATAACCCAGGTCTCAGAAAATACTATAACACATTAAAATGACAAAAGCATTTAAATAACAGTCTGCAATATTAATGCTGTAAGAATACCGCTAGCATTATCAGTCATTTTTGCATTTGCAGCAATGACTTCCTTTTTTCCATGTAAACGTCTTTTGATGCTTATTCAGGCCCGGTTATTTAGGCCAAAGATGATTTAATATCATGAAAACATCCAATAAATGTATATACAATATGTCTAAAATAGCAAAATCGTTCTGTCTGAGGTCTCTTATAATTTGACTGGATCTCAGATGTCATAGTAAGCTGTAAGCATCTGCATCTAATCCATGAAGCTCCATACCATTTCTTCTGTACTTCTCAACATCCTCAAAAACCCCAATCCACAACCCTGCCCCCCACCAATCTTTTACTACCTTCACTGATAAAAAGATCTATCAATCTTTACCTCCTATCCCTACACAGCACTTTTACTTTTTCAGTCTGCTTAAGATGTTTTTTTAATCACATTTTATGGAAGCAATCCTGAGGCATCTCTTGACCAGAAATCATACCACCTGCCTGCTTAACCCCATCTCTTCCACAGTGCTCCAGACCATCTGGCAAGACTTCAGCACTTCTATCGTAAACAACTCATAACATCTGGTCACTTATCTAACAGGCTTCAAGACAGCAAGTTAGACCCAACCTGAAAAAGCCCACTTGACACTTTAGACATTAACAGCTTCTGACATGCCTCACTTCTCACCTTTCTTTCTACAATTCCTGAACAAGCAGTATACACAAGTCAGTTTTTGCTCTTTCCTACCCTGAATGACCTCCAAGCTCCCGACCAGTCTGGCTTTAAAGTGTCCTTGTGACTGTAACTGAGAAGTAATACTGTGTGATGTATAAGCCAAGCGATCATTGATTCTCATCCATGTTGACCTTTCATAAGCCTTCGACACAGTCAATCATAAGCCTCTCCTTCCCATCCTCATGATTCTTGGAATTAGTGGAAGAGCATGGCAGAGGTTTGCTTCTTATATGTAGGAATAGTGCTAGGGTGACAACAAGGGTCAGTGCTGGGTCCTATTTTATTCCTCCTCTATACCTGCTCTCTCAGTCAGATCATATCCTGTTAGGCTAAAGACAATCAACTCATTTCCCACTTTCCTGTTTTGGTATGCATTAGTGTCTATACTTATCTCAGCACTTCTGCTAAACGTCTAGTCATAGATGGCAGCTCATCATCTGAAACTAAACACCAGCTATTGTAAATCCTTTCAGATGCCTCATGATATCAAGATCTTGACTCTCCCGGGAGTTTCTTGGGAAGCTATTGAGGTACACTCTTGACAAACTATTATTATTTCATTTTCATACTGCTTACCATAGTCATGTAGGATTTTCCTTTAGATTTATCTCCACCGAAGCCACTCAGGTACTACTTTACTCCATTGTCATCTGAAGCTTGAGATTCTGGGAAGTCTTCCTCTGAGTGTCATCAGACCACTTCATCTTATTCTGAACTTTAGATAGTGTACATCACCCCACTGCTGGGTTCCCTGCACTGGCTTGCTGTAGCTGTACTCATTAAGCTTTAATGTATGCTAACATCTCGACCTATTTGTATTAGCATGAGGAGTTGTTTTTAATGGAGACTAAAAACCGCTTCAATTCATTCTGGTCTGGCAAAATGACTTAAATGTAATTGCAAATTGGTGATTTTCTTTTTCCTTTTGTGAAACAATTGCGCATATTATTCACTTATTCTCAACATCTGTTGAACTAAAATGAGGGCAAAGGCAAGCTCATGCTAAATTACAAGTAAATTATAATAAGTGCAAAAAATTTCATTTTTATAGAAGTTCTTATAATTTTTTTTTAAACATGCTTTTTCCAAGTTCTAGGTCAAACTAGTATCAGATTTTGTTTTTAAAAAGTGTTCCAGTAAACACAAATGTACCCATTTTAGAATTAAAGGTAGACCAAATAAAAGAATAATAAAAAAACACAAAAATTCATAACTCTAGTGAAAGCTTATTAAATACACTATTATGAATACCCATTGACCAAAAGCACAGGCCTTATAACAAAGTATTGAGATTGGAAAAGTGCCATTCCAAGACTCCACTCTCTGCTTCTCAACGTTACTTTGAGATCAAGAAAAGAGGACAGAAAAAGAAAAAAAGACAAGAAGAGAGTGAAAGAATGACAGACAGGCAGAAAGGGAAAAAAAGAAAGGAGGCAATTCGTGCTTTTGTTTTTAGTAGTTAATCAACAGCAGCTTTTTAAGCACTTCCTTTTTAACATCCTCTGTAAGGTGCCTGAACAACAAAAGCGAAGCTGTCTAAAAAACAACTGCTGCTCACTTCTGTTGCATAGTCCAAACAGTATACCATGCTTTATCAAACAATCAATTATATGCAAAACAGTATAGACTAGAAACGTAAAGCAAAAACAATACGAGAAAATTTTTAAAGATGTGATGCCTACTATGGAGATATATCATATAACATATGCATGTGACACTGCTTTAATGTTGCATTAAGTTCTGTATCAATCTGTGAGCTCTATGGCATGAGAGAATGTCCTGAGGTACCATGAGTGAACTGCCTATATACGGTTTGGCAGAAAAGATGACCTGAATATTATTTGGTGTAAAAGGATGGACTACGTGAGCTTTGGTTTAAGAAAATATGACTTAATTCAGAAGTGGTGTAAGGGGATGGCCTGGGTAGATGTGGTTTGATCTGAGAGGTTGCCCTGAATGAGATTTGGTCCAAAGGGAGCCTGAATGAGGTGTGGTACAAGAGAAATGCAGTTGAGACGGTGTGTAAAGCAGGACAAAAAGATCCCAGACAATCGGACGACAGGTAAAAAGTGAGGGATTGTCCGGAATCAGCAGATTAACTGCCGACAGATGTCTTTCATCGCTACAGTATGACCGACTGATGTTACTTGTCAAATCTGTCATCAGCTGTTTTGAAGCATGCAATCAAGATGACCAATGACAATTTGCCCTTTTGTGGTTGTTGCTACCTGTCAGCCGACTAACATAGCTTGATGGACGTTTGTCTGCCTCTTATCTTTACCTGTCACCCATGTTCTATTCCACAGATGATCGCTATCAACTATAGTCATACAGTATTATCAGCAGTCGGCAGAATAAGGAAAAAAAAGCTGCGCAAGATCAGTGACCAAAATCTGTGCAGTACCGTTTTGTTCATTCGTAAAATAACGCGTTTTCAGCAACACCTCCCCAGAATTGAAGGCTTCGAATTTGCTTCCAAGAACTCAAGGCAGGGTGGCACAGTGGCTTAATGGTTAGCACTTGCTCCTCCAGGGTCCAGGTTTGATTCCCAACTGGGTTCGATTCCCACCTCTGTGTGCATGGAGTTTGCATGTTCTCCCCGTGCTTAGACGGTCCTCGCACAGTCCAAAGACATGCAGATTGCCGTAGTACCTTAACCCTGTATGCAGGATCAAGCAGTATAGACAGTGAGTGAGAGTGAGTTAGAAATCAAGGCAATCATGAAGGATGGTTTTGTTGTTGTGGAAGAAGATGCACAATCAGATACATCAGATGGGACGTTTTCTCCCGCTGAGACTGCTGCTGAAGGCACAAAGACGATTTTGCCTCCCGGCAAACAACACATCACACTAACATCTTGCTTCATACAGTTAACAATCCCAAAGTGACACTAATTATTAGCACTGTAATTGATCTGGCATCATCAAATTACTTTTTATATTGAATATCTGAACAATTGTTTATTTAATTAAGGAATAAATCATTGATTGCAATCACATCCTCAATAACAATAGGTAGGCTATGTGCATATCTGAATTGCAATTGACGTGTCTTGTGTTTACTGTCCATTTGTGGAGTGACTTCTTCTAATTGTACTAATTTATTATTCATATGATTGTAGCTGTGACTGCTCTGAGTTTTTTCTGTATGTGACATATGGTGATATGGCAAAATTTGACAGCTGTCTGTTGGTTGTTTATGGTCGTCAATAAATAAACAAACTGCAGACAATTATCTTTCATCTGTTAATCATCCTGTATCTTTAGTTGTTAATCTCTCTATCGACAGTCTTGTTTTTTTCTGGGTGAATGACGGTCATTTATAATTGTGTGCCGGGTGTGTCGTTCAGCGACTGACGTCTGCTTGTATGCATTTATGATGCCAAAGTAGGAATGATATATATTTTTTTCTCTGTTGTCACAGGAAACACGTACTGACACACTTCGGCAAGGATTGGCCCTTGTCACAAATGTAATAATCTTAATGCTTAAACTGAATATAATGCAATAATCCCACAAATATAATCAATATTCTTCAACCATAACAGCACTGCAGATGTAATAGCTATGTGTTAGGTTTGTGGGACGTTTGTGGGATTTTTACATTAAAAGATGCAGATTAAGCTGTAGTTTTACATTACATTGGGAGAGATGGTGGACTGAATGATGTTTGGGGAGAGATGGTGGACTGAATGAGGTCTGGGGAGAGATGGTGGACTGAATGAGGTTTGGGGAGAGACTGTGGGCTGAATGAGGTTTGGGGAGAGATGGTGGACTGAATGAGGTTTGGGGAGAGA
>JAQMYJ010000001.1:16251199-16263693 GCA_030014305.1 Clarias laeviceps | reverse complement strand
AGGTTTGGGGAGAGACTGTAGGCTGAATGAGGTTTGGGGAGAGACTGTAGGCTGAATGAGGTTTGGGGAGAGACTGTAGGCTGAATGAGGTTTGGGGAGAGACTGTGGGCTGAATATGGTTTTGGGAGAGATGGTGGACTGAATGAGGTTTGGGGAGAGATGGTAAAAAAGTACAGCATGAGTAAGGATTTGTGAGAGTGGGTAGCCTTAATATGGTTTGGTGAAAGACGATACCGTGAATGAGGATGTGTGAGAGAGTGGGCGGTGAGCCTGAGGTTTGGTTTGAAGTGAAGCCCTGAACTGAGTTTGGCATGAGAGAGGCTAGACAGAAATAGGCTTAGTGTAATACGATGGTGACAAGATGAGGTTTGCTGTAAGAGTTCAAAAGAATAAATTGTTTGAAATTGTTTAATGAGGATTGACTGAATTAAGCAGTTCTACTGTTTCTGTGTCCACATTGAAAGATTGTCATTTTGTTCCTGCAGAAAGAAAAAAAATCCAAGCCCTATTTTACTTTTTGTTTATGTGAGGCATAACACTTTATCTTTTGTGTCTCTGGTCTCCTTTTCTTTTTCACTATTTATTCTGTCATTTCCTTCAGCATTATTGGAAAGATGCTGGTACACCCATAATCTAGTCTGCCTAATTCAGTTTTCCCTTTCAACTGTCACCAGAGCTATTAAAACACAAACACACACACACAATACCATAGTCTGTACTAAGAAATGATCCATGAACTTCTTCTTTGGTAGAAATATTACGGTTGAGTATGTGTATACTATGTATGATAAATGCACTACATGCAGGTTCTATAATGAAAAGGGATTTAAACACACTGCAAAAGAATCAAATCTATATTTAAACCTTACAACATATTCGTAAAAGATGAATCTTCAAGATCTGTAAACCAAAAGAAGACTCCACGAAAATAATACTGTAACAAAACTACTCATACAGTGACTGCTCTCACATGGCACATCTTCTATCTATTGTCTGAGATGGCTATATGTAGTCATTATGTTGAGGGAAAAGAGCCATAGGCCAGCGGCTAAATTAGGGGCTTTTAAGAGGTACTGATGAACCCCCACCCACCCACCCACAAGTCATCTATCTTGCTTCTCATCGCATAAACATTAGGCATATCAATGAGTAGTGGCACCATAGCTTACCGGCGCACCAGAGAGCTCTACGGGAAGACTGCTGAAAAGCTTGACCATTTATTTTGTTAAGCTCTGTAATGCTATGCAAATGTATCAAACAGAAAAAGGCACGAACCTGAGCTATTATTATAAATGTGTTTTGCAGCCAATAGAAAATTGAGAGGAAATACATTTCCAAACATGTTGGTAATGACTTTCTAGCTCTTACTTTAAGTATGTCACATACTTGTGTCTGTATAAGGGCACTTGTCCTATTTCAAAAATTCCTCTTGTTCCAGAACAGCAAAGTATGCATGCGGAGAGCGCCGAGTTCTTCGGGCCTTGCTGAATGAGTCAGAGAAACATACTGCTAAAAATCTGACTGCATAGCAATCCTATGAACAAGTTCTCCAGATAAAGTGGCGATTCATTCTCTAAGGTGCGTCACAGGATTATCAACTTTTTGATAAACATCGTTCTTGTGATCTCTGGCACATCTCAACATGCTGAGATGAAAGAGCTCCAGATGCCTGGTGCAGTAATCACTGTGATCAGTGGAAAGCAATATTCTACGAAGCACTCAAGGGTTATGCTAACTGAATGCATAACAGATACAACCTTTTGTAGGTGTGTTCCACAAAATCACGATAACATCAGAAAGGCTTGTTACAAATGCATTAAAAGGCGGGTATATAACTTGAATTTTAATCCCAAAGTCCCAGGTCAAATCTCATGGAGCTGCAGTTTGTGTATGTCGAACAGAACGCAAACTTGTATCATGAAATGGGCAAGACCGGTGGGGATCAGAGAGCAGGTCCTTGAAACTGAGAGTTGGCGCCACAGATGGAGCTTGTAAAGTTCACTACATTTAAATGACCATCAAGCGAATGGTGAGACTAAAGCAGTATCACATGAGAGAGAGTGCTGTTGTGCTGGTTATCAGCATGGCTGTGATACGGTCATAGACATGTAGGCTTGTGCCTTTGACCACATCACAACACTCCCTCTTGTGCCATGCTTCAGTTTCACCATTTACTGTCAAGAGATTGTGATTTTTGTTATTTAACTAGTTATCTTGATCCCCATAACATTCCTTCCATGACTGGGGGAACTAACTAATCGTCATTGGTGGTTAGTGATTAGTGACAGTTAGTGTCATTAACTGGGGAGAAAGTGGATTGAAATTCTTACTGATCTGATGGAGTAAAAAGGTAAGGAGAATAAAACCAAAATGGAGGTGGTGGACAGTCCTGTCTCGTAAGTTTCTTGTAAGTTCTCGTAAGTACTTGCATTCTCATAAATGTCTTTTTATATTTCCACATATTACACTTTAGAATATCAGCTCCTTGTTCAACACACCAAGTAGTGCCTTTGATTAGGGGTTACCGGGGTTTTGGGATTCAGTCTTGTGTTAGACACTAGTTAGCTTTCTAGCTGGGCTTAGGAGTAAATAAAGCAACACACAGGCAATTCCTAACAACTTAGAAGCAATTATTAGGTGGACAATGTGTTGTTTAAAATGGCAGGCAGCTGCTCTCTCCTCAATCTTGCGTACCGTACCATCTTACGTTCCCCCATGTTGCAACCGAGAATAAGTGTAATTAACAATCGTGGAACACCTGGGACGCTGAGTGATACATGTAGGTAAACGTCCCAGTGATGTTACCGTCTGTAAACACCACTCCAGGAATGCCTCTCATCCAATCAGTTTGCTCGGTCGGAACTTACTGCTGTATAAACAGGACAAACCAATCGGGTCAGGCATTTTCCATCCTTTTCCCATTTGAAAACTACTACTTAGATAGCTACCCCTGGGAATGTGGATATTATGGCAAGAGCTAATAAGGTTTTACAGCAGTAGTGAAAAAAGCAGATCTGTCTTTAAAGGTAAGGTTTAGTCTCCCTCTATTAATATGATGTTAATAACATGCTAATAACATTATTAACATGATTGAGATGGTCTCGTGAATAATTAAATGACCAATTCTGAATACCACCATCACGTTTATAAGTGTCTGGCAGCCAACCAAAAATCCTCTTGTTGTACACACTGTGTCAGTGAAGCTGTACTACAGACCACACTCGGATTTTATTTAGCATATTTCCACACCCCGATGGAGAGAAGATATATTTTAAGAAGGATTTGAAATATTTCCCAATCTGATTCATTGCCTTATATGTTATAAACAAGTGTGATGTTGATTGATAATAGAGATGATTCACACAAGATACAGTCTTAAAGCATGTTGCCATCATGTCTGAGATTTGGAAAACTTGCTTGTAGAAAACAGCCTCAGTTACTAAAAAGAGGATGTCAATATCAGATCAGCAGTAGGGTTGAGCTCTGATATTGGTATGAGTATTGAAAATTGAAAAAACAATAAAGTCAAAAAAGGCCAGTCAAAAAAGGCACACATCTAAGTTTTTATTCAATCGCCTTTAGCTTTGATTGAATCTGAAACTGTGACTTTTCTTGGCTAGGCAGTGAAATTGGTTCTGCGTATTGACTAGAGTAGGAAAGCTGACTATACCATATAACTTCAAGTGTAATACAACACACTGATTAAAAACTCTCAAAAGAATTAATCATGTGTTTCATTTATTCTGATGAAAGTAGGTCACTGTGGATTGTACTGTCAAGTAAAATGGCTTTACCTGAATGTGTAAACTTTAGGCACATTAGGGATGGAAAAGAAATCGATTCAGTTATGAATAGCGATTCTTTTGTGTGGCTATTCACACTTCTCCAAAAATATTTTTTTTAAACCTATTTTTACATGTATAATACAGATTAAACGGCATTTTGTGGCGTTACATTATAAAGAATCCCTCAGGTTAAAAGACTTTAATCTGCCTTTTTCTCCAAACTCTGTGAGTGAGTTAGTCTCAAACCCACTTGTTAGACAAACTTATACAAGTCTCTAAACACAGCAGGCACATATTCATCAAAAATGCCATATGTGAGAAGCCCGTGTTAAAAGCTGCGTGCTCGCAGCCACTCGACCAACTGCCAAGTTTGAAGACTTTGAAGGCATTGGAGTTGGTAAAAAGTCGCTATTTCTTTATAATCCTACAGGTAGTGCACTCTGAACGATTTACACATTTTTATTCAGTGTGGTAGGAGTAAATTATTTGCTAAGTTTGTTTAGAAATAATAATTATGGCGGAGATGAGTGCTGTCCAGGAAAAAAACTTAGCTTTTTTTTACTTAATTTGATTTTAAGTTAAATGTTAAACTCTTTTATTTGAATGAGGATGTATTTTTAAATGCTGCCTTTGTATTTTTATGTGGGAAAACTAATCTTATAAGAAATGGGCTACTAATTTTTTTATTTAAAATTGTAACAAAATCAGGGGGAAAATGTAATATTGATTCTGGATGTTTATAAAATCGTGATACTTATAGAATCGCAATTTTAACCTAGGCATTGCCATAATATCATATCGGGTGGTGACCGGTGATTCCCATCCCTTGGTGATATGGTGGCATGAACTGCAGCAGTGTTTCCGCCTTCCAGCTCCAGGATATCTGGTTTGACCCTATCCGCCCATGTCTGCATGAGTAATGGAATATTCCCACCTCACACCCAGCGTTCCTTTGATACTGGGATAATTCAATTCAACTCAAAATTTAACAATGGTCATTGTCGGAAAACAGCTTTACAGTATCAAAAGAAAATTATGGAAATGTGTATAAAATGTGTGAGGAAAATATGTATGAATCAAAATGATCAGATTGTCCCTGATGAGCAAGCAGAGGATGACGGTGACAGGGGAAAAACTCCCTGAGATGGCAATAGGAAGAAACGTTAAGAAGAACCAGACTCAGCGGGGACCTGGATGGCAGAAATTGTTTTGCAATCATATAATATAAAGCAAAGAAAAGAAATGATGTCAAAGTTCCACATCATTCCGAGAACTGGATTTCTAATCTAGGTAAACTGTACTAGTTTGCACATCAGACACAGCACACTAACCCTCTCCAAAACAAGACTTCTGTCCAGCTTCCAGCTTAATGCCAATCCTTCCAGAAGACAGACAAGGCATTAAAGGGCCACCAGCTACCTGGTGCTCTTTCTTTATTTCCCTCTACAATCCAAACCAGTAGGAAAGCAGGATTTCTGTTTAAAAACAAATCTAAACAAAATGTCCAGTGACTCAGTTAATTCTTAATAATGTCCTTAATAGTCACTTATTCCAAATGTCTTTCTGTGTAAATCATTTTGGTCTATTTATATCAGTGCACAATTATAAAGAAACACACACACACACAGATAGAAGTGGGTACGAGGCCAGAATAAAAAAGCTCAGACTCGTTATGTTCATCCTTTTATGGCCATGCGATGGGGAGGGAGCGCGCGGTATCCGCGTGAACACGACATTTACTAATAAACTCCTCTTTTCGCCAAAGTGGAGCGTGATAAGAGCGAACAGCTGCAGATTCTTTCCAGTTTTAAATAAATAAATAAACAAACAAACTTCACAATCCGGAGCGCAACTGGTAGCCGTGAACTTTCCAAGTAGCGAAACAACACACTCGTCGGTTTGGGTTTGTTTTTTCCCTCTCGCGCTCTCTCTCTCTCTCGCGCGCTCTCTCTCTCTCTCTCTTACCTCGTTCTTCCCGGAGGTCCGCGTCCACTGTTGCTAACACGGCGCTCAGGATGAGGAGAGACACGGCGGCGGACGCGCTTTGTGCCGAGAGGACATTCCGCTCTTTCTGCCTGTGTTTAGTGTACATGCCTGCTCCGTTATCCGTGCGGAGGACCGCTCCTCTCCCTCTTCTCTCTCTCTCTCTCTCTCCCTCTTCACTCTCTCTCTCTCTCCTTCTTCACGCTCTCTCTCTCCCCCTCGGTGTGAGAGAAAACGAGAAACGGATCTAATGTAGAACGCCAAAAGGAGAGAACGCCATGGCGAGGAGAGGTTTAACGCACACGCGTGACTGGAGACTGGCGTGTAACCCCGCAGAGCAGAGCGCGTCACCCGCCTCACACACACACACACACACACACATCCGCACGCCTGTCTCTCTCTCTCTCTCTCTCTCTCTCTCTGAGTCTCTCTCTCTTTCTGACACACACACAGTTTATAACTTTTTCTTTCTTTCTGTGTGTGTGTGTGTGTGTGTGTGTGTGTGTTTTTTTCAATGTGAGCTCAGTCAGAACAGTGCATTCTGCTCTGCATGCAGGCTTTGTTCTCAAATTGGGGTTATAGGACACCCTGAAGTCTGTGATTTTCACACTCATTGTGAAGTACAGTGGAGAGTATCACACATGCTTTTTATATAAAGACTTCCTATACTCAGTAACTTTTGAGGTGTGCTTGAATTGCATAGGTTTTTAAAATAAATTTCAAAAAGATGTATGCAGACAAGATAAAGAGAAGATATTTATTCATTCATCTTCTACACCACTTTATCCTGTATAGAGGAGCAGATCCCAGGAGAGCACAAGGCAATCAATCACAGTGCATCCCCCACACTCACTACGAGCAATTTGGAAACACCAATTAACCTAACCTGCATGCCTTTGGACTGTGGGAGTACCCAGAGGAAACCCAGCATGCACAGAGAGAACATGCAAACCTCACACCACACGCACAGACCCAATATAGTAATCGAACCCTCAACCCTGGAGGTGCAAGGCTATAGTGTTAAATACTACACCATCCTGCCACCTAAAGATAAAACATCTTCATTTTAATTATACTTCGGTATGATAAAAATGTATTTGGTGTGAAGTTCTGATAAGCTGCGACATGTCAAAAAAAGAAATGTTAAGCTAATAATAAATGCAATGCAACCATGCTATGTAATGTTTGGCAAAAAAAAAAAAATATATATATATATATCTTTTATATATATAATTTTATGTTTAAGTATCGGTCCTCGTCTATAAATAGTTGAATTAGGTTCATAACATACAGTAAATCTGTGCTAAGGGGTTGAGAAAGTCAATAGGTTAAATTTATTATGCAAATTTCACCTGTATATGCTTACCTGCATCAGTATTTCTCATGTCTATAAAGAGGAAAACACCCAGTGTCCCCAGCATCACATGGCAATATATAGAACAATCAAGAGTCTATGTACAGAGCGAAAACAGCATGCAGCAGAGAGCGATGTGCGAAACCACAATTTCGGCTGAATAATGAGTACAGAACAGAATTCACAGTAACCACACAGAATAGTAATTCTTTGGTGTAAATTATTGTGCTGAACAATAGGAAGACATAATGGATGTGAAAATCAGTGCAAAAAGACATCTTCTATAGTCTGTATTCTAACATTTCCATTTCTTATGTGAGGCTGTGTAGATAAAATATGACCAGCATACGGAAGCATGATGTGTAAGAACCAATCATTTTAATTTAAAGGGCCATTAGCAAACTCTGTTCTGTCTTGTCCGTGGTGGAAATATCTCATCTGGCTGCATTAAATGTAGAGACGTGAATATGTGATCTGCTCGCATAATCATATGAGGTGTTTATTTTTGAATTTGCAGTATGAAAGCAATTTATAATCAGGCCAAACACATTGAAATGTTTAAACTTGCTGATCAATTCAGCTTAATTAAATCCTTTAAATATCAAGAGAACTGCCCCAGTTGATTTCAGATCAAAAGCACTGTGTGCTAAAGCCTCATTTATCATACCCATAGGTAAACTAAGCAGACCACGTTGAGCTTGGTTGCCATTAGGCCGTTAGCCAGGCTGGTTTAGGCCAGGGTGAAGTTGAGGTAAATAGGCTGGAAACTGGATTATCAAATCAGAGCTGCACTTTTGTGTTGCATTAGGGATGTCAGACTGATGCAGCAGGAAACCTCTGATCTCAGCTTAATACACTGGGTTAGCTTAACTCTAATAGTGGACTGTAAAAAGGATGTTTAATTGGGTTTTTATTCCACATACTGTATGTCTTAATGTTAAAGTTTATGCATGAATTACAAAGTTCACAGTTTCACAATTATTTCAGGCAAACATTTTCAACTGATATTTAGGGTTTAAATCATTCTGTGTAATAGGCTAATTGTTCTAGATATGCATATTGAGAATTTCACTATTTCACTCTATGCAACAGTAAAATTATAGTGTACCAGGCTGTAGGATTGTTTAGCGGACTTAGCAAGGACAAGGAAAACTAAAGAAGCTCCATGAACAACATATTCCAGATAAATTCTCACTAATCATCTATCTTTATCCTTTATACAGGGTCACGGGGGGCCTATCCCAGGAGACTTGTGGCACGAGGTGGGACACACCCTGCACAGGGTGACAATCTATAACAGTAAAGATAATGACTTAAGGAAAATATCCAAAATTATAAGATGCTTGAAGCTGAGCATTAAGTGTGTTATTTTATTATTTTATATTATTATTATTATTATTATTATTATTTTATTACCACTGCAGCACATTAACAAAAACAAGTGTTTCATCACCGGAAATGAAACATTCTTCAATAGTTCCTCAGTAGCTGATGGTCTGGGCTGTCGATGAGAAGGTCATGAGCTCAAATCTCAAGCGCCTTCGTGCTGTCATTGTCATTGAAGCCTCAGCCACTTCAGGATCACTGTATTCTGGCTAAATCTGAGCTCTGACCCCAGCTTCCTACCAAGTTTGGATATGTGAAGTATTTCACTGTAATGTATTTTTATATATGACGAAAAAGGCTCTCTTACTTTAAAGCAGATTTTCTCTGCAGCACTCGATGTACAGTAGAATGTATCTGTTGGACAATTCATTCTGCTTCAGCATTCTGCTCTGTTCTACACCTCATGATGGGCCTCCTGTCTGAAATGTCAGAATTTCTCTGGAGATTTGGACTATGCTGCATTTTTATAGCCACTATTATAGACATTTTCACTTGTAGAGGACTTTTAATCAAATAGAAATTACTGCAAAACACATAAACAAGCATGTTGTATAAAATACTGTTTTAATAAACACATTAACGAGAAAATTAATCAATTGCATTTTTTTTTGGAAATGGAAAAAAAAAGTCAATACGTGTGACAAGATTTTAACAGGTTTTTGGTGACATCTAGTGAGCATTCAGGGGTATTGCACGTGTCTCGGTGTTCAAGTTCTTCATAAACTCTATTACAAGCTACTTCATCCTGGACAGGATCGTAGAGGATCCATGCATATCTCATGATCACTGAGTTTGAGGCAGGAATACCGGCTGGATGGGTTGCCATGATGCTTTAAATCTATTTTCACTAACAAATTAATTACATAAAATAAAACAGGGACAGATCCTTAGTCACTTATCTTCTATACCACTTTATCCTGTATACAGGGTCTTGGGGGCCTGGAGCTTATCCCAGGAGACTTAGGACATGAAGCTGGATACATCCTGGATGGGGTGGCAATCCATCGCAAGGGCACAAACACACTCACACACTCATTCACACACTACAGGTAATTTTGGGGAACGCCAATTAGCATAGGCTGCATGTCTTCGGACTGTGGGAGGAAACCGGATTACCCGGGGGAAACCCATTATACACAGGAAAAACTAACTGGGCTGGGGATCGACAATGCTAACCACCAAGCAATCTTGATTAAGCCAAATAAATAAATACATAAATAAATAACTCATCTGCCATGGACAAAACATGTTATGAACAAAAGTTATTCAAGGAGTCCATCCATCCATCCATCCATCCATCAATTAATCCATTCATCATTTTATCGTCAGTTTTTTGCCTTAATTACACTTGGTTTTGAAGTTTGTGTGCGTTTGTATTCTATTCAGTTCTTTGTTGAGCTGAAACATCTCTGAAAATGTAATAACACTAGCAACTACACAGTAAAGAAACAAGGAAAAAACTTTATAATAACGCAAACTACTCCTTATTGTTTAAGCCTGCGGTGCGCCTCGCCCGTTACCATGGCTACGTCTGTGGCTGTGACGCCGGCAGTGGATCACTGTTAAATGTGAGAGAGAAGACGCTGGGTGCGTGGGAATCTCTCAGCCTCCTTCAGGAACAGGTGATTTTAACACGACAGATGAGAAAGTTAACAACAGCCACATGAAGAAGCCCATGAATGCCTTCATGGTCTGGGCATGCACATACAGGCCTGTCCTAGCCAAGGCCAGTCCACACACCAGCAGTTCAGAGATCAGTGTGCAGCTCGGGGTTGAGTGAAGAACAGAAGATACCGTACTACACAGAGTCATGAAGGCTTAAATGGAAACACGGGCAGCAGTTTTCTGATTTGGTTTATACTCCACTTCCACAGAAGAGAAAGCGAGAAGTGGCACCGCCAGGAGCTACAGGCATGCACAGCGGCGTGACATGCTCCAGTTGGGTTCCGAACCCATGACCAGAGGAGATGAATGAAGCAAGTCAGATTAGAAAGAGTGGTCCCTTCTTAAACAACAGGCATTCAGAGCAATCTGATGTTCTCTAACCCACATCAACAAAGAGGAAGCGAGTCAACTAGTAGTGCCAATGAAGCAATAATGTCCTCTGGCAATTTTCACAAAGGAGACCTGAGACATAGCCAATCCACAGTATAGTCAAGGACAAGCCAAAAGAAGAACAAGTCTATGGTCGGCCTGCTGTTCCAGCTCAACTATCCAGTATGCCTGAGTCATACTTCACTCAGTCCAGCACCTTGGATTGTCCTGACATCTCTGGCAGTGTAGGCCTGTATGATAACTCAAGATTCAAGATTCAAAGGTGATTTACTTGCATGACAAATATGGACATCTTTATTGCCAGGATCTGCACACAGGCAGAGCTGTGGGTAAACATCTGGTATAAAATAAAAGTGTATACACATTTAGCTCTGCAGTCAAAGTTAAAGTGACACTCGTGTGACAACTATTGAAAAAATAGGAGAAGAGCAAGGGTAAAAAATAAATAAATAAATAAATAAAAATAATAATAATAATAAAGAAGAAGAGAGTGCGCATATGTGAGTGTCATATAGCACGATATGGTCACTCACTGCCCTTCACCTGGTGGCAGGTGTGTGTACTGTGCTGTTAATGTGCAGTTCTGACTCCTTCCAGGACTATGATAACTTTTCCTTAGTACTGCCTTATGTCTTTGGTAAAGAGTGTGTGGCACAGGCACACAGCAAAGACACACACAGCAGTTCACATGTTCTAAATTCTCCACCAGCTCTGGACAAACGTTCATCAGAGAATTTACTGAACAGCCTTCTCCTGTTATTGTTGATTAAAATAAAGATTTCGAAAGTGCTCAAAAACGTTTTATTTATTTAGACATTTGTTACAATGGTGATAATCACAACCCAGAATTATCAAAATGATTTTGCATGCAAAAAATATGAATTGATGTCTAATGAAAACTTTGTAAAATATATAATATGGGAGTTCATAAAGGAAAGAAAGAAAGAAACAAAAAAATTCTTTGGCCAATCAATTTGGTCCGTCCACATGCCATTTGGGAGGAAACCCACCAAGCACGGCGAAAACATGCAAGCTTCATGCACACAGACTCGAGGCAGGAATGGAACCCAGACCCTGGAGGTGTGAGACGACAGTGCTAACCACTACGCCACAGTGCCAGTCAATAGTCAGCAAATATTATTTTACACCTGTAGGCATTCTAAATCACTTGATTCTTTAACTTCAAAAAACAAGGAACCCCAAATCACCATTGTCCACACTCCAAAGGGACAAAAAGACATCACAAGGAGTACTACTGTAGACGTGCCAAACTTCCAACATTACCTCTACTACAACAGTAAATGATTCTCTGCTCCGATAGGGGGCAGTGATGAGTCTTCATGCCGATTCAGTTCGAGCTCTAACTCTGTGGTGCTGAGGCCGGAGTTTAGAGCCTGAAAGTGTCGACCAGTATGAGTTGTTCAGTCTGGTTATATAATCCTTGTTACAGATATAGATTAGATCAATAGGGATTAGCGGTGATATTCAGACTGAAGTGAGTGGAGCGGCGAGCTGATAAACAAAACATGACTGCCAACGAAGAGCAGGAGGTAAGCGGGTGTGTTAGCGCTGTGGCTAACAGGCTAACTGCATGCACACGAGCCTAAGGTGGTGTGTGTGTGTGTGTGTGTCTGTCTGTCTCTGTGTCTGTCTCTGTGTCTGTTTGTCCGTCCATCTATCTCTTTCTGTGTCTTTTTGTCTCTGTCTTTGTGTCAATCTGTGTGTCTCCATGTCTCTGTGAGTGTCTCTATGTCTGCCTGTGTGTGTCTCTGTCTGTCTGTCTGTGTGTGTCTGTCTGTCTGTCTGTGTCTGTCTGTCTGTCTGTGTCTGTCTGTCTGTCTGTCTGTGTGTGTCTCTGTCTGTCTGTCTGTGTGTGTCTCTGTCTGTCTGTCTGTGTGTGTCTCTGTCTGTCTGTCTGTGTGTGTCTCTGT
>JAQMYJ010000001.1:16229444-16245923 GCA_030014305.1 Clarias laeviceps | reverse complement strand
TCTCTCTCTCTGTCTGTCTGTGTGTGTGTGTGTCTCTCTCTCTCTGTCTGTCTGTGTGTGTGTGTCTCTCTCTCTCTCTCTCTGTCTGTCTGTGTGTGTGTGTGTCTCTCTCTCTCTGTCTGTCTGTGTGTGTGTGTCTCTCTCTCTCTGTCTGTCTGTGTGTGTGTGTGTCTCTCTCTCTCTCTCTCTCTGTCTGTCTCTGTGTGTGTGTGTGTGTCTCTCTCTCTGTCTGTCTCTGTGTGTGTGTGTGTCTCTCTCTCTGTCTGTCTGTGTGTCTCTCTCTCTCTCTCTCTGTCTGTGTGTGTGTGTCTCTCTGTCTGTGTGTGTGTGTGTCTCTCTGTCTCTGTGTCTCTGTCTGTGTGTGCTTCTATTTGTCTCTCTGTGTGTTTCTGCTGATTGTATATGATGTTCATATGTTAGATATGAAGCATTATTGTGTGTTAAGCATTTCACATTACACTGTATTAACTGGAACGATACAGCAGTTGTATTAGTATTGTGCTATTAATAAAGGAATAAAACAGTCAACTTAGTTTAGGAGAACGTTTCTATACATTACGTACAGTAGTGTGCAAAAGTCTTGGCACTGTATGATATTTGGTACAAATTGTTATATATTTGTCATGCATTTTCAGATGAAAATCAACATTTTTCATGAAAATAGAAAGGAGCAAATGTGACAGAGTTACCAGAAAAGGCCGCAATCCATAATGCTTTTAAAAACATTTCTGTAAAGAGCGCTACGGAGTAATAAAATAAACACAGTCAATATTTAGTGTGAAAAGTTTGTGCATGAAAATAATCAGCAGTAGAAATGCTGGGGTGGAATCGATTCAGTTATGAATCATAATTCTTTTGTGTGGTGATTAACATATCGCCACACAGACTCCAAAAAAATGTTTTAACCCTATTTTTACAATTATAGTGCCTTGCAAAAGTATTTATACCTCGTGGACTTTTCCACATTTTGTTACATTACAACCACAAACAATGTTTTATTGTGATTTTATGTGATGGACCAACACAAAGTGATAGACAATTGTGAAGTGAAAGGAAAATAATAAATGGTTAAATTTTATTATTATAATTTTTTTACCCAAATAGAAGTCTGAAAAGTGTAGTGTGCACTTGTGTTCAGCCCCATTGAAAAACTGATCTGTTATGTTGTTGTTATACAATCTGTTATGTAATCTGTTGCTTTCTTTACATGCATGCATATATTCTTCTGTAATTTTGTTCATTTACTCATTCATGGGGAAATGGCTGTATTTGTTTTAAATGCAGACATGATAAACAAATATTGGGTACATTTGTACTACAGATTAGTATTGGTGCCTAAGACTCCCGCACAGTATTGTATGTGCTGCAAAAGTGCCAAATGCACATAATTTAATATTTGCAAAGTAGTCAGAGCCAGTTGCATACCCAAGTTGCTGGATATAAAATTAAACTAACCGGGACCTAAAACAGAACCTTGAGGTACTCTGTGTTGAACTTGGTTTCTGAAGAATTTCCATGTAAGCCAACATGCAGGTATCAAGTCTGATAAAAGCAGAACAAGAAGTGTTTTAAGATTGTCTGTTAAGATAATCATGGTAAATTGTGTTTACTGCTCCATTGCAAAAAAAGATATCTACACTCTGAGGCATGCATGCCATCACTGACTAGTTTAGCCAGCATTGAGTCTATAATATGATGCTTCTTGGAAAGACACTACAAAAAAAAGAAACTCAGAAATGAATAACACTGTTGGACCAAAACAAATCATTGTTATTAAAGAGGGCATGGGTGACTCAGTGTTAAAGTCTTTGGACTACATTCCAGAAGGTCCCAGGTTCAAACCCCAGCCTGAGCAAGACCTTTAACCCTCAACTGCTCAGATATATAATGAGATAAAATGTAAGTCGCTCTGGATAAGGGCGTCTGCCAAAGGATGTAAATGTATGAATCTGAAGCAGAGAGATCCTGTCTGACACAGAGGAAACACTATTTATTTTACCTTAGATCAGGGATGTCCAATCTTATTGGCAAAGGTCCAAAAAGGCAGGAGTTATAACTCGCAGTTAATTAAAGACCAAAAGCAACTGATTGAATCTCCTGCATGGTTGGAACAAAAAAAAAAGCTGCAGAAACATTTTAAATGAATCTTAAATGAAAGACTTGGCCTGAGAAACCTGGCATCCAATCTCACGATATTCGGCTCTGATTTATGTTTTGTTCTCTTTATTGCAGATGGAATTGGAAGCTCTGCGTTCAATTTACGAAGGAGACGATTGCTTCAAAGAGCTGAGTCCCGTCTCTTTCCAGTTCAGGGTAAATATACATCCTGTGTTATTTCCAAGAATGATGATGGTGTTGTGGGAAACACGGAGAGTAATTGCTCTAGGTTAATGTTAAAAGAAATCGCTAAAGAAATTTGATTTTGGCAAACAAGTGTGAGAGTAATTAATATGCATGGAACAGCTTGAAGCAGTCGAGTCTCACACACACACACATCCTTTACTCACAGATAACATATGACCGGAATATAACACAATAATCGAGTGCAGTATTGATCAGAGTAGTGTATTAGATTGTCATCGATTTAATATTCTAAACTAAACTTTTCTCTTTTCTATTACAGTGAAGTGTAGTTTATACTTTCATGTTTTTGGTGCCAATTCACAAATCCTGAGGAGCTGTGAGTAATCATAATGTAAGGCTTACTCGTGGCTTACTGGGGTAACCCTTAGTGATCCACGGCTAACTGGCTGCGGCGGGTATTTGTGACCTGTATGTTTCCTTAAGCATGTCGGTGATTAGTCGTTAATCGTAAGCACCTGAATCATCAGGTGAAGGGATGGTGTGGGGTTTCGGTAACCAGGATGGTATCACTGGTGAGAGATTTTATATTTTTGTTCATAACTGTGATAAGTTGTGAATGTCAAAATCAGTATCATCTGTGAGTGTGTGTGTGTGTGTATATACCTGTAGCACTGTAGTCAGTTATCGCAGGTTTCATCGCACCGTAGAAATAGTTGTAAGTAATTGTGATTACCAGTGGCTTTACTGTAAAAAAAAAATTTTTTTTTAAAGTTACTGTGCCCTTGTGTAACACCACCCTGAGCTCTGCCTTTACTCTGCCTTAAGTGCTTTGTTTCTGTGATGTCAGAGTGGGATTAACTGGGCTTAAGTGTGTTTTGATCTGTATTGTGTTGGAATCTGTCCATAGCAATATAGGGCCAAGCTTTATAAGAAAATAATCAACAACAGGGTGGCATGATGTGTGTGTGGCCTGACACACTGTGGAAACACATTTTTGCAGTGTTTTACCTTTTTACACCACAGCAATTACACTTCACTTTTAATACGATTTTATTTTTATTTTGTCGATCGTGCTGAGTAACTGTAATGTTGCACAGCATGCAATGTAAGAAGTTCTGCAGGTGCGTGAAGGGATGGGGCGCTAGTTCTGCAGGTGCGTGAAGGGATGGGGCGCTAAATCTTGATCACGGCTGGCAGCAAATAATAATCAATGAAGCTCGGACTTGCTCTGCTCTTTAAAAGGAGGAGTGGAGCTTAGCTTGCGGTTCGGAAGGTTTGAGGACACGTCCGGCATGTTAATGTGGAGAGCATCAGGAGCTAAAAGTCTGTAACGCACTGTTTAACTGCCAGCCGCGGGACAAGGACCACATGAGCTACCCTGGCATTTTCAGTTTTGTTTGGAGCCAGCTATGGCGTTATAGCCACCGAACGGGATTAGGCCGTTGCCTCGACCTGCAGCTTCTGGGGAAACGACAGACATGTTGGCTGAATTGCATTGTGACTCCTGCCTGCAGCTGTACCGAAAGGAGGACTGGGCGTGGCCAGTTGGCCGAGACTGTAAAAAGTGCCGCTGAGGAGAACTGAGATGTGCTGCGAGAACTGCTGCCTACAAGAGCCCATTCCGCTGCCGCTGTTGCTCGCCAGCCGAGTGCCTACATGCCAGCCGGACCTACATGTGCACATCCTCCCTTCCTTTTCCTCCCTGTCTTTCCTCCCTTCCTCCTCAAAATCCTTTCCTTTACACATTTTCCTAATAAAACATCCCTTTTTCCGTAAGACCTCACCTCGTGCCTGTGGTGCGCCGCGAGTCAAAGATCTTACAGTATATAAGAACGCTCGTATTCCTTAACCTGTTTTTTTTTCTCTGAGATCTATTTGAGCTGACCTTTTCTAGAAAATCAATCAAAACCTTCTGACCAATTTGAATGAAGAGTTCAACAGCACTATGGTTTAACATGTCTTCCTCTGCAGATAGGAGACCTAAACGAGGCCAAATCATTCCTGATGGACATCTCATGGACAGAGACATATCCGGAAACTGCACCCCGTATATCCTTAGATGCCTTTTTCAACAACAGGATGTGAGTAAGCGCACAAAATGCAATGATCTTTGAAGATCAAATGGTTCGGTCGTCACGATGGCCAAAGGCATGATGCAAATCGTGTGACATGTGAAGAAAAAATATTCTCTTTCTGTTTAGCAGTCTCACACTGTTTTCGGTCTGATCTGTGTTGACTTTAGCTCTGCAAAGACCAAGCAGTTAATAATCTCCAAGCTGCACGAGCAGGTAGAGGCGAACCTGGGCAGCGCAATGATGTACACGCTGTTCGAGTGGGCCAAGGAGAACCAGGAGACGCTGATGGAGAATCACCAGCCTGTAGTGTCTGCAGTGGTCAGTGCAACAATCCAGCTGCTCTACAAACACAGCATTCATGAGAGATCATGACATAACAGACCGGTTTTCAGATAGAAACAAGCAAACAAAAAAACGTATTGTAGGCTTCTGGGTCTTGCAGGAAAACAGAAAGGAGGAAGTGTGACTGAGACAAAGAGCTCTGGAATATTCTCCAGCATGCTCAGTAAAACCTAACAGCTGTTTTACTTTTAAAACTGCTGAATTTTTTCAAACAATGAGTTTTCACACCACATGCTGTATTGACTGTTTATTTTATTACTCTCTTGAGGGCTTCTTATAAAAGCTTCTTTTAAGAAATATTTTTAAAAGCATCGTTATCACCCAAATGAGGATGGGTTTCCTGTTGAGTCTGGTTCCTGGCAAGGTTTCTTCCTATTGGCATCTCGGAGAGTTTTTCTTTACCACTGTCACCCTCAGCTGGCTCATTAGGAACAATCTGATAATTCTGATCTATACATACTTTCTCACGTTATAATCCTTTCCCTAATTTTCTTTTGATTCTATAAAGCTACTTTGCGACAATGACAACTTAATAACGCTATGCAAATAAATTTTAATTTAATCTTGTATTATGCCATTTTATTTGTATATGCGTAAGACGTTTGCACGGTGCTGTAAGTAAAACAGCCGTTAAGTTTTACTCGGTGTGCTGGAGAATATGAAGTCACACTTTCTATTTTCATGTAAAACCCAGGAGCCTACATTTAAGTTTTTTTTCTTTTCTTTTTTTCTCCCCTTCCCCCATCTGAAAACAGGTCTATCATGTAGTATGTTGCTTTTTTTTTTATTTTTTTTTTTTATATATATACAAGCATGCAAATATTCTTCTGTAATGTTATTCATTTATAAATGTTTGTTTGGAAATATTGCATGGTTTTGTACATTTATAACGCAGACATGATAAAGATTATATAACAAAATTTATATTAAGGATAATATTGTGTCTAAGACTTTTACACTGTATGTTAAAGCAAAAATTTATTTCCTGCACTGTTGCATTTAGACCCTGACTTCTAACAGCGACATAAACAATCCCGTCTCTGTCGGGAAGAAAAAGGAAAAGAAGGAACAACTCACTAAGGCACAGAAAAGGAAAATGATTGGAAGAACTGGTAAGGTTTTCGATCCACAAATACATTTAATGTTGAATGATTAACGTCTTACATTATCATTATCATGTAGTCCATATGCAGTCATCTGATTTTATATTTGATCTTACAGATAATAAAGGTGAACTTCCCAGAGGTTGGAACTGGGTTGACGTTATCAAGGTAATGTGATCACCATAAAATGAAATCGTAAGGGAGTTTCAAGCTGTGTATTATAAACTCTATAATGTCGATGTGTGCTATTTTCTTCTTTTCATGTACTGCTGGTTATTTCTTCTGTAAAAACAGCATGTGAGTATGCTTTACGTTTATAAAATATGTGTATAATGATTTTAGCGTTTGTGTTCTGCTTCACACTAATGATTATTTCTCTTTATGGCAGCTGAGCAAAACAGGAGGAAAAGAGGACAGCTAAAGAACCTGCTCTCGAGCATCATGTATTGAAGGACAGCCTGACGGACTGATGGAGAAGGAAAGTCTATCGTGACATGTTTTTAAAGAAAGTTGAAATGAATTATGATTTGGATGAACCGATGAAGCTGCTGGTTGTTTGGGACACCGAGGCACATGATACAAGTGCTTAAATCATACAACAAGCCACGTCATGAACACAACAAAGCAAGAATAAGTGTGTCTTGAGGGACGACTCGGCTCCTAAGTCTTCACATTACGGGGCTTTATCACACTTAGTAGCTGATTGATTTGTATTGATCACTGTGTGTGTGTATAACATGGCAAAAGTTTATGGAGTGTTGTGGTTTGATCAGGTCAACCTCAGTTTCTATTTGTACCAGTTTTTAACTGTTTTTTTTTTTTGCTGCTCCTTATTTATTGTGTATATTTTTGACACAATATAAAAATCTAATGAAAAGTTTGTCTCTGTACTTATTTTATATAAACAGCAGAGACGTTTGGTTAAAATGCAAGTTATTATGGTTTGATGTTTGTCATTATATGGCCCATATTTTTGCAAAATCTAATGGTCATGGTATATGAAAGAAAAGTATCATCTGAAAAAAGTTAAGATAAACTTTGTATATTAAAAGTTTAAAAGTGCCTTAGTATATTTTTTTATCAGCTACACCCTCGGATGCAGACAGGCTCATACAGAGCGACTTACATGACTGTTTTGAAGATTCCATCATTAAATATATCCTTACACTGGGTCCCTAGGTTACTAACTCGAAGTACCATCTGCCAAACACTGTTGGGAGGGATTTTTGGGGGGGATGGTGGGGGACGTTAAACTGAATACCTAAGAAACAGATAGGTGTTTAGTCGTCCGTTGAAGATTTTAAGTTTCTCGGCTGTACGGACATCTTATCCTTTAATGATTAACAGGAGGACAGCTAAAGAACCTGCTCGTGAGCATCAGGTATTCAAGGACAGGGAGACTGATGGAGAACATTCTACCATGATTATTACTTATTTTTAAATAAAGTCGAAATTAACTAAGATTTGGGTGAAATTATGTAGCTAGGCCCTGGTCAATTGTCACCCTCGTCCATGACCAGGATAAGGTGCTTACTAAGGAAAAACATGAAGAGGAAGAAAACTTATATGGGCTGCATATGTTTTAACTGAAGATCTCAGAATTAGGATTCCTAAATCTAACTCCAGAATGTTCCAGAATACCAAATGCAGACAGTAATTAAGTATGATATGTAAATCATGATCACATTATACATCCTCAAGTCTGCACAAAGCCTGGAAATTGCGTCACAGGTGCAATAAAAACATTACCAGATTACTTATTATAATCACTTCCTCGTGTGGCTAGTTATGATTTTATCTTTAGGATGTTCGAGCTGAGACGTTATTCTCGCCAACAAACTCGATACTGCATAAAGTTACTGCAGTATCATAGAGCGCGATTTGGGACACAGCCGGAGTGGGTGGCGCGCGCGCGGTCGCAGCCTGCTTGCGTATAAAAAAGTGGGCGTGGCATTAAGGATGTTTGTAATTTTTATGTATTTATACGTTATACATATATTTATATATTTCCACTAAACCGTGATGGTCATTAGTGTAAATATATATATATATATATATACACCGTGTGATAAGTAATATGCTGTGGTAATGTTTTATGTCGAACAGGAAGACACCGTAGTCAGCGCGGTTTTTTTTTTTTTTTTTAAGTTGTACCACATTTCCCATGATTCACTTGCGCCCTTCCTTTCAGTCCACGAGCTTGGAAAGAAACGCAGTGATTCTGGAGTCTCGTGTGCTCTCAGGAGGAGTGTGTTTGCCTTTTGTCTTTTTTACTTTAAAGCGTCGGATGTTTTTCTTTTTTGGAACTTTAGATAGCTGTAGTACCAGTTGTGTTTACACCTAAATACTTACACACACACACACACACACTCTCTCTCTCTCTCTCTCTCTCTCACGCACAGCTTCACGTTACAGAGTGGGAAGTTCCTCACATCAGCTTGACTCACGAAGAATGAGGAAACAGCCGGCAACATCAAACTCCGGGTGTAGCTAGCAGGTAAGCTCCGGTCCGGAACACCTCTGCACGCGGCTCGCACTCTGCACTCGGCGGTTCGGCTCCACCGAAGCTCAGGACTCATCACTCAGACCCATGGCGGATCCTGCAGTCGGCCACAGCACGGCACGTAAGGAGCTTTCTGATTCTCTGCTGCTGTACAGTGTGTTACACACTCCGGACTCAGCTGTGTGTGTGTTTAAGATAAAGATCGGACAGAGGATGTCCTGTGTATGTGTGTGTGATTAGACATCTGCAGACAACTATACATTAGAACAAACTATGCTGTATACGGCCCTGTGTGTGCGTGTACACACTGGCAGGTAGGATTAAATAGGCGGTTAATTATCTGAGGTGTACCAGGGGTTCCTGTACTTCTTTCAGTGAAGGCATCTTTTAATTACTGTTCCAGCCATGAAAAGTTCTTTCTTAGTCAAAGGTATTATTAAAGGCTGTGTCTATCTATCTATCTATCTATCTATCTATCTCTCTCTAATGTACACCGATCAGCCATAACATTATGACCATCTGCCTAATATTGAATAGGTCCATCCCTTTGTCACCAAAACTGTAATGACCCCTGTGTCCTGAAACCTTTCTATCACAACCAGCGTTAACCTTTTCCTCAATTTGAGCTACAGTAGGTCGTCTATTGGATCTATTGGACTACAATGTGCATCAGTAGTGAACCTTGTCTGCCTGTGACCCTGTCAGCAGTTCCCCGGTTTTCCTACCTTGGATCACTTTTCCTTGGTCCTGACCACTGCAGCCTGAGAACATCCAACAACAAGAGCTACAGTTTTGGAGTTGCTCTGACCCAATTGTCTAGCCATTACAACCTGGCCCTTCTCACAGCAGCTACAGTTTCAATATCTCATTACAATGGTGGCTGGAGGTGGGTGGGATATATTAGTCAGCAAGTCAAGCTTTTTTTTTCTTCAAGTCGCAGAAAAAAATAGTGGGCAAGAATAAGGATGGATAAGGAAGAGCCAACTTGTGTTGGCTAGAGAGGATTGATGGTTGTGATAGAAAGTTATTTTTGTTATGGTGGCAAAAAAGGGGGACCTACTCAATATTAGGCAGGTGGTCATAATGTTGTGGCTGATCGATTACACTAGCAGACAAAAGTTCAGATTTATTTTCTACATTCCATAACAAAAACTAAGAAATAACACATCAAATATATATTACTATAGGTAATTAAGTAAACAGCATTATGTAATTAAGAAACAACAACCACAAGAGTCAGTTGTTATTTTAAGACACGGAGGTCTTCTGGAATAGTTCTTGCAAGAACAATATTGTCAAGTGCATTTGCAAAACCCATCAAGCACCATGATGAAACTGGCTCTCATGAAGACAAATCCAAAATTTACTTCTGCTGCAGAAGAGAAGTAAATTCAGCCTCAAAAATTACCAGTTAACATCACCTCGGATTAGAGCTGTTATGAAAGGCTTTACAGATCATAAGTAGCAGACACATCTCAAATGTTTGTGGGAAGTAGTGAGAATTTTTTTTCTTGTTTTTAAGCAAAAAAAGTTTAGTTTTTAATTCATTATTAGTAATACTTTAACTTTACTTTAGCAGAGTCCTAATAGCAACTAGGCTTAGATTAAAAGGTTTCATCCCAAAAGACCGTCGAGTCTTTCAGGAGGCTCAGGTTGACCAGGTTGCGACTCCATTGATGTTTAACCCTTTTTTTCTTTAAACTGAACTGTAAATGATTGAAAGTGGTATTTCGAGATTTTTAGCTGTTTATCTCTGGGGGACTTTAGAAATGTCTGTGGAATTTTTACTTTACGTTTTGTGTACTATAATCTGAAAAGAAGGAGTCAAATGAGTCAAAACAATGGAAACTAATTGTGGGACATAAATTTTATCATAAGACTCTGCATATGCAATTGTGGACAATATTTTGGGTGTTTCCTAGAGCATGTATCTGGATTTTCCACCTATTCAACTCATTTTTATTCCAAATAATTTTATATAATTAGCACAATGTAATATGAAGACATAAAGCTTAGATATAAGCTTTGTTGGGTTGTGATTTCCATCAAGAAAATCATCTGCTCCTTCCCTTATGCTTCATGTTCTCAAACCCCACTTTGAGAACTTTTAAAAAACAAACCAAAAAAAAAAAGGAGCCCTTCCCTCCCAGAGTTAAATAATTTCCAAGTACCCATCCTTCACTCATCATGTTTAATTTCATGAGAAATTGTGTAACAGTGTCCTCATTCATGTTTTGTTTTTTTTTGTCCCCCCTAAGCTGTTAGTGCACTTTAATCAAGCATTTTTCCACTAATTTTTCCACACATTCACATGAACAGGGCGTCCTCCTGATTTGATTCAAATTGCAGTTGCAGCTTTCATTATTTACAATTATCCTTTTTTTTTTTTTTTTTTTGTGAATTCTGTTGATTCAAGTGACCAGTTGATCAGGCTTATGGTTCTGATAATTAAATAACAACTATAACAAGCTTTATACAATGAAACCTCGGATTGCGAGTAACGCAGTATAGATTTTTAATAAATTTTGACTTGGTTTACGAGTACCGAGTATCATGCTTCTTGTTTTGATGCCGAGCGTCACGTGATCACAACTGAGTTAATGTTGTTTTTTTTTCTCTCTTGCGCTGTGGAATTGTGGGTTATCGTCTCCCCTGCTGGGTCTTAGTGCGCATCTCTTGCTGGTATAATCAACATCCGTGCATGCGTATACTGTTTACTATAATGCTGTGACCACGTGTGTGCACGTAAAACATATATTTTATTTTGTTTGTTAGCACGTGTATACAGCGCGCATGTACTGTTTATTATAACACACGTGTGTGCGCGCGCGTGTAAAGCAAAAAAAAGTCTCATTAGAGAGGTTAAAGAGCCATTCTCTCTCCCTCTCTTTCAGCCTGTCATGTGTGCGTGCGCACCTAATTTGACACTGTGCCCCTTTACACACACTTTCGCCTCCCCATGGAGAAGATACTGTACATACTAAAGGTACAAAAGTACATCTTTTGTAGCGTTCAAGTGAGATGTAAGAGTGGAACTTTTAATTATGAGTATAAAGTTACCCCTGAGCTCAGTCAGTAGTGCTGATTTCTCAATTTGTCATTCTCAGTAATCCACATGTTGGTGCTATTCAAGCAGTAAGCAGGTAAAATTTGTATGTTTAAAATTAGATGGTGTAATGCCGAATATCCCAATTTCTTTGATTTTATTAGAATTCTAAACAAACTTCCCTGCCAATGTGTAAGTAGTTTAGAGCGCACCACCTGGGGGATTATAGACGAATGTCATCATTGTACCACCTGTAATGCAAATGTAAATTAAAAACGTATTAAAAAAAAAAATGGTTTTGGAGTCTTGTGACAATTTGTGTAATTTCCACACGAATGAATCGCGATACAAAACCGTATCAAAGTTCCACTCATCTCTAATGAACAATAAATCAGAGAACACATTGAGTTACTCTTGCCTTAACCAGTAACAGGAATCTGGAGTTGTATTGAAATCTGAGGCTGATGTCGCCTTCTGCTTTTGTAGCCTGTCCACCTCAAGTTTTGTCATTTTGTGTGTTCTGAGTAGCTTTTTTTTTTTTTTTTCTTCTTCCCCACAGTTTTCAAGAGTGATTGTTTGAGTTACTACATCCTTCCTCTTGGCAATCCGGTCATTTTCCACTGATCTTTCTCGTCAAGGCATTTCCATTCACACAACTGTTGTAGTTTTTGTTTTCTCCCTAACTGCCAACACAAACTCGTGAAGGGGGCTTACTGAAATGGACAGTCAACGTTGATATTTAGTTCCAGTGCTAACAAATGTAGAAAGCAGATCAACCCATTTTAATAATTGTGCATTGATGTAAAACTGCTAATATTTGCTAATGCGAACAGAAGGATGTCTTGTTAACAACAGTGTCATCGGTTTGACTCTAATGTAAACTAAACAAACCAGTCTGGGTGTGTTTTCAGGTGGCTCATAAAGTGAGATGCAGTCAGTTTGGTGTATTAGTTTTCTTAGCACATTTTTAACACGTTGTAGTCATTTTGTCAGCAACTACAGAGATCCTGCTGAAGCCATGACACGGTGCTCACATGTTCACAGCAGTTGATATGTTGTGATGCAGTGTGGCATTTTTTTATTATAATAAAATAATATAATAAATGAAATAAAGCAGCTAACATGCACAAATATTATTTCTTTCTTTTTTTTTTTTTTTCTTTTTTTTAAGCACACCACATAATCACAAAGACCTGCTTAGACTACGTGTTACTATTGGAGACTCTGAAGTTTTAAGAGTGACTCAGATTTGAGTAGTAAACTTGAGTGCTTGTATCTGGATTATAGATTATATATTGACAAGTTTTGTGTATGTGGCATTTTAATAAACACATTTGGATGCAGTTAAAGTGATAGACAATCATAATTTTTTATATTTTAATTTTCCAGTGTTGCATCGTACAAGAAAATAATTTATATATAATCAAATACAGTGCTGCTGTCGGTTTGTGAGTGAACCTGTTAATAGTGAGGCCTATCGTGTAAGACTGAATAATTAATATTATGGAAACTAACCTTCTGAATGGTTAATTGTATTTCATAATAATGTCCACATGATCACTGACCATCTTTTCAAGGACGCATCCATAATAATAATAATAATAATAATGTACATAATGTAAAGGATATAGGAAAGATCAGTTTATTCACTTCCACACACACAAGTGCCTGAATATCCTGCAACACTGTTTTAAGTAAGAAACCCGATCCTGCCATAACAGAAGGAAGAGGCCGATACTCGCCCTAAAGAGGCCTCTCTTTGGGAGCGTTCATATCGCACGTGGTCTATCTTTTGGTTTCCTATTCTGACGTGTTCATATTCAGCTGACACCCCTGTACCCGCTGACGAGAGAGAGAGAGAGCACGTCTAAACTGCTGACTTTTCCATTATGCACCCCAATGACTTTTCCCAAGGTTGGACCGTGTCCTTGCTCCCTGACTAAGCAGAATATGCTCGTCCTGTTTTGGTTCATGTGTCAAACCTAGGGCTGTGTAATAATGTTTAATACATTAAGGGAGCTAAAAAAACGTAACTGTACTTAATTGCTCAGCTCTAGGGAGAAAGTAATTCCTAGAAAGCGTGACATTCTTTTAGTCTGTGTGCATAAGACCCTGTTTCTAACACCACAGATTGATTTCTGTTTCTTAATATCGCACAGTTTGGCTTCAGTTGAAGGTCACAGCTCAGGGGGATGCCTGGTACTCTGTCCATCCGCGAATTATTTACACCATGTCTTGCACAACTGCTCACTTCAGACAATAGGTATCGAGACATTTACGCACTGACGGTTATTAAAGCCCTGTCTGAGATGTAAATGTGCAGTAACATGCACACACACACTCACTTGTTCACATATGCATGTTGTGCCGCTGCAGTGGCAGACATTGCTTGACAAAACACTTATTGTCAGTGTGTTTGTCTGACTAACCAGATTGTTAGGGGAACATAGCATGTGACCACAAACTAACCAACAGGACTTGACGATTCCCTTCATATACTGCATAGTGCTAATCCCTTGACCACTAAACTTGACCATTTTTCTATAAGAAAAGATGGTGTAGTTCAGGCACTCCTGGACCCTGAGTTTACACTAATGAGCCACAGATGGCTCTCCTAGTTTGTCTTCTCTAGGAGAGTTCTTGAGTCCACCGGATGATGGAGGCCATGCACAAGAGCAGCTACAGTTGTTTGTGGCGCTTTTTGTGCTCCTGAGACTAATAAATCGGAAAAAAAGACAGGGGTTGGGTCAGACGTGCAGGCAGACAGACTGGAGGGGGGGGTGGGCTGGGGGGGGAGGGAAGAGCTGGACAGACAGGAGAGGAGAGACAGAGACTGTTTGTGTATTTGCTTTATCTGGGACATGAGTAATACTGCATGTCTCTGGGATTAACTTGTCTGACTAAACTGCAGGCAGGTGAAAGATTCTGTATTATCAAAAGATGGCTCTGATGATTTGCCCTTTTAGAGGAATTTCATTCACCGACGTAATGGCCGTTCTAATCATTTCCAGCATAAGGAACGCAAAGCTAAGCTTTAAAAGCCTGAGATTGAGTAAATATCATAAATATAGATTTATCCACAGACCTTGGCCAGAAGACCTTGATGTGAATTTCCTATTAAAATTACATTTTATGTCCAACACAAAGCAATGCAATACATGAAATTTAAAATATTTTATATTATTATTATTATTATTTTTTTTTATAATTGAATTACATTTTTTGGGGGGAAAGTTGGAACATGACTTCCGTAATAGAATTTTTTTTTTTTTCCCTTTTAGATAGATTGTGGGTTAAACATTACTGAAAAGCAAGGGTGGTTTAAGTTTATTCAGATGAACCTGATATGACCCCGTGTGGGATGAAATGTTTTCAGTTTTGAAACTTTTAGGAAAAAACTGAAATATTAGAGAGAAAAGGGAAGCTTAGCCACCCACTTGCAGGGATTCTTTTAGGCATGAGTCAGCAGTTTTCAGTTTCATCAACACCCTTCTCACGCTCGTTATCAAATAGCATCATCTGTCTTTGTGTATATCTCTCTCACACACGCACACACACACACTCTCTCTCTTTTTCTCACTGAGAGGTATAAGGAAACTCAGTGTTTTAACGTCACTGTGTACTTTATCTTTGCTACAGTGTACAGTCATTGGCGACTGGCCAGTACTGGTGTGAATTACTGGGTTGCGTGTAGACATCATTGTAGACCATCAATGGCATGCATGTCTAACTTTCAATTACATTCAATTTTATTTGTACAGCGCTTTTAACAATTGTCATTGTCGCAAAGCAGCTTTACACAATCAAACACTTTCCATAGCTGAAGTTAGTAAGTTTAGACAGATATTCTAGTTGGTAATGTATTTGCTATATGGGTGAAAAATATTTATTCAAACATTGACAGGCAACGTAACATTTATAGCACAGCCACTTATTAGCTAAATTTGTTTAGAATTGTAACAAAATCAGAAAAAAGATGAAGAATTCAGTATATTTGTAAAATCATTATTCTAACAGAATTGCAATACAAATCAAACTGGCACTTGGGTATCATGATATCATATCAGTTGGTCCCTAGTAGGGCTGCACAAATAATTTAAGGGGGAAAAAAAAAAAAGGATCTTGATTCATACATAAATGCAATCTTATTTCTAAATGATGGCGATTCACTTGCATGTATTTTATTTTGCATTCACGTGTTTACTTATTTAAATGGTGACATTCCTATATCTATAATGCTATAATAAATTCGATACTGTAAACTATGTACACTTACTCAAAAGGTTGATTATTTCTTTCTACATTGTAAAGCAATGCTGAAGACGTCCAAAAATATGAACAGTTAATGTTGAGATGTATTTGCTACTCATGATCTGTAAATCCTTCATAACAGCTCTAATCCAAGGCTTGTAACTGTAAATGAAACCTAAATTAACTTCTCCTCTGCAAGTTAATTTCATGAGAGCCTGTTTCATCATGGTGCTTGATGGGTTTTGCAAATTAAATTAAATTTTATTTATATAGCACTTTTAACGATGGTCATTGTCTCAAAGCAGTTTCACAAAAATGAAAAAAAAAATTATGGAAGTGTGTGTGTGTGAGAAAAATGTCTATTAATGTGATAATAATGAGATTGTCCCTGATGAGCAAGCCAAGGGTGACGGCGACAGTGGAAAGGAAGAACTCTGAGATGGCAATAGGAAGAAAGGAACCAGACTCAACAGGGAACACATCCTCATTTCGGTGATAATAGATAGAAATGATATAACATTGTGTGTGTTATGCAGCTAAAGGTTCAATATAACAGAAGTTCTTTAAATTAACATGAAGTCCAGTTTAGCACAGGGATGAGTCAGCAGATGCAAAGGGCAGATGGGGTCTGGATCACTGGGAGCACAGGAGCAGCATGTGTAGATCCAAACCATCATGAAGCAGAATCCATCTGGAGCTGGTCCTTCTCTGGCTACCTCAGGATCCACACAAGGTTGGCCTTTGTCTACTAAAGCTGGCACAATCTCCAGATGCCTCAGGATGGGTAGAAAAATAAAGAACAGGTGGAAAGAATTAGCGTAGTTGCCATTCAGGATAGATGTACTGGAGTATGAG
>JAQMYJ010000001.1:16212670-16226580 GCA_030014305.1 Clarias laeviceps | reverse complement strand
TAAATAATTCTTTTGATTGTGTAAAACTGCTTTGCGACAATGACAATTGTTAAAAGCGCTATACAAATAAAATTGAATTGAATTGAGTTATTTGACCGATTAGCACAATACCTGTGTGCCTATTAACTCTCAGAGCACGCTCAATCATCCTTAACGCACCTTTAAGAACAAAGATTACCCTACAGAATAACTGTAGAAATGGTGGAGCGGAGAAACGAAACCCCCGAATCTGTAATCAGCGTATTAATAGAAACCAGTCGCTAGAGCATTGTTTTATTATCTGACGTCTCTGAGTGATCCATGATAAGCCCCGATCTCTTCCAGACAGTGATATTGCTTACATTAGCTATGCCCTTGTAATCCCCATTACCAGGGAGGAATTCACAAGATGGCTGCCAAGCGCAACTCAAAACACATGGGTACAACAGGAAGAGCTCGTAAATAAAAGAGAAGTCGGGGGGAAGAAAAAAAAATCCAATATTTTGTCTTTGTCTCGTTCCAAACAGCCACACTCGCAGAAGAAGCGAGTTTGTGGGCATTAATTCAGTCTGCTCCAGGTTTTTTTTTTTTTTTAATAAAGCATGAGGCTTGAATTGGTCTCTAGTCCTCTTTAAAAAGGAATGAAATGCTCACTGAAATCTGATTAAAGATGTTTTTAACGAGAATGGTTTACTGAAAAAAAAGAAGAAAAGAAGTAAATTATTCTTCCAAGATTTAAAGACAGATGTTGTTTGGCTGTTGACTCTCGCTGGTGAGTAAATTCCTTCGTGAGGAAACATCATGAAAAGATGCCAACAGAACGGATGAACGAGGCAGAAGTTTAGCTCGTTCTTAGGCCATACCCCCAAAAAAAACAAAAAACACAGACTTAAGACAGACAAACGAAAACGTTTATCTTCATTAACGTCGTAGCTTGCAACCAATCATCCTTTTGACAGCATAGATTTTTGACAGAACCACAGCCAACGACCACAATTCTACTTCTAGCTCAACAAAATCCTCTGATTAGCATCCCTGATGCATCTAAAAAAAATATCCCTGAAACGAGTTCTTCACAAGCGGGCCAAACCCTTAGAATCTACTAGAGAAGGTCTTGTTGGAGGTTGGATTGTTTGGAATGAGTCATTCTTCAGAGTTCCTCTTTATACTGGTCAGTGTTGCACTGGTTATTTGCCTGGGAGAATTCCAGAGATTGCTGTGCATAACACACCTCTGCCACTCATTCTTACTTAGAAGGTGATTTAGAGCTGCACATCCACCACCTACATGCTTGCTTCCTGAAGTGGAAGGACACCAGAGAACTTGGAGGAACACTCCAGGTTCAGATTTCAATACATGCAAACCTCAGAATCGAGCCCCAAATCCTGGAGCAGTGTCGCCATGTTGCCCCGGAGGAGCTTTACTATTTAGTAAATAAAGCAACCCTTATGTTCTTCTTAGGTCACTTTAGATCCTTGTGGTTAGTTTGTAATATTTTACAGAGAAGTTAAACGATGGAGTCAGATTGGGACAATCCTGAATTCAGTAATACGAGCCACAATTAATCCAGAGATGATTTGTTAGTTACTATGTACTATAATTGTGTCCTAAACTGACACTTGGTAGAACATCAGCCAAAGGTATCTATTACGTTTTAGGTGTACTAAAGCCATATGCGACATTTGCAGAATTTAGCAGACGCCATTATTCAGCATCCAGATCAGCGTGGCTTTATCAAATGCACCTCCTTGTTTAAGGTTACTAGGACTCTGGGACGAACACAGGTTTTGTGAGAAAGGACAGGAATCAGAAGCCACCCCTGATAGTCTATCGAAAAACAAGGTGTCGCGTCTATTTGGTTGGCATGGCAACCTGCACCCATGACATTTTTCTGGATGATATTTGATACCCCTGGACTAGGGTAGATCCAGGTTAAAACACACAAGACAACATTTGGACAGTCATTCCACCACCTGGGTGCCGGGCTGAGAAAAGTCACGAGTCAAGCTCTTGCAATGTCTTCCTTTCACCCTGAGCAATGTCATCCTGATCAAAAGGTCATGAGTTCAAATCACAGCACCAGCAAGCACCACTACTGGGTTCTTGCTTGAACCCATTAACCAAACTCCTGAGTCATATCGTGTCTCATTTTAAAGTCACTTTGCATAAAACCAGAGATCCGTGTAAACGATGGTTGGAATCAGGCCGTGCTAGAGGACCAGAACAGGGTGCGGTAGGTACCTTTAGGTAGGTTGACGCTGATCTGTGTGGCTTTAAAGACAGGCATCTGTGTTTTAAACCTGATCCAGCAACTTCAGGAAGCCGGTGGTGGTGTGTGAGAACTCAGGGAGGATGAAAAAAGGACATGCAGCTGCTCTTGGGATCAGTTGCAGGAGTTGGATGGTGTCCAAGAGCAGACCTGCTAGGAGCGAGGTGCAGCAATCAGTCTGGAGATGACTAGGGGTTTGAGCACTGAGCACCGCAGGGGCCTCTAAGGGTAAGAATGACTGAATACCTGTGAAGATGAAAGTGGCGTGGTTGAGTCAGGTTATGTGGATGTAGCGCATGGAGGGAATATCCAGGTTGTCCAGTGATTATGTAGTACTAGATGGTTGGATCTGAGAGATGTCCAGGGGGCATTATAGGATCAACTGTTTGAACAGTCGACCTTGCTCAGGTTAGCTTGCTAGAACAACTAGCTCTCTTCGCAATCATAGTTCATTGTGTTTTAAAATCCGTCTGTCAACAAGGAAACAAAGACTACAAGCAGTAAAGCTTTACTTAATTCCTCTGTTCAGATTCCTTATTCGTTTCCTTTATTCATGTTTTTTTTGAAACAATAAAGCAAGTTACGACTTAACGACAGGCTAATCAGGCTGTATTGTTTCACATATAATAGACTCACTGTTTCAAACTTGCTAACTAATAGGTAATATCTACAAATTAGCATCATGTTTTTGTTCCCTGTTAACCACGTTAGCATGTTTCATCAACCTTTAACAACACGACCTTTAACCAGCAGAGTAAAGAAAACCTTGCACATTTTTGTTAAAGCATGTGTAACCCAGAAAGGCACCACCTCGAAATAACCAGGCTAAAACATAAACCCATGCCAGGAACTTCCCCAGAAGTGAAATAATGACCCCCTCCTCCGCTTAGCTGGTGTCACCTTTAATTTCACGCATGACCGCGTCTCTCTTTTCCCAACACTTCTGCGCCGGGGTAGCGGCAGACCCCGGCCAGGTGTTTAAGTGAACGTTCGGCTCGCCGATGGGCAATTTCCCGCATTACTGTAATCAATAAGTTAATAACGGACGAGGTTGAGATGTTTGCCCCATTCCTGAATAACCCCAATCACAGGCTGCCCTTCAATTGGGCCAATTAGAGAAATTTGCGTAACATGATACTGATGGAGCGAGAGCCTTAGCATCCTCTCTCTGGTTTCACGATGTCTTGCTTTTCCTTTTCCTTTTTTCTCTCTGGACAAACTGACACAGTAAAAGTTTCCCCGACATCGAAGCCAAGACAAACTTCAACTGCTCGTGTTCTACAGCTGGAAAGATGGCATTCTGTGCTCGCTCTCTTTTTTTACATATTTTTTTTTTTTTATAAGCTTCAGTTTTATTTCAGTGTAATCCGTAAATTCTTTAAGGAAATGTGCAGCAGAACAGAACACTTGTGCGGTGACTCTCTACACACTCAGATTTAGCCTTTAACACCCTTTTGGCCATTTATGGGTCAAAGGTTGTCAAAGATTTGTGATCAGTGATAAGCGTGTGATAGAATTTGTTCATTTTAAAAAATATACAACACTAATGTTTTTTTGTTAGTTTTTTCATGACATACGCAAACATTAACCATCATAACCTTGCTAACAAGGTGACACAATGGTGTAGTGGTTAGCACTGTCGCCTTGCACCTCCAGGGTTCGGGTTACATTCCTGGCCAGGTTTGATTCCCGCCTCTATGTGCATGGAGGTTGCATGTCCTCCTCGTTCTTGGTGGGTTTCCTCCGGGTACTCCGGTTTCCTCCTACAGTCCAAAGACATGCAGATTAGGCTAACTGGCATTCCCAAATCGCCTGTAGTGTGTGTGCCCTGCGATGGATTGGCACCCTGCCCAGGATGTACCCGCCTTGTGCCCTAAGTCTCCTGTGATAGGCTCCAGACTCCTCGCGCTATAGACCATGAGTGAGTGAGTGAACAGTGCTAACGTTACCTGATCCGAGTCGGCTAGCACCTTGCTGTGTTTCCTTTCGTTGTTCACTCACGAGTGACGCATATTTTAGTGTACACATAAAGCGTACCATTTTGACCCACTTCATTCTCAACAATGTGTTTCCTTACTATCAAAAAAAATGTCCTCTATAGGAAACTAATCAATGACAGTGAGGTGTTACAAAACAAGGTGCCCTTGAAGGTAATTATTTTTATTCCTCTTGCACCACCACAGCCATGCTACAGCGGTTATTCTTAATACCCGATGGACTTGATGTAGTGTCTATGTGTCCACGCGTGCGGCGGTTTATAGCAGCTGTGAATCTCTTTTAGACGGAAATGATGTGCAGGTTGTTGTCGCGCTGCTGACAATAAGCAAAAAAACCATGAAGATGTTTCTGCTTCCGTTACACTAGCGTCAACTGTAATGAATCGTTAAGCTCTAGCTAGGTTAAGGTAATAAATGTAGCGTAAACTTTGTTTTTTATTGCTTGCTACACCTTCAGCGCGCACTCTAGCGTCAGGTAACCTCTTAAAACCATAATAATGGTAATAAATGTAATTACGACAGCAATCATTTCCAAATGATTATTCTGGTGTCTCTCACACACACACACACACACACACACATGCTCAAAAAAGAATTATATGTCCATAGAGCGTGTGTATGAATCCTAATCATGGTAACATGTAGGTGATCTAACATTCATGCTAGCTCACTAACGTAATTGTTTAAATGTTGGTACGCCCGCTAGGCAGAAAAAAAAAGAAGGAAATAAATTTGCAGTCCAAAAAATACAGTAGTGTCAGTTTGACATTTATATTGTTTACTCTGTAGGTTTTTTTTTAAATCATAATCTAATTTTTATTGCTTTGTGTTTGAGCAGCCCCCAGGATTAATCTCATATTAATTCTAAAGCGATCCGCTCCATAGATCACCGAGTCAGAGCGATATATTCGGGCTGCTGCAGTGGGACGTCTCGGGCAGGCCAGAGGAAAAGTGTCATTAATTTAGTTTTCGGCAAATTGACTCACTCTGAATCTGAAAAGTGTGTGTGTGGGGGGGGGAGGGGTGTGGGGGGAGGTTAGAGAGAGAGAGAGAGAGAGAGAGACATTGAAATGTGATGAATGGAGCCGAGCCGTACAGACTTTCCCCTGCACAGCTGCACAGCGTTGGTTCATGAGCTTCCGATTTGGGAATTCTGTTTGATGTGTTCCTACCGCAGGAATTGCCAGGGATTTGTGGCTCTTCAGAAATCATCCACAGTTTATAAAATAACCTGACAGTGCTCGTTTTCTTCTTCTTCTTCTCCTTTTTTTTTGTTTTCCCCGAGCCTCGTCTTCTCCTGGAGCTTTCCTTAACACAAAAACCAAGACTTTAAATAAGCCTTCACTCATCCTGCATCAGCAGCCAGGCCAAGATCGGTGTGTGAGTGCGTGCGTGTGTGTGTGTGTGTGCGTGTGTGTAAGTGAGAACCCATAAGAAAAACATTAACCCAAATGAAACCTTCTTGTTCTGAGGCTGAACGGATGACAGCGGTCACGTTATCGGCCAAGCCTCACGTCTAAACAGGCGTAATGCGTTTTTGATTACGCCTCATTAATATATCATAACGTTATTAATAAACCTGAAAGGAGAAGAGAACACTAATCATCTCCAAACATCTCCACCGTATTTCCCATACATTAGGAGTCCCCCCGCCCCCCTTCCTTTTTTTTTTTTTTTTTTTTTTTTTGAGCAATTGACCAACCTCTAACATCAGGCCAACAATAAAAAATAAAATGATCAGTTATTTATAAATGGCCTAATTCTATAAAGTTCTGGTTTAGATGAGCTTTAATTTTTTTAAGTTGCAAATGTACTTCATATTTGTACAGACAGAGCAACCAAAGTAGTACAAATGTTTAGTGTGTTTGAGACGAGCTGTTTAAGCAAAACCTATTGTGTTGAGAGAGAGAAAGATCAGCAGAAACCACAAAGCACACCAGAGAGAGAGTATTTTTGTACTCTTTATTTAAGCATAGTGTCAGAAGTACTGAGGAAGTGGATTCCAAAGCTTGGTAAGTGTGACTCTGTAGGATCAAGCTCTGAACGGAGAGCATGATCAGACAACCAGAAACGCATGGTCAGACAACCAGTACTTGAAGATCTGAGTGAACAGTCTGTTAGTGGAGAGTAAGTTGTGGGTCCATGAAGTCATTTACATGTGGCGATGAAAATTGTGGGCTGTAACTGGTAGCCAGTGTAGTGCGTGAGGGACAGGAGGGATGTACGAACGAATTTACTTCAAGCCGAGGGGGGGGAGACTAGAAGTATACAGTAATATTTCATATTTGCTGCATTCTGTATGTAGCTGCAGAAGGTTTGAAGCGAGGTACGCTACAAGGGGCAGAGTAGGGCAAGAAACCTCATCTGGTGGCCACTAGGGTATTTTTTATTTTTTTTTTCCACTTTTTTCTGATTTTATGGCAACAGTGAACATGGTGCCAATGGAGGAGGTTACTGTATGATTTATCTCAAGAAGACAGTTTACATGAACGCTAATATTCCACTGATTATGGCTTTAATGGCCTAATCAGAATAAAAATGCATCATGAACATTGATTCGATTTGGCCTGATATGAATTAATACATTTAATAGGTAAATATTATCTATGTAAACACTTGATCTGACTTACATTTTTTATAAATTTTTTTAATAAAAATGTTAAGATATATTTTTCATCATTATATTTTTAAGATTAAATGTATTCTTTGTTTGTTTCATGTAGCAATAACATTAGGTGACATGACGGGTAGTCAGGATGGAACTTTTGCTTACATTCCTGATCGGTAAACTCAGTGAGAACAACACTCCGGCTGAGGAAGAGGCACCGATTGTCTCAGATTTCACACACAATAAAGCATCTAACCAATCATAGATGAGACTAAAATCACTGCAGCCAATCATGAAGCAGAAAGCAGAATTTTTCAGAAAAGCGAGGAAGTATTAGCCAACCTCAAAGGTGAGGGGGGAGGGGCGGGAGAATAAATAAATTTCCTGTAGATTAAACATTTCACAGGACGCAGAAGCACTTCTGATTAAAGGCTTTGAGATCAGATCAGATCAGCCTCCATGTAAACCGTTAATCTCTATAATCTGAAGAAGTTCAATCTGATTTAAGGAGTGATGTCCATGTAAACCGAGCTAGTGAAGCAGCGTGACGTCACCAACCAACATAGCTGGTATGATATTAATTGTGGTTCTGTGCTGCTGTGATGCGTTATATCCTTGTGCAATGAGAAGCATTGTACAAGGATATAAAGTACTCAATGCTACATTCTCCTAGACATGTGTCTTCTAACATAGTCATAATTGCCAGAAAATCAATGTCCTCCACCTCTAACACATTTATGATCCATTCTATTCATATAGTTCAATATATCGTTGTATATGACTAGAATGGCAGTATTAGCAGTTTTGTTTTTATATTTTTGTTGTTATGAAACGTGCATTAGTGTATTAATTTTAAGAATTGCAGACACGGTCACAAAGTAGTAACACCAGACTGCAGTTTTGGAAAAACGTGAGCCGTACACGACCGCTGGAGTAAAGACATCTGTCACAAGAGTGTCTTATGCTGGGATAAAATTTAGATAAAAGCTGGAACCACAGGAAACTAAGACAGATAACTTACCTGTAACTATCTAAATATATGACACAAATCTCCATATTCATGATAAGTACTATCTTCCTTGTATGGGAGTCTATTTTCAGAATTAATTGAGGCACACAATCAGTGTAATGACTGTGGTATACACACCTGTCTTTAGCAGTTATTGTTCTTGTATGAATAGGATCAGTGAGATGAGTAACTGAGATTATGGTCGTTCTGGGATCACTGCTGTCGATGTCATGTCCTTGGCCAGGTTCTGCTAGATGCCTTAAATTCCAGATGATTCACTAAACAATGACTTCACATAGGGAGGTTATTTTCAGAAGACTTTAAATGGTGGCTCAATCAGACTAGCTTGCGTTACTGGTCGGTCATAATAATAACTCACTTTTCACAAGCGAACATGGGCTTGATAGGAAGGATAAGGGTGGAGTGCGTTTACCGTGGTTTGTTGGATATTCGGAAATGTGTCATTAACTTTGTGTAAAAATCATGAACTTGTGATACATTACTCGGTGCATTTATAGACTCCCGTACTTACAGTACCGCTACACACACATGAGTAACACGAGCCATCAATCATCAGGAGGGGACCGATGAGTCACATGATTGTTCAACATTAATGTATCATCATTTTTATTCCTGTGTATGATTTTTGGTTTGTAAAAACAGGCTGTAGGAGTTTCTTGTAAGATGTCGTGCATGTTTTTTTACAGTTTACAACAGCAGTGTATCCTGAGCATTAAAGTGAAAACAACAATGTTTTATGAGTGCCGGAGTGTGTGCTGTCCATTTAAAATTGATTTTATGAAATACAAATGATGCACAATAATTTAAAATGTTCATGCAAATTATATGAAAGCCAGCATTTTTATTTATCAAACAAAAAAAATCCTAGATATTAGTAATTTTTCTCCTTTTTTTTCTCAAGGCAAAATGTAGAAAAAAAATAGCAGATGTTTAAATAAATGCAAAAACATGTATGAAATTATCATAATATCATATAATATCATGTATGTTCTAACTCTTTAGCTGTGCCCTCTTTCCCTGCAGTATAAATGTGAGGTTGAGCTGATGTAAATGTGTTTAAAGGATATGCAAAATCCCCCGTCATCCCTTACCGGCTTTTAATACAAAAGAGACCGATCGTTATTACAATTACAAAACAGGATGGATATATTTAATAAAATAAATTAAGCACAATTAGGAGTCGTTAAAGTTTGGCATGTATGATGTATAGTTTGAACTGGAGCCATAAGCACGCCGTCTGCCCACGAAGTGAGAAGAATGGTATGGAATGAGGACTCAATTGCTCAGTTTAGTTGTCATGTTTCAAAACCACTTGTTAAATGTCAGTTTCGAAACAACATGCTGTATGAAAGTTGCAAGACATGAGGCCTTCCTGATAGCACGGTACACAGTGCAATGTCTGAACTTCACTAGGTCTCTGACATTGTATGTTGTGGTCAGATGAAAACTACAGAACCTCAGGAGGCTTGGTAACAAATGGAGGTTGCATAGAAGGTGATGCCCTTCATCTGTAAAACATGAAGGTGAATCAGTGACACTTGGGTTTAGCTCCAAACCTGGTCGTTTCTGCCAGAAGGTAGAGGCTTAACGAGATGATTTGTTAGTGTTTTCAGATCAACACAGAAAGGGTTAAGGTAGTACTAAAGCATAGGTTTCACAATCAGGATGTTAAACCATAATAAAAATCTGTGGTCTGATTTGAAGAGTGAAGTCCACCTGCACAACAGCAGGAGCTGGGAAAGGGCGTTTTCACATTAGGGCCCAGGGATCGTTTCCGACAACACTTAGTGCTTTAAGTCTGCTTTATTTTGATTCATGTTATTTTGAGAACATGATCGTTCCACACTCGGGAGACTGCATGCTTGACGGCGTACTCGGGCACAGGTTGAATCAGATATGGAAGCAATCGTACCTGAGCACAAAAGTAGACCGCTGTTTAGACACAGTCTTCAGTGCCTTCAGGTCTACTCCAAAATCTGTGGGCGTGTAGAACACATTAAACTCCTCCTCTGACCTACACAGTCATAGCTGAACGACACGAGTTTTTGGAATGTGACCGAAGTAGTAATATTAGGCATAGCATTAAAGTTATAAGGACTTGTTTATTCTCTTCTTCTCTTTGTTGGTGGTTCACAAACCAAGTAGGTGCACACGGCCAATCTGCTGCATCAGAGAGTGTAAGTACAAGTACGCCCAAGATCAAATAGCAAAAACCATGTGAACCCTGGCCAGTGGGGGGAACCATCGTTTCTGGGCACGGTACGAATCAGTCGTACATAATGTGAAAATGGCCAAATAGTTCTGCATAGACCCTTACGAACCAATAGAACGAACCAATGGCGGTAATTTGGAACCAGTGTTTTATACAGGAACAAAAATACTTAAACTATTTCTGGAGGGGGAAAAAAAAAATTCCTGTCAAACAAGGCATTTTCACTCTATATTTTCTATGACCTTTTTTTTAATCACATTTTGTGTGTGTGATACCTGATAACCCTTTAAATAAGCTGGTGTTTCTATTAAAGTGGACATTTAGATGTTAACAGAATCATTCTGTTAATAAAAAAAAAATATATAGGTTAATCCAATAGCATTCAGTAGGATGTGATTCATCATGGTTTGTTTTGAGCAAAATGAAGGAACAAATTCCGTGTCCAACTTTTAGCCACATAAGAAGCTAAAAAAAAAAAAAAAGTCATGTTTCTTTGTCTAGCTGTAGATACGGCTGTTTAACTGAACAGGTTGTACTGGCTTTTTAAGTGACTTGTCCCTTAGTAAAGTAGATAAAGTAAACTGCACAGGAGTTGTAAGACATTGTGAGATATTTTCTGTCATCTTTGTTAGTCAAGTATAGTTCTTTAAAAGGTTTGTCCAGCACCAAATTTTCACACAAGTTTGGACACACCTTCCTATTCTTTTCTCTTTACTGATTTATATTTCTCTGTACATTGTAAAAGGCATTCAAAATGTACAATAACCTCCTTTGAACAGTTGATGTTGAGATGTGTCTGCTACTTATGCTCTGTAAAGCCTTCATAGTGTGTGGTCATTCAAGTTAAAAAAGGCTTGATTGAGGCTTGATACAAGGACTGCCTGCTTTATGTCTGAAACACTGGCCTCCCAGGAACTCCTTTAATGTTCCAAACATGTGGAAATGGCTTAGATGCAGGTCAGGACTGTACTGGGGATGTGGCAATAACTCTCAGCTGAGTTCCTGTGTGCAAGTGATGCAATAGTCTGTATGAATTTATGCATCATCTTGAAGAAAAACTCATCTCTGATGACCAATCCAGGCTCCGAGCCACCTCAGCCGGGATCGTTATTCATGAACGTGCAGAAACATTTGCACCATTCACTTATTTTACTGTAGTTAAGAATCTCATGACCATGTTGTTCTTGAAGTCTTCTGTAAATGTCATTAAGTTCACGCCTTCATTCATGAGAAATTACTTCACAAGTCCCAGTTTGACTTAAACAAAGTACAAACTGTTCACAAGCCTTAAGTACACGTTTCCTCACACTCTGACCCCTCACTATTGCTTTTCTCACTGCAGTAAAGCAAAGTAATGTGCGATTTTCGTATCATGTTCTACTCAACAGGCCTGGTCTGTTTCTGACTTGTTCAGTCTGTGGTTAAGAACTATGCAGAATCTAAATAACGAGCCAAGTATCAACATGTACTACAGGAGGAATTGGAAATGAATGATTGACTGCTACTATATATTTTATATATAGTCAAGGATAAGCAATTATATATTTTTAATAATTTATAAAGGTTGGTTATTTTAGATGTTATGCTTATAGCTTACAGTCTGGATCCATAGGTGGAAAAGCATTTAATGTAATTTACAGCAAATGCTCAAATTGAAGGCCTCTCATTTTACAGTAGTTGTGTACATGCTGAATACAAGAACATTTCTTAATGTATCAGAACCGATATTACACATGGAGATGATTTCCTCCTTTGTGAAGCCTGTCATGGCCTGACCCTAATATGCTGCTGACTACTGATGACCCCAGTGATAAAAATCAAGTAGTATTGAGTCTGCTTCTATTCCTTGTGTTTTTATTCATTTATTTATTTGAAGCCTTTCTGGTTTCAAATAAAAAAAAATTATAAATGCATAAATAAATAGTCACATTTCATATAAGGTAAAAGCCGTATGGATCCAGACTTTTGAGCCAACCTTGAATGATACCAATGATATTCAAAAGAGAGAGTAGGCTTGTGCCATTTTTTTTATTAGTTTTTGTCTATTATTATTATTATTATTATTATTATTATTATTATTATGTTTTGTCCTGTTTATTTTGTCTAGGGATTTATTTATAAGGTCAAATTTAACAGGGGTTCATGGTGATTTTTCTCATGAATAACAGCATAAATCCGATTAACATTAATGCTGGAACGATGGAGCACAAGCACAGTACGATGAACGCCGTAAACATTTTAAAGAAGGCCATCTGTGAATGGCGGTCTAAGCTGACTGCTATTTTTCCCATGAACAGTCAGGGGAGAGATTCCTGATCCTTGAAAATCGACGGATAAGTTGTCTCCAACTTGTGAAAGACTCATCCTTCTGTAGGAACTGTACACACAATTACCCACCAACACCATGTTAAAGAAACTCAGGTGGGAGTTATTGCCACATCCCCTGTATAGTCCTCACCTCCCTCCAAACCATTCCCACGTCCCATTAAAGGAGTTTCTGGGAGGCCAGGTGTTCAGGAATTCCGCTTTTGTCTCGGGCATGCTGAGAAGTTTCTACCTTGATGTTATCCGAGCACTAGTAAAATACCGGGATAAGTATTTATGCGTAGCAGGGGATTATAGAGGAAATGCATTTTATTTTTATCTTATGGAAATGGAGAAATAAATTTCGTTTCTACTCTCATAACTGTGTTCTGTTATTCTGCACAATCAAAGGTCTCCAAGGTTTGACTTAAACACCAATCATATTTTCAGTTGGGTGCAAGATCTCCTCTGTTGAATCATTCTGACAGACCGCATAAAGATCTTTGTTTTAGAAATTACCCGCTCCACAGCATGAGTTGAAATCTGTGAGGCATGACTTTCCACTTCTTCTTAGAAGAACGTTTGTCACATGCTCATTTTATCTCCTTTGAATGATCTCAAAGTCTCTTTTGTTTCTCTCTTTGCAGATATGAATGACACCTACAGTGAGGGCAACACAGACACCGTGGGCCAGATCGTTCACTTCATCATGTCAAACGAAGGTAGGAAGGGGTGAATGAATGAATGAATGAATGAATGAATACATACACATTACACTGTGTCAGTCATGTGCTACAGTGGACAGACTGACCTGCGGAAGGGAGTGAAGTGTCCCTTGTGAACTCTATAGAGTACTGAAGATTTAATAGTCATATCTGTGTCATATATGTGATTGATGAAGACTTTAATTTCCACATGTTTTACATGAGGTAAGAACAGAAGTTCTGAGATTTATGTTACAAATGTAGACTTTAAAACAGATAAAATGTTGGAGCAGCTTGTAATAGGAATCAACATTAGGAGTAAATTTATTCCATGAGGTACAGCAGTTGCCAAACTTTCAAAAGTCACACCCTGATTTTGTAGATGAGCCAACAGGAGTGCAGTTAGTAGGTCACACATGTTTGCACTGGAAAAAATTAGTAAATGAATTAGGAATAGATTCTGGTTCCTTCTGACTAGTCAGGACACGGACAGTTTAAAAGGAAATGTGCCAGAGAACAATGCCTCACAGTGATTTAGCAGATAAGATGGCCATCACATTTTTTTGAATTAGCGAGAAACAACAAACGTGAAATATTTTGTTATTCCCTCGATATAGTAAATACAATATTTCCTCGATACAGTGAGACAATCAGTTGTTCTACATCACCAACTGTACAGTACCATTCGAACATTTTGACACACTTTCTCCTTCAGTGGTTTTTCTTTATAATTTTCAACATTGTACATTAATTCCATACATTTTCGTTCATTAGTTTGTATGTCTTCAGTATTATGTAGTAAACGAA
>JAQMYJ010000001.1:16159008-16200948 GCA_030014305.1 Clarias laeviceps | reverse complement strand
TTTTGCATGTAGTGGCAACCTCGACAACCCATCTGTAATCTAATGGTAGCTTAGCTATCCTTACCAGCCAGGCTCACTAATAACATGTATGAAAAATGAGGGCTCCACGATTTCTTTCATGAACACTGGATTGAGTCGGCCTGCTTAGAATCCACCTCCTCTTCCGCCATCTCTTTCACAAAACTGATTGCTGTTTTAAAATGCTTTCAGTAAACTGATTGTTCAGCCAAAGGGCGTGCACAGAGGGGCATGTCAATTTAAGAGGATTTTACACATTTTAAATAATTGAAAAAAAGAAAAATAATGTGTGGTGGTCCGTGTTTATACTTTGGCAGGCGGCTCAGATAAAACACTGTGTGGGGGAAAACGGTGTGCTGCTAGAACTGTTTATATAAAACTGAGGCGATGTGTTAATCTGGCTAACATCAATAACTAACGATTAATTGATAGTTGAACACGTTAACAATCAATGATCAGTTAAAAGATGTGTGAAATTCGCACCTCTAATTCATAGCTTTATCAGTTTAACAAGCCGGGGTCGATGGTGTTGAGGACAAACTCCCTGAGACAACATGAAGTTAGTTTCTTGAGAGGAATGAGACTTGAATAGGAATCATCATTTGTTATTATTATTATTATTATTATTATTATTATTCTTTTTGATTTCTCTCCATAGGCAGAGGCTGGTGATAAAGGGATGGTGTGAAAGGAGCAACATCCATTCCAGAACAGTCAAGATTTTTTTTTTTTATACGTTTTAAACCAATCCACAGCCCTGACACAGCAGAGAGGGGGCAAAGAAACCCCAAGGCCCCAAAGACAAGATGGAGGTAAAGGAAAGAGGCAAAGCGAATAGGCCTTTTAATTTGAACTGCAGTATTAGACTCCACGCTCTTGCCGCTGGGGTTTGTTTGTGTATCTGGGAAGGGAGGAGGGCCAGGCACCAGTTTGTCAGCGTTATTCCATCACCATGTCATTCCTCCCTTTATAAACACACTGCATCATTAACCGCACATGGAGCAGTTTTGTACATTTTCATGGCTGCGAGCATATCGATGGTTAATCCACAATCAAACACGCGCTCACATTACAGTGTAGACTCTAGAATGGTTATGAGACCGAAGGTCATGTGACTCAGTCTATTGCTTCTAAGAAGCAGGGACTATATAGACATATATAAAAAATATATTGTGAACTCTTCAGTTTAAGCACTACGGAGAATGCAAAATCACCTTGAGTGCACATTTAACAAAGCACATGTCTGAATGCTCCCTGTTCCACCTGTCCACCAGATGGCTGACTGTTTGCCTTTGGCTTCCTATTGCTTTCCCAAATCCTTTGTGCCTTTAACCAGATCAGCTTGATGTGTAGTATAAGCTAATGTCTGCTAAATTGTCTATTTACAACTCTTAATGTGTATGGGGTGGGGGGGGGGGGGGTGATTTAGGATATTTGTTGTTTTATACTCATCCTGGTATAAAACATGGTTTAACTTACTTTCCCAAATATCTTCCTAGTACCATATGCAAGAGTATATAGAGATGCAAATACACATATCCTGCTAAACCTTAAAGAAAGTAAAAAAGGGACAATATTTCTGTAAAATTCGGGAGCTTCTGTATAATAGTCACAATTCACTAGTCATAAATTTGCTTCCTTCTGTAGTGCTTTAGAGAAATGTTTCACCAGATCACCCAGACTGCATGTTTTAGTCATTTTATATACATGTCTGCTTAACTCCTTGGGAACCCCCCCTCAAAAAAAAACACTGTCGTAATCTAACGCGAATACATAATGAGTACAATAATAATGTTATACTATTTGTCTAATCTCATACCGTTTCTTGTTCTGTACTTAACCAGCTAATATTTTCAAAATATCACATCAGAAAATAAATGGCCTTGGATAAACTACTGTACTGGAGAAAGGCTCTCGGGGACACTGGGAATCCAGATTCAATGCAGTTTAGCTAAAATACATTTGCCAATACATTTGAATTGAAAGTGATTAAGTGTGTGTGGGAGACATAAGTGGTGAATGGTGTGTAAATTTGAAATCCACTTTTGTGTTTAAATATTGTGCAAAATAATAAAACCATAATACTTTCTGGGGTTTTAGGGGGGGGAAAAAAAGAAAAAAAGTGCCATCTTATTACATATTATAATGAAAATGTATTTATGTAACATGAGGAGGTTATTATAGTTAATCTGATTTATTCTACACCAACCTGTTGGGGTCGAGTCTTAACGCTTCTTCCAAAACCCCAAACTGTTCCTAATAAAGAGGGATGACTATGGACTATTTAAGCACTGTTGCAGATGAAATCATATTGGCTAGTCCTTGCTACCTCATTCTTTTAGGATTTTTTTTTTTTTAAGGGAAAGTAATTCTTGAAGAAATTCAGAGAATCACTTGAACCAAAATAATTCGACTTGCATATTTAAGAATGAATATTTTAAAAGAAATGTGTCTAAAATGTAATGAAATGTTGAAAACCAAATAAATGTTTTGCATTGGATTAAAAAAGCTGTGTTATAGAACAACTTTTGTTTTAATGTTTTTGTATCTACACTTTGTATCCACAATAAATGTGTTAAATTAAAAGCTAGGTGTTCATGTTATTCTTACGCACTTGTAATGCGGGTCCTGTGGGCTAATCGACTGAGCATTGTGGGTAATATCTAACAGGTGTGTGTTAATAGGTCACCACAGTGGCACTGATGACCTTGGAAACCGAGTCTTCCCTTTCAAAAACGGCAACACAAAATGCCTTCACCTCCGTTTTATTAAATACTGATTTCAGTTCTTTAGGCCTGTGTGAATTGGACGAGACTGCTTTTTTTATTTTTTTATTTTTTTTAAAACGTTTTTTATTTATCTTTGTGTTTCTTTTACACCTGGCTACTCTTTGTTAAAATTATGCATGTACACATCCTGGTTCAGCAAGATCCTGGTGAACGTGTAGAGCATGTTTCCGTGTAGAATTTCCATGAAACGAGTATATATCTGACGAACGTTCCTGCAGTTTCAGAGTGACTAATGTGTGTGTGGTGTTTGCACATGTGGAGCTCATGAAAGTTTAACAGGCTGTAATGTATTATTAGGCCTTGGTATTTTTGGATCTGTGAATTATTAACCTGCTCCCTCATGGAACTACAAGCGACGTTGGACTCATGGGGTAGAAATCACATCTAAAGAGCTGATTATAGTTCACCATCTCAGTTACTGCACTATGGCTATAGACACGCACTATTTCTTTATATTCAATATTTCTCTCTCTCTCTCTCTTCTATATATGTACTGTATGAGGTATGTACTGTATGAGTACTGTGAAGAAGTCTTGAGCTGCCCCTCATTTCTTCATATTTTGCTTCCACAGAGTAAGACTTTGTTGTATTTTTAATGTAGTCTTGAAGAGTAGTTTTCTAGGTTTCATGAAGGACTTTCTTGCTCTCCTTTTCGGTTCAGTACCTTACTACTAGTTCCTGAGAAATATTTAGTGTTTAAGCCACTCGGTGACCTACGAATCATTCAAGCATAAAAAACATCTAATGCGAGCCATGAACTAGTGGAAAAACAGGTGCAGATGATGACAAATGATCAGGCTGATCATTTGTCGAGTATAATGGTGACGCGTAATCCTGAGAGGGGAAAATGAGGTTACTGCTGAGTTTGTAGCATAAATGACTAATTTTTTAATTGCACCTTTAAGGCACTTTGCAGCCTGTTACAGTAAAACATTTGTTCTTGTTTCTTTCATTCAGTTTACATGGTTTAACTTAATATGGTAAAAACTAAACTGAAACAGAAGAAAAATCCAACTAGGATAGTTGGTAGTAGGGCTGCAGCAACCAATTAACATAATCGATAATAAAAATAGTAGGCAATGAATTTCATTATTAGTTTGTTTGACTGCTATGAAGCATGCTGTGGTACAAAACACCTTTTAATTTAAGCCAAACACACATTTGATGGAAATGACTGCGTGCAGTACAAAAGAGAAAACGATTCGCCCCACACAAACATGACGAGCAACGCGAGTGTTTCATTTAGGGAGACAGACATTATAATTATTTTGCCTTTAGTTTGAATTCATCTGCTTGGAATTAAACAAATCAGAGGCATGCTGTGACCGATTATCTGATAATTGTGTGACCTGTTATGTAATTACTCCTAGTTCTGGAGAAGTAATAATTGATTATACTGCTGCCAAGAAATGTTTTAAAATTCATTTTAATCTATTATGAATTATGTAAATTCTTTTTGTTGAAATGTTAGTCATGTCTTTGTGACCAGTTTAAGTCATTAGTATTTAGTCATGTTCAGACATTTCAATTGGTTTCGTGTATGTACAAACAACAACAAAAAATATATTCCTTTTTAATTTCTGTATTGACTGGATTTTAAACAATCCAATTAGATATTTTCCCCTAGTGAGACCTTCTATAGTAAGATCCCCTCCCCCAGCATGTTGGCTCTCAGCTCTGCTGTTCTGTGGCCGGACGAGGCTCGGCGTTACCTCATTTACATAGACACTGAACCTAGGACTAGGTAGACTCTCGATTTGATTCTATAGCACTGAAATTTACTGTCTGGTTTATTTCAAGCAGCAATATTTATACAGGTTTTGAGTATTAAAAAAAAAAAAAAAACAACTAACAGTACTCAATAAAAACTAAAATGCTGTGCAACATCTTGTTTTGTTTTTAATGTCACATCCCATACAAAGTGACAACCTTTTATTTTCCTGCCAATCTTCTGCTCCATACTCCAGTCCAGTAGGCCCGAGCAACCACCTATAAACTTGGAAGAAGAAACAACGATACTATGTGTGGTAGATGCTTGTAGTTTCTATTTTCTGCAAAAGTTGTGTGTACAGTTTTAACCAATAATAACCCACAATAACCCTGACGAAGGTGTCAAAAAACCTTTAAATGTCATATGATGGTCTTTGTATTTGTATATCCATTTGCATAATCGATTAGATCACACAGATGTAACCAAAACAACATGTTTGAAAGAGGAGTAAAACAAATGGAGTTTGAGGTATAGAAAATACATTATCTGAGGTGTATTTCAGCTGAATCATTAAAAAACACACACTTTTTGGGGGGTGTATGTCATCTTGTTAAAGAAATATAACATGTTTAAGTACACAAAAGTCTGTGCTCACAAATTCTGATGTACATGATCTCGTGGTCCTTTCCTGTCTGGAAGACTTTTGACACATTCCTTAGGAATATCACTAAATACCAGTCATGATCACAGACATTGTACTTTATTATTTTTTTGCCTTTATCTCTTGTTAAATTAAATAACTTGAACCGATTTTGAAAATGACGAAAACGATTGTTTTGAAATACATGTCTTAATCATGAAAGGCCATAAATATGACTGTGCATTTACATATATACATTTAGCAAAAGAGAATATTATTGGCTGTACTATAACATCGACATAGTCCGCACTTTCAGACTCTTTACTACTGAAAGTTGAACTTTTATACACGATAAATCTTACAAAAGTAGCATTTTAGAAAGTATTATAGTGTAAGATCACATTTACCTGAAAAAAAAAAAGTTTGTGCTACTTCTTCATAGTTTTGTGCCATTGCAATGTCCTTCGCATCAAGTCACCCAATGAAATCTTAAGCCTCATTTAGTTAACCGTAGTCTTACAACTTGTAGGTCAACTACTGTCACTGGCCCCGGCTGTGTCGGCTGCATAAATAACATCATAGCAGTCTGTACTGTAATAATAGATCTTGTTCTAAGTGTAGGTGTCGTTCCTCAGCATACAGCATCCTGCAATAGGGAAACTTGTCAGCATTTCACACTTGAACCCACTCTTCTATTTTGAAATGGCGGTTTTAGCGGTTTTGGTGAAGCTACTGAAGTAACTAGAGAGGTAGAGCTAACGATTATTCGTTCTGATTCATGTCAGCCAGATGCTTGCTTTAACTCCAGGTCAACAGAAGCTTTCTTTACATACAGTAGCAGTGGAATACAGATGTAGGAAATCAAGACTTAAATGTCAATCAGTGGATGTTATATATATAAACTGATCAATTAAGATCAAAATAAAGCAAAAGGGAGATGTTGACAGCACTGGATTTATCAGTTTAAATTTAAATATCAGTTTAAAAAAGAAATAAAGTTCCTGGTCAAAGCACTGGCTCCAACTTCACAATTTTGAGAAGGAAGAGAACAAAATGCCTGTGACTTTTTTTTTTTCTTTCTTTTTTCAGTGGCTTATAATCCCATTGGACATTTGCATGATCACTTGATACAGCTGTTTATCTGCCCTACCAGGCTCATATCATCATGAAGTTAGGGAGAACATTGCAGATTGTCAACTTAACAAAATAATTCAATGCTTATCACAGTAGTATGGACTTGCATAGATTGTGTAAAAAGGCAGGGAGAAAGATTGAGAAAGTAACAGCCCATACACTCCATGCTACCAACATGCTTGGCAGAATACATCCATATTATATATTCTGTTTATACACAGTATGACCTGTAAACAAATAGGAGTCTGTTTAAAACTTCATTTTGAAAAAAATCCTTCAATAAAAGCCTTGATGAATGAAACGTATATAAGGAAAATATATCTCTTTCTTTTTTTTTTTTTTGGCCACGTGCGGTGTTCATTCCAGTCAGACTCGTCCGGGGGTCTTACTCGTACTCCTCCCCTGCCGTGGCCGCCTCCAACGCAGCGAGTGCTTCTTCCACCATAGAGTCTGTGACACTCACAGTGTCCTCAGTGTCTTTTTGATTCGCTCCTGAATTCTCGTCTATAAGCTTGGTGTCGGATGAGGACAGGCTGGTGCTGCTGGTATGGATGTCGACTGATATGACGCTCTCCTCGTCCGCCGTGTCCCCTGCTCCCTGTCTTCCTTCCTCTTCTTTGGTTGCTCTGTACAAGTAGCCATCGGAACCATTTCCCAGCCCTGAGTCTCGGAAACTTTCTGTTTGTTTACCAGTTTCTGTGGATAAGGCTGGAGAACAAGGGCTGGTTGGGGAGACCCCGCCATCTGGCTGCAAAATATAGAGGCTAGAGTTGCCCCCTTGTGTCTGAGGTAAGGTCGATCTGGCCTGGTTTATGTGATTGTTTTCAATGTCGGATTTGCTGAGGTTACTGCTGCTGGTGTAGCCCAAATTCTGAAAGCCTTGTTTCTTCCCATCCTCTGATTGGTAGGAAGAGACGAAGGAATTGGCAGAAGGATCCTGTTTCAGTCCGTTGACCTCCAGGGGATTTGTAGGATCATCGATGTGACTACAACAGAATCAGAGAGATGTATAAGCAACAATATTTTTTTTTAAAATAAAATAAAGAAAAGAAAAGAAATGCAGACTTCATTATACGGATGAGACAAATATGAGGCACAATGTAAAGTGCAATAATCATTTTATCGAAACAGGAAAAAAAATGCAAAGAAAAGCCTGGCTTGGACTTCTTTTACAGCTTGATAAGTCAAAGCCAGTTGATTTGACTGCACAGTAAATTTGCATCAGGTACGCAAACACAGTCTCTGACGCAGCAATGCCCTCTGCAATGAGTCTAGAGTTGTATCAGTATATCTCTTTTCCTCATAAACCCATTTCATGGAATCTTTCATAATGCTGGATCCGTTTCTGACACCTAACAGCTTTTTTTTTTTTTTTTTTACATGTACGAATTACAAAACATATTTTTGAGCGGCGCAGTTTTCCACCTGTTAACAGCCAGGTACGAACCTGAGAGATGAGGAACTGTGTGTGTGTGTGTGTGTGTGTGTGTGTGTGTGTTGTAGAAGGCAGCCGGGTGTATTTATGGATGGTGATATGAGCTGTCAGATATTTCCTGCAAAGCTCTTCCTGCCCTTCACACGCTCCACCAACAGAAAACTAAAACCACTCAGCTATAGAGAGCGAGAAGGAGACAGATTATTCCCTAGAGCCAGGCACAGCCAGCCAGCGGTGTAGACACATAACATGGCCGATGACAATCTCTTGCTCTTCATGTCTATGCATGCATAGTGGTTTATTTTTTGCCTTTATGTTTTGCGTCTGTAGTCTATTGGCACACTGTGAGCTATTAGACACATATAAATAAACTTCTATGCAGGTCACTAAAGAGTAATAAACAAAACAGGCAACATTTGGTGTGAAGACTCTTTGCTTGAAACATTAGTGTTAGATGCAGATTTATAAGTAAAACAGCTGTTAGGTTTTACTGAGCGTGCTGAAGAATATGAGTTCTAATGGTAACTTTGTCACTCTCGATTCTTTCTATTTTTATGCAAAACCCAGGAACCCACATTAGTTTTTTTAATATGTGTCTTCTCCATGTTGTAAACAAATGAATGAGGTATCGACCAACAGTCTCTTTTCAGGAACCTGAGGAGAACATAATGATGACATTTCTATAGAGTTGTCAGGGCAATTAGCCAAATATGTCTGTTTTTTAGTTTTATTTTTAACTGTGATAGGGTTATAACAGGGTTTAGTTTCATGTGCAAGATGGAAGTCGTATTCTGCTCTGATTGCACACGTATATTGTAAATGCTATAACCCAAGATTCATTAAAGCCCTGTATGAAATATTAAATGTATCGAAAAATTAAACAGGTATACATACATACATATACATGAATGACTAAGAACATGTTTAAACAAAATAGAGTAGAGCAAAGGTTGCGTGTGTTGGGTCACGTTTGTATGGTATTTGCATGAGGCAATCCATTTTCACCAGCTCAAGCTAAGCCCAGAAGTGTGACTATGGGCATTATGTACACCTTCCATTGTATATGTACTACAGGGTGGGTGAAAAGTAACTTGGCATTAAAAATTGGTAATAACCTCTGATACAAATTTTATAAACAAATTGTACATGTACTTTATTACACAGGAAAATACACAGCAAATTTTTCAATTTTAACTTAGGTGGCGTCAACCAGTTTGTTTAAACAGCCGGGGATTTAATGCTGAAGGGAGGCGTTTGTGAAGTCCTCCAGTGTGCAAGGATTTGTCCTACGTATACACCTCCTCCGTTGCGTGGCCTCACAGGGAAAAAAAATCACATGGAGTGAGGCCCGTATTCACAAAGTTTCTCAGAAACTCTTAAGCCTCTTAAAAGTCCTCCTCTCTACTCTTAACAATTTTTACCATAGGAGCTGTTTTTACATCTAAGATGTTTAGTGAATCATTTTTATCTTAACTAAAATTTTGTCCTAAATTTAAGGGGAAATTCTAAGAAAATGTCATAATCCTAGGAATTGGAGCAACTTTTAGGCTTAAGAAGCTTTGTGAATACGAGCCCTGGACTTCCATGGAGTGGTGCTCCAGTGATACTACAAGTTCTATAGCCATTAAATATTGCCTAGTTAATTTTCACCCACCCTGTATAATTAGCAGAACTATCAACTTCACAGCAGTAATGTTCTAACAGGGTGACGTAGTATTACTGGTCGCCACTGGGAAAATGACACTCATATTGAGCCTGGCTACATTCACAGACAAAGCTCTACCTGACCATTTTAGACAGGAGGAGAGAGTTAAAACTAGCTTACTATCCTTTGAATTACTATCCTTTGAGTTATGAAAGACATACTGTGTCAGCACAGTATGACTTTCATAAACATGTTTTTTTTACTAAGAGTATCTGGTTTGCTCTTGATAATCTTTTCAAGAGCATTAGCAGATGCTCGTGCTTTAGATATAGTCTTGACACAAGAGATCCTCTGCGATAAACACAAGAAGAGAAAGTAAAAAAGCAATGTAGTAGCTATTCAGATCCCTTTAGCATGGCTGATATGTTGACTGACAACAACTAATATTTAGAGTAATAACCGCTTTTCGAAGCCTTTTCTTCCTCCACTCTACTCTCTGACAGACTTGACATTTATAAACTCCAGCATGGCACAGCGAGCGTTTGTCACTCCGCTCGAATGAGGATGGTTTTTTTTATTTTTATTATTTTTTTTTTAAGTCTTACCTTTTTATCATGCTACAGCATCTACACCCCATCTGGACTGCTGGATAGCAGGGCTGGACAGAAAAAGGGACACAGGAGGGGGTGTGTTAGGGACTGGCAAATTTCATCATGCTTTTAATAGTTAACAGATTCATAACACGACAAGGCAAGGATGACAGATATGTAAATAGGGGCAGCACAGAGCTCCTATAGGTTTCCATCTCTGACAGGTGAAAAGCAGAAACAGGACAGTATTGCGTCAGCGCCTACAGAGACAATACGACACTACTGTACGTGCCCAGTTGGGACAACAACACTGTCTACATCTTGCCAAGGCAAAATTCATGAAGACACGTCCAATTGCATCTGACCTTTCAGTCACAGTATTTGTATGAACTAAGAAATGAATTGGAAGGGGGAAAAAAAAAAAACTCAAGTAATCTCCACCTTGCTTTTACTGTTCTCAGTCTGAGGCGATGCCATCCAATATTGATTTGACGCTTCGTGACAGGGCTCAAATCTCTCCAGTGTAAACAGACAAACTTGCATGTGTGACATTGCCGATGGTTCTGTATCACTTCTGCGTGGCTATTGTATACACACATCGGTGCAGATGTGCTGACCTTTTTTTCCCTTTACCCTTCAGGCTATGCCATTTCTCCCGCTCTTTGTGGCCAAATGAAAGGTAAATAATTGATGGAGCAGCCTGTGACAGGCTCCGATAGACCAAGGACACGGCTGTTCGTTTCCCCTTTCCTTGATGCTTGGTGGGAAACGGTGGTTTGTTCATTCTTGGTCCTTGAGTTGTAAATGCATTTCTAGACAAACACAACCATAGTTGGCAAAGTATCTGTAAACTGAAGAAGAAAAAAAAAAAAAGTCTAAATCCCAGGGCCCGTATTCACAAAACTTCTTAGAATTCTCTCATAGAGCTCCTATCTTAGCTTAAAAAGTCCTAGCTGGGAGTCCTAGACTCAAAGTGATTAAGGGAACATTTCAGGATATATGATAATAGAATAGACAGTGAAATCATAATGTTTGTATATCAAGAAATTGTATAACCATGACTACAGGCTACTTTATGCAAAGTTTCTGTTATAGGCTCAATATCTTAAAGATAATAAAACAACGGTAAAAATGTGTCAACTTTTGAAGCAGCCAATTTCCACACAGTAGTTACTATATTTAAGTTCTGACATTTATTTACTATACTGATTTTATTACTTGTAATCTATTTCAGATTGACGGGAGCAAAATGGCTCACCTTTTCCCAATGTACATGATTACAGGACAGACTATTTAAGTTGCACTTTTGGATGGTATGTAGTCAACAATCCAATTGAGATGGAAGGAAGTAAAACAACTTGAAAACCAAATTGGACAGAAGAGCAGTGTTTACTTTTAGCTTTATGTTCAGTGTTTGGAGAATATTTCTTCTTTCCGCCATTTTGTCCTCTGCTATAGAAACTCTTAAGCCTCTTAAAAGTCCTCCTCTCTACTCTTAACAACTTTTACCTTAGGAGCTGTTTTTAGGTCTAGGATGTTCCGTGAATCATTTCTTTCTTTACTAAGATTTAGTCCTAAATTTACGGGGAAATTCTAAGAAAATGCCATAATTCTAAGAATTTTCTTTGAATTTCGTCAGGAGCAACTTTTAGGCTTAAGAAGCTTTGTGAATACGGGCCCAGGTTATCCTCTAGCCTTTGGAAAAACAAAAAGATTTACCAGAAACACATAAACCATACAACTGTCGTAACTAGGTGATGATTAAACAACCTCCAGACGATGTGTAGTAGCACATGTCTGGCTGCCTGTAGTGTGAGATAGTTATTACAGGAGGATTACTGCAGCACCTGTGCACCTCCTCATCTGCAGCCAGACACTGCATCATGCTGGCCATAAAACTAAAACTATGCTGGGCATCTTCCATTCTGCTCCCATATCTGCTTTTTAAACACTCTACAATCTCCTAGGCACTTTTCAGGAAACATAAAGACTTCAGATTTAGTCAAAGCAGATAAAGTGCTTGTGTCTGTATAAAAATACATCCAGTAAAATGGCTGTTTTTATGTGACATCCAGCAGCGTGTCATAAGAAAGTGGACCATTCTTTCTCAGTTTCTCAGTTTCAGCTCCTACTCACCAGCGTTTAACCCTTACTAAAACCAGTTGCAATAAAATAAGACCGATATCAGGCATGATATTATGATATAGGCCATATGAACAATTTTCGTATCATCGTCCAGAGAGATGGAGAGAGAGACAGAATATATATATATATATATATATATATATATATATATATATATATAGAGAGAGAGAGAGAGAGAGAGAGAGAGGAATCAAGACTTTTTTTCCCTTTATGTGCCAGCTTTATAGAGGCTATTTACTCTGAAAAAAGCTGTAGACTATTTCAGCCGACTATTACGCTATAAAGCTTTTACTACAATATTATTATCCTTTTGGGTCGGTTTAACTATTTAAATGTAGATTAATCAAGATTCCATGAAGACTGGCTTTGGGTTATTTATATACATTTTTTAACTTTGTTCAGACTTTGATCTGAGAATACTGATATTTTCTTTAGAATTCTTCATTTTTTTTCTCAAAATTCAGAGATTAAAGTCAGAATTCTGAGAAAAAAAAATCTCAGATACATTTTTATGACGACCCTAATCCTCTTCCATACCAATGCAATACAATCCAAATGAAATCCAAATGCTCTCCCTCAATGCAAATGAACAAGGAGTAAGAGTTTTTAAGTTCTAGCTTTCTGTTCTAGATAGCTTCTTTTTCCCCTTTCACCTTGACATGAGGCATAAATATGCATCATGCTTGCTTATATAAAATGTCTAATACATGTTAAAATGCTGTTTGAACAAGAGCTTTTATTGTTGTTTAAGGGATGTTTAAGGGATCGGATTCTCCCTTAACAATGCGAGAACATGGGGGATGCACACACACAAACACATACATACAATCACTAGCGCACTGGAGGATTACCAAAGGGCATGATAAACAAATCCCATAGGAGATCTGGCAGTCGAATATTTCAGGCAGTCGCTATAGTTTAAACAGAACGGTGCAAAAAAACAAAACAATATCTAGTGAGGGGAATTTTTGCGAGTACTATTTTACAGCACAAAGCATGTCTGAACTTCGGCAGATTTGCTGTGATTACAGAAGAACAAATCGAGATCAGCACTGGAAAAATGAAAAATGTCCAGACAATATAAATGTAAGAATTCTTTTTTTTATTTTTATTTTTTTATGAATTTAACATTAGATTAGGTTGAAATTTCAGGTTTAAACCTGTATCTTAAAAAATGCATTAGTCATCAGCTCAAGGAAACATTTAATGTAGCTTCCTCAATTAATTATAAATATCTATTTGTATAAATAGGTTTTGAGCTGATCTAAAGTTGGCTGATTTCAATACTTTTATACCACAGCATTGTTGAATTCTAAATTTGTTTCATGAATTCTATAAGTGATACCAGGAACTATTGTGTTATGTTCTGCAGTATGAAATAATGTCCCCTTATTTATTATTGGAGAATATAATTGTTAAGAAATTGATGTGGTATAAGAGAAATGTGTTAATAATCCTGACGGATATAAAATCATCACAACACCTTGCTGTTGATCTTGCTATAAAAAGAAGTAATGGTTTATTCCTTAATTACTAACTCTGCTACGTACATTAAGGCACATGCTCACTAGTTTTGCATTTTGCTGTCTGCTTGCAAGTGTATAGCATTAACGTTCAATGAATTTAGTTAACGCCATGTCTTATTTAGGATGTGCATTTTAAGGGCCACAGGTTTGTAATCCACAACGCGAAAGGAAATGCTGTGTACTGTTACATAATTAAATAAACCATATTACTGCATCGTGGTTAAACCTGTTCTGTGTCCATGTTACAAGGAAACTGTGCTGTTCCATGCAAATCTACAAAATACTAAAGTATGAACTATTAAACTACAAAGGATATAACCATTGCTATAGTAATATTTCGTCATATGTATCGTCAAGAACATCCATTCACTGTCTATATGGAGCCTGGAGACTAGATCTCAAGAAACTTAGTGCACAAGGCGAGGTACAGTACATCTTGGATGACATATAGTACAGTACCAGTCCATTGCAGAGCACAAGCACACGCACTTACATCCAATTAATACACTAAGGCCAATTTTGAAGTGCTAATCAAACCTACAGTACATTGCTTGTCTTTGGACTGAGGGACGAAACCTAGGTACCTGGAGAACATGCAAACTCCATGTACACAGACTGGAAGTGAGATTCGAATCCCCAGCCCTGGAGGTGTGAGGTAACCACTGTGGTAACCGCTATCCCACTTCACATCTTATGAAGATGTTTAGCATAAACATAGCCTATGCAATATGTCTATGAGATGTACTATGTCTGTCTACTATGATTAAAAAGTGTTTTTTGTTGTGTGTCGACATATCCTGCTTTGAAAAAAGTGAACAAAACTGGTCTGACTCTTCTATCATGTCTTATTTATTCTGTCTCTTCTTTTGCCCACCACCCTCCTCAATTTCTTCTGAGTCTACTTCATCTTTGTCTTTTTAGCCCTCACTCTGTGTGTACTCATGTGTATCTTTCCTTATACCTTGTGTCGATGTCAGTTGCAGTTGAGGGAAGTGTCTAGCTTGTGTCTGCAACTCAATCCAGTGAACTGAAGCTTTGTAAATCAAACAGGTGCACAGGGCAGATATGGTGTTTGTTTCCCTGGTGTTGGTTGCTATAGTGAATTTTCACGATGAAACTGTGTATATTACAGAGCCCCTGGAGAAGGACCACACACCACCTAATAGGCTGATATACAAATACAAAACAAAGGGCATTCATTAGCAAGGCTTTGTGTAAGCATCAGCAAATCTGATACACAAAAGGGATCACTGATTTCAACTCTAACTCTCAAACCAGATGAGTTTTGAACATGCGGTGAACAAACAAATGGGTCTCATTACCAAGCTGCAAAGTTACGGAGAAGATGCATTTGATCTGTTTAGCCTAAATTCTCAGGCACTCCCATATAGCTATCTGTTATAAGGCATCAGGTTGCTTTTCATTCATTTATCCACAGTAACTGGTTAGAGTTGTGCTGTATCTAGGGCTGAAAGATTTGATAAAAAAAAATAATAAAAAACACATTGCGGTAAAATTTTTGACACGTCCTGCAATTATGATTTTTGCACCATTTTGTATTCAAACATATTAATCTAGGCTAATCACCTCAACATCATATTCTCAGCTATGCATATATTATCTGTAATAAATTGCAGTCTTCTGAGGAACCTTGAGGAAAACAACACAGACAGAGGAAAAACATGCACAGGAACTCAACCCTAACACTGTCCAAATCTCAGGATCGAACCAGCAACACTGGATCTGTGGAGCGATAAATATTACCAGCTGTTACCAAAATACTTGCCCCTCAGGTTGCTTTTCCAAAAGAAAACATTTTAAGGTGATATTATTAACCAAAAACATTGCACACATCCATCATATTAAGTCAGGTATTAAGTTGCACAGTTAGTTTTTTAGTTTTGCTCTATGGCCAATAGAGGTGAAACATAATAATAATAATAATAATAATAATAATAATAAAATTATATATATAAGCCTTCAACAGAATTGAGAAATTGTTAATCCTCAACATTTTTGTTTTTGCTATAAATCTACGTTGCTGGTGAAGGTATTTTTAGGTGTAGCAGGGAAATCATGGTGTCAAAATGAGACTGATGGTTCCCTCTTTCTTATTACATAATGGAATGCCCAGTAAAATATCCTATAATTTGTATTATGCATATATATTTTCCCCCCGAGGCCCTCCTCATGAATGAACTCGCACCAGGAACCAGGAATCTGAAACTGTGCATAACTTGTTCATCCAAAATGTGAATTTAATACCTGATTTGATGTGATGGGTCACATATGTTCTATATCCCTAATATGTTCTGTCTTTTAGTTGGTTAAGCGGGAAGAACCTCACTCTGTCCTTATAAATGTTTGACAATAAATTCATCTATGTCTATGATCCTGACTTCCTTGTTGGTTTGTTAGCTCGAGCACAAAAGTAGATCCTCAGCCTAACATGTGAATCAAATTTGGTGACTCAACTTCATTTGATTTGCATTTGCATACTGGATGTGTTGCAGCATGAATCAACAAAACACACTTAAAAAAAGTCCCTTTATCATTTATTAAAAATAGACGGTAGTATTACCATAAATGAGACTGGTTTGATTACACCAGCATATTTTAAGCTGCAGGGACAAAATGGATGGTACAGACAGGTTTATGTGATGTGGAGATGATGGTGGACATGCTGATCTCCTTGTTTACCTCCCAAGATCAGAATACAAGTGGAAAGAAATTTCTAAAGTAAGCCACAAGTCTCAAAAAAGCTTTTATGCAAAATACCGCATGCACACTGCCGACATCGCCAAGTTTAGTCTGGAAGAAAGGAGGGCAGGGAAAGACATTTGTCTGTATTTGATTAGTCACTCCCTAGGTTTCCTATGTACATATATATTTTGCGTGTTTCTTGTTTATTTTATATTATCCCTACACTTTTTCCTGGATTACATAGATAATGAATTTAATTTAAAAGCATATATAGGTGCCTTTAAATTAACAATAGAAATGTAACCTATCCTATTTATTAATTCTTAGCTCTCTTAGGTTAAAATTAATTTATTTTCACATTTTTTTATATATATTGACCTCAATGATAACTCAGATTAATGCAATATATTTATTCTAGTCTCTGTAAAGCTGCCAAGTGATGTTGCACAACCAGGAATGATACACCTTATTAACTTCAACATCTTTCTAAACCATCGATATAGTTCACCTAAAATATAGGATATGTTTCTATTATTGCCATGGCTATCAGCTTACAAAGATCACATTGAGTAAGGAGCCAGTTTAACAACTTTGATACAAACGGTCAGTGTGCCTAAAGCTGACTGATACCTTACTGGATGATAGTGAATATCAGGTTTGATTAAGGTGTTGAATAGTTGACACACACACAAACAAACAAACAAACAAACAAACAAAGAGAAGCCTAATCAATTGTCAAAATGTCTGCACTTTTTCCGTTCTATACCTGAAATGAAACGTGAAACACCGTAATAGGCGTAAATGGCGTATCATAGCCTAGATTATAATTAGAAGCAAAGTACAAGTGTGTTTGCTAGAATGGCGTCAGAAGCAGGTTTTCCCTGCTGTCGACGTACAGGTTACACCCATACTCACGTGAAGGTTTACAGAAACACAATAACCATCATCTTTAAGCCGAATTCCACTTTCATGATATGAGCATTGTGGTCGTGGTGACCACACCTCATTACCTACGAGACTGTAAACAAAGCCTCTGACAGTAAACAGCCTGACAAACTTCAGTTAGCGTACCTGCTCAGTTCCTTTTTCACTGTACAAATACACACCATCATCTACATCTCAGATCAGCCTTTTATACAGGATACAGGTGAACACTGCTAATAGTAGGTATCTATAATAAAGGAAGAGCAGCAGACCTACAGTAGCTTTTAGCAGGCTGTTAGGGGGGTCAAAACATTAGTTAAGATGTAATATTTTGTGAAATCTACTGTAACATAGCACTTGTGGTCCACCTGCAGGCTATATTATTTGTTCTTTTCACTATGCACCTGTTCAATGAAACACCAGGAACATGTGCAACATCTCTGTCACTCTCTGAGTAGATTTCAGTTCAGGTATAACCGCTTTTACTAGTTTATAAACAGTGTTATATCTTGTTCAACGTTCTGTACACAAAGGTGTAAATACACGACGCGAAAAGAAAAAAGAAACAACACAAAGATTGGAAGATTCCCCCCCAAAAATTATCCACCTGCGCAAGATAAAGGTTTCCAACACACACTAGCTCTTCGTGAGGAAAGGTTTCCTGTTTCCAAGCAAAGCGTGAAAACAAAACTGCACTTTATCACCCGCGTTAACCGCCGAGAGCAACAGGTGAGGAAGTGTCGCCTTAGAAACTCAAAACCATGTAATGCAGCAGAGTTTTAGTTCCTTTTTGTTAAATTACATTTCCAGAACATTCCTGGGAAATCTTCCCAAAGTCTCCCCGCTGTAGTCATTACAAACACACACATACACAGATATAAAGCGTTTACCTGTTACAGGGCTGAAGGTGTGGCAAGTGTTTGCCGCAGGTGCCGTATTTTCACCGATAACTCCAGTTTTCATTTATTTCCCCAAACTGTCGTATACCAAGCAGAAAAAATGAGACATGAAGTACTCCAGAGGCTTCTCCTTAAACAAACGAGCATGGCAGTGGAGTTTGTTGACACAAGAGCAGCTTTGGGCGTCTGACTCTGCCTGTGTGTGTGTGAGAGTGTGTGTGTGTTTCCTGCTTGCAGGAGAGAAGGGAAGGTCCCGGTGTGTCAACTCTCCTATGGCGCATATTTGACTTTCAGATAGGAGTCAGGTCTCCACTCTGAACCCTGACCAAGAGCTAAAACGAGTTATTTAATATTTATATGTGGAGTTAAACTTCTCCACATATGGTACAAAAAAACAAAAAAAAACACAACTGCATAACATTTCATAACAACATCCAGATTGATCATAAGAGCAAATATTTCAGCATTCACAGTCAAAATCTCTGAGAATGTGACTACCTTATTAAAATGGTTGGTGAAGTGGTTGTCACTGTGGCCTTGCACCTCCAGGGTCAGGGTTCGATTCCCGTCTCGTGTCTGTGTGCATGGAGTTTGCATGTTTTCCCCATGCTTGGTGGGTTTCCTCCGGGTAATCCGGTTTCCTCCCACAGTCCAAAAACATGCCAGTTAGGCTGATTGGCGTTTCCAAATTGCCCATGGTGTGAAATACACTGGTCATCACTGGCCTCCACGATCCAGATCGTACAGAGGTTCCTAGGTTTACATTTACCTTTAGGCATTTGGCAGGCTCTTATCCAGAGCGACTTACAAAAAGTGCTTTGAAGTTTCCATCATTGGATACATACTTACACTGGGTTACTAGGTTAAAATCCTAGATGGATATTAAAATGGTTATCATTTTGTTGAAACTATTAAAAACTTAATGTAAAATCATGTCATTACAGAATGAACCAATTCAGATGTCTGGCTCTTCAAGCCTTTTGGCCAAAACATGGTATTGGTTCTAAAAAAAATGGCTCACCTACTGTAGGTGAAAAAGTGAATTTTCAGATAGGATCATATAACACCATTTTTCATAATACTTAATGCTTCTTATCTCCCGATCCATGTATAATTTTTTGTAAGTATACATACACATTTATATTTTTCTGAGATAAAAAGAATCACATTTGCTAAATACAATTTCATGCCCTTTTATTTAATGTCCGTAACTTTTTTTTTTATTCAAATCTTTCAGTGATTTTAATTGTTATTCAGATGTAACTTAGCCAATTTAAAATTTTATATGCAAAGAACTGAAAAAGTGTATTATGCTAAAATGCAAAATTGTTAAGATATTGAAAGATGAATTTGACATGGTTGCTTTTTAATCTTTTACCAAAAAAATGGAATGCTTTAATTTAAGCAACAGTTTTTATAGGTCATATACTTCTAGAAGCTTATACCAATTTTAGTATCAATACTCATAAAGAAATATGAATAATCTGCTATTTAAATTATTATTGTTTGAAGCGAGACAGCATAACATTGAAAAATGACATGGCCAAACTGATAGTCCATCTTTTCCAGTTAGGTTTTTTTCCCCCAGTTCCCTTAATCACTTAGTACTTGACTGTACTTGACTGTGTAGTTTCCATTGAGGAGTACCAGCACTGTGGAGTTTGGAGGCCAGGTCAACAACCTTGAACTCTTTACTTGGGTCCCATGCATGCAGTCTTATGCAGATACACTGGGTGTTCTGATATCTTTTTGTTGTGACCAGCGTTGACTTTTTAGGGGGATCGGACTGGATGGGTTGACCTTCGTTCCACATAGGCATAGATAAGTCTTTCATGCTCATGATCCTGTCACCAGTTTACTGTGATACAAATGATAATCATTGTTATTCAGTTCAGCTGGTGGTGGTGTTAATGTTATGTTTGATCAGTGTATATGAAAGACACATATTTCAAATCTAATAATAAATGCATAAAATAATGTGGCACACAAAAAAGGAAAAAGGAAAATAGTCATTCATATGGGGTATGGTTCTGTAGGGAGATATTTATTTAACATTTATGGAAGGAGTTGAAAACATAGAAAAATGGCCATTTTTTGGCACATATAAAACCATATCTTCAAAATGGCTGAAGTTAGCAACTTAACATTTTTAGGCAAGCCAGATTGATCACTTAAACATCAGAAGTAGATTTTTGGTGCACCCATTTTCTGTATTATATGTATAAGATAAAAGAAAAAATTCTGTGTTTTGACATTTAACACTGGACTATTAAAGGGTACATGTGGCATCCCTGCTAAAGTTTTAAAAACTTGGTGTAACAAACTACCAGCTGCCAAAACACAGGCTGGCATTGCCAAACTGGTAGTCCATCTTTTCTGGTTAGGTTTTTTTTTTCTCAGTTCCCTTAATTACTTAGTACATGACTTTGGAGTTTCCATTGAGGATTACCAGCGCAGTTAGCCTTTCCTGTGTTTTGTCAGCTGGTAGATGGTCAGATTATCCTGGACTAAACCTTTACAATTCAATATCTCTTAAGCATTTTCTTTATCTGTTGTCTACAATATGCAGCACAAAGGTTTGTGGACACCATAACATAACAGCTATATGAGGATCTTCACCAAACACTAAGAAGCACACAACTGTCTAGAATGTCTTTGTAACATTAATATTTCCCTTGACTGGAACTAAAAGTGTCCCAAACCTGTTCCAGTATTGCAATGGCCCTGTTCACAAAACGAGGTCAAAAAACACATGATGTGACAATGTTGGTGTGGAAGAACTCTACGGCCTTCTCAGAGCCCTGCCTGCAACCTCACAGAACACCTTTGGGATGAACTGGAATGGTGACTACATGCCAGCTCTCCTCACCTAACATTGGTGCCTGACCTCATTAATCCTTTTGTGGCAATCCAGATGTTAAGAATAATTTGTAAATTAATGCAATGAAATTGCTATTCAAAAATTAATATTAAGTATGGAGTGCAATATTCTTCAGAATCTGCTGAATCCAGTTGGGAATAATTTCTTGTGGTGTACTCCAGTCTCACTTGCTATCCAAGCCTTTTTGTTTGTTCACTGACGATCATGTCAGATGGATTCTTGACTGATACTGCCTTTTCCCCATTGTCCATCAGTTTTCTCTTGGGTCTAGGTCAGGAGAGGACCCAGGCCGTGGCTCCAGAAGTGGAACACCATTGTCACATGGCAAGTTTTTCAGTTAATTAGCACAACATTTCTCTAATTAGTCAATTTAGCCAGATTGACTAATTAGAGAAATGACCTGTTTTGTTATAAATCATGGCCTCTATTGTCTTAATTCTTTTGGTCACCACTGTACATTTGTTATTATATCAGGAACAGCTAGATTAGGTGTTCTTCGTAGGTGTCCTACAACTACTGGCTTCAACTTATCTGTCTTCAACCTGTAAAGAAAATCTGAGCTAATGTGCTAATTACATGGCTAATTGTTGGGGCATTTGTAGCTCAGAGGGCTAAGGCACTGAGTTACTGATCGGCAGGAGAAGGTTGGTGGTTCAATCCCCAGGTCTGCCAAATAGTGGAAATATTAAAACAAATGCTTTTCTTCACAAGGAAATATTCAATTATTCTTAGTATTCCCTTAAATTCTTCTTAGTAAAAGTTCGTAAATTAGTCAATGATTCACTAGGACACAGTAAACAATTGTGAATAGCCATAATAAGTGGTTTGGGTTTTTGGAAAAATAAAAGGCTATCAGGAAAGGGGTATTGTAAGGCATTAACGATTAAAATAAATGACCTCACTATGTTAAGTTTATAAAGGTCAAGTTAGAAATAAATGTTTTATTGGGTAATAAATGATTCAATTGAGATATAGCATATTAGGTGTCTTTTTAGTGTAAATGACTTCATGATTTAAAATCAAAATGACAATATATTTTAGTATAACTGTAATAGAAGTAAGCAGTAATTAAATATAAAGGTGCAGTTATAAGGATACGTAACTTTTGAAAAGAAGGACAACCTGCACATGTTATGTTAAAGATGTACTGTATAATAAAACTAAAGTATAGTGCAGTGTTCATATTTAGCTTTCAAGTTCATTACTTGTCAGTTTCTGCCAGGGTCCAGGACAGACCCAGTATTTCATTGTTTCTGTCCTTTCCACCTGACCTTTGTTTATACCTATAGTTATTACTCTTGTAAATACATGGTTCTTATAAGTTTTACAGAAGTCATTAAATAATTAATTGAAGTTATTGAATTATTAAACAGTATTTAAGATGCAAAGCCTGAATCATAAGCTGCAACTTCACTTTGACTATGATAAGAGTAGCTATTGGTAGTTCAGTTGGCAATATTTTCTTTCAAGGCTTTGCTCCACTTTTGCTTATCAATACTTTGACTCTTTTATATTAGTTTGTAGATATAAAACTGTTCAAAAAATATTTTATGTAGGGTAAGATCTTTGTATCGCGTGTGTCACAGTATCACTTTACTGTGAATCAAGGGATATAATTGGAAAATTATATTTGTGTTCCTCTTAGTTATGCGACCCTTAGGCTATAGTGTTATTCATAGAACAGTATCATCCTTTATTAAACAATTACAAAATGTTCACACAGGATATTATACTTCTGTGCTGCTGAATTCTCGAACCTAATTAGTCACAAGATGTTTATAAATTTTCTATAATGGTGATAATCTGAGAGTAGTGCCACTGCAAGAGAAACCAGAGGTATATATCATCATGCTAATCTGTTTTGCAGATCACAGCTCATTCAGCGGATTCACAGGAACATATAAAGATCAGCCATAACATTAAAACCACCTTGAGTGTCTACACAGGGCCTCTGGGTCTGTGCTGTGGTGTCTGGCACCAAGACATTGGCAGTGGACCCTTCGGGTTTCATGGGTTGCGAGGTGAGATGTTCATTAATATGACTTGTTTGTCATTCCATAGATGCTTGATTGGATTGGGATCTGGGGAGTTTGGAGGCCAGGTCAACAACCTTGAACTCTTTACTTGGGCCCCATGCGTGCAGACTTTGATACACTGGGTGTTCTGATATCTTTCTGTTGTGACCAGCGTTGTCTTTTTAGGTGAGATCGGACAGGGTGGGTTGACCTTCGGTCCATATAGGCATAGATAGGTCTTTGGTGCTCATGATCCTGTCACCAGTTGACTGTGATACAACTGATAATCAATGTTATTCAATTCAGCTGGTGGCGGTGTTAATGTTATGTTTGATCAGTGTATATGACAGACAGATTTAAAATAATGTGGCACTTTAAAAAAAAAAGGAAAACATATAGTCATTTATATAGTGTATGGTTCTCTAGGGAGATATTTATTTACCATTTACGGAAGGAGTCTGAGGCGTCCTACTAACAAGACAAAGTGGCTGTTGAGGGAATGATGGTTGAGGGTTTTTAGGTGCCATAACGTAAGTGATAGCCGTAAGTAACTTATTTCACTAATGCTCTACACCATTAAATTTGACTACAAAAAAGACATTACAATAATATTTTCCTTAATAATGAAAAAAATATCAAGCATTTGGAAATTCCAGTGGTATAAGAAGAATAAAACATTTCTCCTCTTTACACTGAGCCATATTACACCACCCTGTCATTGATTATTTACCTATTACAGCACACCCTGTGCCACACCCTGTGCTGACTTAAAATGTTCTTTTGGGCAAATATTTAACACAGAAATCCCCTAAACATGACTCCTTTCTAGTCTGTACCTATGGGACAACTGTGTTAGTACAGTTGATGCCTGGCTTGTCCTTGAGGCATCTTATACTTGTTATTTGAGAAGATTTTTTTCTGTTCTTTTCCACAGTAATACAATCCATCTGACACTTAAGGATGATGACTAAAGAGCTGGCTCAAAACCAAGAAACAAGATAGCTTACCTTGGTCTATGGTAAGTGTGTGTGTGTGTGTATTTGGAAAGATAACTCTTAAAAAAACAGAGCTGCTTTTCCCTATTTGCCTTATACATATACATATTTTTTCAGAAAGAATAAAGCTTTCCTACATACTTATCTTTTCAACTTGAAATCTCACAGATCAGCCAACATCATGCACAAGATAGCAGGTCAAGCTGCACTTGCACCAAGAACTAAGTAATATTCCACTGTAAAAAAGATACAGTTACAGAGCAAATAATGATGAAAAAAACACAATCAATTATTAAAATCAACAAACGCCTTAAAATGTTTGCCATGATCTTTCTTGAACTTAGTTTTAAAAAAATGTTGGCGTGCTAAACGCCATAGGTAAACACACCACACCTTCAACTTCAGTGCTTTAAGTTTAATTATAGTCCTATTGTGCATGATAGAATCAGATCTTTAACTGGACGTTCACAGTCTAAATAATTAAATACTTATTAAATATATACTATAAATAATAGTTATGTTTTTAAGTACTAGTTTTGACAAATCAGAAATGTATGCCTTTATGGTTGTCCATTCATGTATTTTCATTTATGGGTGGCATTTTTAAAAATAATTAAAAATGAAATCATAGTGCTTCTTATATCCAAGAGAATATTTTTCTTTATCGCCTTATGAGTAACAGCTTTCTCAAACGTTCACGGGTCTCCGGGGTCGAGGGGTTTCCTCCAATTTTCAAATTCCTTGTAGTGTGTGAGTGTGTGTGTGCTTATGTGCTCTGGAACAGAATGGCACCATGACCAGGAGGTACCCCCCCTTGTGCCCCGAGTCCCCCAGGATAGGCTCCAGACCTTCCGCTACACTGTACATTACACAATAAGCGGCATGCAGAATTGTGTGAAAGAGTGAGTCATTGAATCTATAATGGTGAAATCAAGGTAGAGATTGAGACTTTTGAACTTGAGAGGAGCTAAAAAGGGTATTACTTGTATTATAGATAAAGATTGATGTTTGTAGTCTAAAATTGTTAGTCACAGGCTTGTGACCCAGTTATCAACTGTGTAAATAGTAATGGAAGCATAAATGTATTGCCTGTAATGCTAAAAATTTTTCTATCAGCATCTACATGGAGATTAAGTCATATGCATTTTGCTACGATGACTTTGTGAAAAGCCTTTTCATAGAGCTGCGACATACTTGTTATCATAATGATAGGTGGAGCTACGGGGCCTTTTCTATTGTGTTTGCCATTAATAATAAAAGGCAGATATTGTCGTGCCTTTTGCATTATGGCTGCTATTAATAGTAATAGGTGGGCCTTCTTAAGCATCATCCATTGTAGTTGCTGTTTATATTGGGCAGAACTTGTTTGGCCACTCCTAGATCCACACTAGCCATGGAGAATCTAGACGATCAGGAAAAATACCATACTCCAAGCCCAGGCCTTGTTTAATTAATTATGTCTATTATTATGTATGTCTTCATATAAATGTGTGAAATCCAGGCACAAGGGAATATAAATTTAATAAACATGATTTTATATATATTCTGTAATTGGAATTAAAGTAAATAGAGCATGTATTAGCATGTATTCAGATATGTTAGTTTCTTTTTTTATACAGTCTAGTAAAACATGTGACAAAATCATAGGAACTGAATTAAAAGGACCAGAGAACCATTTTAAGAGAACCATTTTATTACATTAAAATGTTCCATACAAACAAGGCATACACACTATTTCATATTGCTTCAGACATAATTTTTTTTTTTAAACAACTTTGTAAAAAAATGTAAGTACAACATTTATGAAAATATATAAATCTCTAAACAGGGATTTCAGTGCTGACTATACAAACAATACAATAAACATTCATTGCCAGTATGCCACCATGTTCTGTATGTAATTAAGTCTTTCATGTCACATAACATACAATATGTCACCTTCTGCTCACATAGTGACACATTCAGCTATACTCTGGGATTTGGGTACAACATGGGCTTATCAAAGGTATTTCGTCTTTTACAGTTAACGTTAGTCACACTGGGGGGTACAATAGACCCATATGGAATAATGTTCAATTAAGTCACAAAGCATAATTAATTTATAAACAAATAAATTAATACAAGGAAAGAACAACTTTGGCACACTATATATAATATTTCTTATGTTTTGAAAATTTGTACTTTGAGGGGTGAAATATGTCAGCCCTGAATAATGCTACAGGTTATTACTTGTAAATGGGCAATTTCTCAACATTTTCAGAAGTAAACATACAATTTGTCGGAATAGCCCTTGAAGATATGGAGAAGATATATGGGGCATATGGCTGATCATTTTATTAAGCATGCCAGAATATACCCCTAACCAAAGGTAAAAATTAAAAGCTTCGTTCACCGTACTCATCCAACAGTTTGTAAATTAATATTTGTGTCATTGTGTTCTTGATTTACTGTATGTCAGTTGTGATAAACAACTGTCCCAAATAAAGTGCAACCCCTTAAAACTGGCTTCTCACAATCTTGTTTTTAAATACATATATCTATTTTTTTCTATGTAAGTAATCTATAACATGAAAATACTAGAAATTCATTTTTTCTACTATCACACGTTCCCACAATGCCTTACTATTGACATGAAAAACAGCAACAAACAAAACTTGGCATAACTTATGACACCACTTTTAAGGCGTTTATACTCCTTGTCAGATGCTACACACGATGTTAAATACTCAATAACAGTATATTCCAACTAACAATATGCAAGAATTTCAGCTAGTGATATTTTCCATTCCATCCTTCTATTCAGTTTAATACAATAAATGCAGTAACATAATATAAACAGCCTCATCAATAATATATAATTTTCCTGAAATCATTCTGCTGTGATGACTGGCAATTCTGAATGAATCTAATTTGATATTCATTGTTTGTTTATTGTAGCATGTTTATTGTATTTATGAATATCTATATCAAGGTTTTGTTTTAGAAATTCCCTGCATCTTTTAAACTTTTTGTTTATAAGAAAATTTCTTAAAATCCAGGCACTCTCTTTGATTGCATTAAGCACAACATAACTTTGTTAAGGAGTTGCACAAATTGCAGCAGCCAAAATAGATATGTACACGCATACACTAGTTGAATCTTTGATACAGTTCTGAGGACATTAATAAACTGAGATGACTGAACATTTGTAAAAAAAAAAAAAAAAAAAAAAAGGTTATGTGTTATGACTACAAATATATAACGTTTCTATGTTTCTGTATAAAATAATGTTATGGCTTGATTTGAATAAAACAATGTATGTATTTGAAATATATCAGAGATATAACACATAGTATGACGGGTCACCAAATGATAGACAACAGAAGGAAGGTGACCTGACTAAATACAACTGCAGCGTGATAGTAATTGGCCAGTATCAACTGTGTAGTACCCAGAGGACTGATTTGTGCAACTGAATCACAAGGTTGCTGTAAACAAGAATCAAATGCATCCAAATCTGGTCCCATTCTTCTATAACACTAACCTCCTGAAGAATTCTCATTGTACTACTTCAGTCTTTTTAGTTGGTGTTGTTGTTTCAGGCTCCCCACTGTCAGAGACATTGATGGGGCTATCTCGTGAGAAAACTTCAGTTGATTCCCTCCACATGCAATCAGCAATAGTCTTGAAGGCATTGGTGCTGCACTTGGGTCGTATTTTCTGTGAGGCATTGTTAACAATCTGCCGGCTGTTGGAGGTGGCAATCTTGATTTTGAGGGCCGCATCCACACGGTCCACTACTGTGTAGGTCCCAATGCTACCATCCTCAAAGCCAATAATAATGTTCAGTGCTCGTTGTGATAGGCACAAGTAGGTTGGTGTCTTATAGAGAGAACAGGTACCAATACTCTTTCCATCAGCAAGTCTCATGACAATTAAACTGGAAACTACACCTGCATCATCATCTTCATCACAATTTCGGAAACAAATGTAGACCAGGTACCTTCCATCTCTTGATAGCTTTTGCCTCCATATTAGGCCTGCAGCATGGACTAAGCGGAGTTTACCACTGTGTAAATCTAGAACATTAATGTTGTCATCACCTTTTGATACAATTCCCAATTTTCCATTTGGTGAGACTTGGAAGTCTTCCAGGTTCTTCAGGAAGTTGCTTGGAAGTTGCACCCTTCTGCAGACAGACTCATCGGCTACACTCCATATGAAAACAGTCTCTGTGGATGTGATGAAGACAACATAGTCTGGACTGTCTGGAATCAGCTTAAAATTTGTGATTGTGATCCCGTCATCACAGACAAACTTCTTGGAAACACTGCCAGACCACAAGCTGACAGCCAACAGCTTGTTTTTAGTTGTACCAACCAGGAAAGTGTTGGCTGTGGTGATGAGTGCATGCTGGAGCGTTACCAGGATGTTGCACACTTTCTGTCCAGTAGCAAGCCTCCAGACACGTGAAGCATTTTGTTCACAGAGAGAAACCACAAACTGGTCATTATGGGTAATAAGTAGTTGGGATATTTTTTGGCCATTGATCCGGAAAATATTTTCACCTGTGCCAGTCTGCCAGATGTACTGGCTACATTTATCATCAGATGTGACCATAAGGTCACCTGATGTGGTCAAAACACAGTTCTCCACAAGGCCTTCATGTTTAAATACCATCTCAATAAAACCTGTGCTGAAGTTCCATTTATGGATGGCTTCAGATCCATCCGTTGTGTAGACAAAGTCTTCCCTCCCTGACAGCTGTATACTTTGGATTCGTTTTCCTGTTTTGTCAATGTTTGACATTGCTGTTATAATATCAATGTCCCAAACTGAGAGAACCCCACTGCTGGCTACGGACAAAAGCAAGTTATGGTGTGTTGACTTGATCAACTTGACGATGGCTCCAGATATCTCTATTAAACTAGCCATACATTGCCCACTGTCTCTTCTCCACACAAATATTGATGAAGTATTCTCCATTGATGCTACAATACTTTGGCCATTCTTTGATAGAACAGCAGCCACAAATCTCTCACTACGTTTGGCCTTAAACTTCTCTACCATCTTCCAAACTTTGGTATCAAGTACCTCAATGCTTCTGGCTTTGCAAATAAGTACTGATTTCTGATCCTCAGATAATTCTATACCTACTACCTCACTGTCATCCCCTCTGCAATCATAGTCCTCCATAAGCCTGGGATTTGTGATATCTTTGGTGTTCCAGACAGAAAGACTACCTTCATTGTCAATCATCACCATTTGATGGATTGTGTCTAGAACCAGGATGGATTTAACAAATCCACCAGAAAACTCAGAGGTGACTGTTGCAAGCTTATCCCCACTTCCTAGGTGAAATATGGTGGTGGTATTTAAATATTGACCACAGAAAGCATACATGCCATCTGGGGAGCATTCGACACTGGTTACTTCATACCAGCAATGGAACTGGTACAAGGGCCAGCCATACTGCAGATCAATAACATTGACATCTTTACTGGCCTCCAGCCAAGCTAAGGCATGGGGACTGGATAATGTAAATCCATTGATGAATGCCACACCACCAGTGATGCCACACTGCTTTGAGCCTTTGACTTCTACCTCTGACAACAAACAGGATTTATGGTTGTCATATATTAGTAGTGTGTTCTTTGTTGTAGCGACCACAAGGTACTTCTCATCTGTGGTGAGCCTAACACCCAGCACAACTGACTTCGCTGTGTCAATCTGTCTCAGCAGCTGTCTGCTCTCTACATCCCATGTACTGACAGAGCCATCCTCAAGAGCTGCAATGACAATGTTGGGAGCCAACGTGGGTAGAATCTCAACAATCTGCATGTAACTAGAGCACAGTGGTAGTCTCTCAGGACTGTATGTAACATCCATGGAAGAGTGAAGCGGCACTATGGAGCAGTATTTGGGTCCATCCTTGTCACACTCTAATAAAAGATGTCGGAGTTTGGGAAGGGATGTGACCACAGGAAGAAGTCTTTGCTGAAGCTCAGCAGACAGTGAGGCTGGGTTCTTGATTACTTTAACCTTTATACTTCGTAATGTGCCTGCAAGAAATTTAAGCTCCTTTTCCTGTGAGTAGCTGTAGGCCAGGTCAATATCACTTAAAGCCTTGTCAAATTGTCCAATCTTTATCATTGTATATAGCCAACTAAAGTTCATGATGACACCAAACATGAGGTCATCTGTACGCCCACTTCTTGTCAAATGAAATAACAGTTCTGTCATTTTTCGATGATTGACAAAAAAGATGTCTGGCTCAAGTAGGTTGCACTGGAACACCCAGGGCTGTTCTGGTGTCTGCCGATCATAAGAATGTTTGTCAGCTGACGCTTTGTCATGGCCATGAAGGCTTTGTTGGTTGTGAGGGTTCCGATGCTGAGAGATGTTTAATGAGGCAAAATGATTGTTGTCACAGTGAAAAATCTTCTTTCTACCACCTGCCCACACCCCAAGAAAATACTCAGCTAAAAGGCTATGCATTTGATGCACATCTTCTTCATTACTGAGATAAAGCTTTTGTGCAATGAGATGCAGATGCCTGTTTGCCCACACCATCAGGGTTACATTTCGTACCTGACGTTCCACCAAGTAACACTCCAGCTCTTCTCTTAGTTGAGCAATGAGATGATAGGAGATTCGCAATGGACTCTTTAGATTTGAGCTGACCATGATGTCTCCAAGTACACTATTGTCCAAAGATAGTATATCTTCCAGTTCCACCTCTGTCAACCCTACACGTGCCATTGTAATGTATCCCAGTGCACGAAAGACAAAGTGGGACCCCAGCTTATTTTCAATGGAAATGAAGAGATGTTCTATGCTTTCATGTACTGTTGAACAAAGGGACTTTTCATCAACATCTTTGTGTGATCGCCAGTGTACCACCTCATGATAGATAAGGTTGACAAACATGGGCAGTGTACATTTAGCCAGTGCTTCATTTACATATATTTGTTGGCCTGAGGTTACTTTTCGTTTGACACTTAGAAGTTGCTGTTTGAGTGTCTGGCTACATGCTTTACGGTCTCTTTGTGTCAATTCTACATAGCAATCCTCGTCATGAATCAGGTAACGTAACTTCTGTAGTATACCATGTTTGTTAGGCAACGTTGATACCACAATGCGGACTGTACAAGGAAGGTGAATTGGCAACCACCACAGCTTACGTGCCTCATCTGCATCTGACAGCTGTTCCAAGGAATCTAGTATGATCACCAGCGGTCGATGGAAGGATGACTCCCCCAGGAGGTCAATTAACAATTCTCTCATTTCCTCAGTCTTGTTTGGTAGGTATTTGATTAAGCAGTGATAGTTTATCGCAATCTGCTCACAAATACTTTGGAGGAGGTTGCGGAGGTCTGTAGAGAGGTCAGAGGAACCAATAAAGCGAACAATGATAACTGGATCTGTTTCTGGCCCCATTTCTTTCTGAAGACAGGAATATGCCTAGGGAAAAAAGAAGGAAATGATAGATTGATTACTCTCTTTCTTACAAACACGTAATTAATTTATGATATTATATATAATATTATACATCTAGATCTGGAAGCAAACTTTAAATATTTAGGAAATCACACATTTGTAGTTCAAGCTTCCAAGGTTGGATTCAATGCTTTTCCTTGAGCAAGATTAATAGGTCAAAGTCTGAATCATGCATAACTCCAGCAAACTCCAGCCTGCATGCATAGCTCTCACATAACAATAAACAGTATTCGTCTGTAGTTACACCTGGTTTAAATCCTCACTACTTAGTTTTTTCCCACATTCCTGAATTTTGATCCCAAATTGGTGCAATCTTGAAATAATAAAAAATCATGGGGAGATAGTCAGAAAGTTTATGAGAGTTCAGTACAGCCTGGCATAGTTAAAGAAAAATCCTAGTTGGCCAAAAAAACCCCAAACATTTACTTAAGTTACTTTACGGTGGATTGTAGCAGTTTGTGCATAGTCTTGTCTTCATAATGGATTGTAAAGTCCAAAAATATGCAAATTCCTTGTTTAGTGTTGATGTGGACAGCTCTAATCGGTTACTACTGAAGCACTAATAAAAACAGAGGGCAAGGCAATTCTACTAAATTGCCTGCAGGAAGAAGCTTCTCCACAGTCCAACAAAGAGAAACTGAGGGGAAGCTTCTTCTCGCAGGATATACGAGCCCTAAACCAGAACTGCACATAGGACTGAACTGACTGGACTTGGACTTGTATATTTCCTTCACACGTGTTGGAGCACACCAAAATCAAGCATGCTGAACACTTGAACATTGGTCATTTGCACACTGCACAGAACTGCAGTACACAGAACATATATGCTGTACATTTCTGGCCTGTCTATATACAGTATAAATGAGGACATCATCTCATTTTACACTCTATGGCCACCCATACTGCTGCTGTTTGCACATTGCACATATTGCACATTCCTGTATACTTTATATAGTTTATTTATACAGTTTACACGTTTTACATGTTTACATATTTTTACATATTTCTACTTTCTACTTTATTTTATTGTAACATATTATATTGTAGAGTTTATATTTTACATTCTTTTCTATTGCCATTTTTTACTCTCTTATTTATTTTTTTTCTTTTTAGGTCACACACAGTCGTGTAAGCATTTCACTGTACTGTATATCATACTGTGTATGGTTGTATATGTGATGAATAAAAAAATAGATTTTTGAATTTGAAATGTGCAAATACACCACTGCACACATAACTACTAAATAGTATGCTTTATATATACAGTTCTTGTGTATACTATTTTGTTCTTGTGTGCACAGATCATTTTTGCATGTACTATGCACCAGATACTGTATTTGTCATCCGATGATAATTTGCATCCAACCAAGCACAACCATGCATCCAACTACTAAACAGTATTCTCTAATGTATACTACAGTGCATATGGTGGTGTTTATTTTGGTAGGCTGCATCAGATTCATAGCTTCAGTAGTCACAATTATTAACATGGCCATCGAAGACACTGTAAATCATAGCATTTCTTCACACTTCATACCAAATTGCGAAGTGTAGTAGGTACTTTAAACATTTGGTACTTTTAAACATTCCTGACAATTCAGGATCAGTTTGTAATAAAAATGTAAAAAAATAAATAAAATCAATTGGGACAGTTCTGCAAAGAGAATGTGAATGTGGGAATGGCTCCTTAGACCCCTTAACTCAACTCTGAATACAGTCCATTAAAATTAAACAGCATAATTACAAGAAAAGTAAATACACTTCGGATAGTTTTCTAGTATCGAACAGGATCATTGTACCGTCTTACTTTTAAGAAATGTACAGTACTGTAGAAGATAGAAAATTCTTGCGACTTACATTTAATTGCTTAAGACTAATCTCGGATCGCTTAACAACAGAATGGATGAGTAACTGTTGCTCAAATTCCCTATAAAGCCTTTACTTTGCCTTCTATTCAGTGCATGTTGCTTACTGAGATTTCACCTTCAAGAGTGGTTTGTCACAGTTAGCTCTCCTCAGGGCGGTGGAATCTGTTTCTGTATTAATGAAGCTTGGTACCAGTGTCACAGTGTAGACAAAGTATTGTTGCTAATACCTGGGACCCTTCTTCATTAACTGCAAAGCATTTTATTCACTGCAGGATTTCACTCTATTATATTTGTTGGAGTGTGTATATCACCTCAGGCCATGTGAGGCCCTATGCCACCTGGCTGATGAGATAACCATGATAATTGTGAGGCAAAAAACACCCAGACTCTGCTGGCATTATTATGTGGATCTAAACATAAAAATAAAAAAAAATACAATACACTGGTACCGGTACACCCTTGACTACTAAATATAGTAGGGAACTAAACTTTGTTCCCTGTGCTGGTTTGGTATACTCAGATCAGATCACTGTGTGATCCATTCCAGGATACAGACAGAAATTATAAAAATGTAAAAATGTACCAGAAAAGGTAAAGACATAATACAGGTACAGTACATGCCTGTATGGACTGCAACAACTGGAGTGTTTTCGAATACACTAGCAGTAGTCTTAATGAGTTCATCAACACATCAGATTATTTTTGAGTGCACTCTTGGGGCCTGAAATGGACAGCCAACATTAACTAAAATTGTCAAAAATATTCCCAGCAGATGATGTATTTCTTGCAACAGCTGATAAAGTTCAGTCTACCACAGAAGCCGTTCTCCATATAACATATTTCCCTTCAGAGTCTGGAAGAGAGCATTAAAACATAATCTATCTTGGTATTACCTCCTTCTAGCATGTTTTAAAACTTTACTTTTGGTATTAGTATTAGTAATATTACTATAAGTATTAATTTATGATTTTGGCACATTGACTGACTGAGTGACTTCAACTCTTGCATGTACTGTAAGAGGAGGCAAGCTAGCAGAAATCCAGTCTAGCTGCCATTACCTTGACATTGTGTGATATATTCATCTACTGTGTTTGTTCACAAACTAGCCCACTTCCATATCAATTAGAATAATTTGGAGAGAGTTGCAAGCTGGTTCACCTCATGGCATGAATGCATGTGTAGATACACATCAGCCACATTCATCTCAACCATTACAGTATGTCATTTACATACAGTAAATACATGCTAGCACTTTGCTAGCTAGCCATTATCAGGAAGCAGGGTGGATGAAACTGCAAGAAAACTGTATCTAATAAAATTCAAACAATCAAAGCAAATAACAATGATTTGCAGACAGGCACAATCTGGGCTACACTGATGGAAAAAACAGCAAGGAACAAGCAGCAAATCAAAACACAATACGGCACTATAGGCTTAGTAGCAACTTGATTAGCAGGGAGTATACTTCAATGAGTGTGTGTGTGTGGACTGTCCTTATATAGTATATTGAGTGAAATGACATTGAAGTAGTGACAATCAGTACTAGGCGAGTTAAAGTGTACAGTATTTGTCAGCAAAAGCCACATTTGTAGTTTGTTTTGAAGTCTGAGATTTTGTTTCATTCTTAGCACATGCCACTCACTCACTTCATCTTCCATACCGCTTTATCCTGTATTCAGGGTCGCGGGGACCTGGAGCCTATCCCAGGAGGCAGGGTACACCCTGGACAGGGCACCAATCCATTGCAGGGCACACATACATACTTTGGGAACGCCAATTAGCCTAGCCTGCATATCTTTGGACTGTGGGAGGAAACCCATCAAGCATGGGGAGAGCATGCAAACTCCATGCACACAGAGACGGGAATCGAGCCTGGCCGGGAATCAAACCCGGACCCTGGAGGTGCAAGATGACAGTGCTCACCACTATACCACCGTCAGTTTCTGAGAGTAAGCACTTGTATGACTAATACTATGAAGCCACTGGTGGTTCAGGAAAACTAGGCTTGCCTAGTTTAATTTTACTTAAAGTGACGATGTTGTTTGTGCCCTTGTCTTTGTGATTTATTGTAATGTCTAGATGCCTAGTGAGAACTCAACAACCAAGTTTATTCCCTGGATAACTCAAAAATCAAATTCCAGCAACATAAATGTACTTGGCCAATGAACCATGACACTGAAATTGAATCACTTGTGTGACCTTTTTTCCTGTCTGCAGGGGTTAACCATCCAAAACCGTTACCATATACAGTATAGTGTGTAAAATAAGACAAATTATCTTTTTTATATTATTATATAAAAAAAAGAAAAACTTTTCTTTGCCAAGACCACTTTCTAATATCTTGAAATTTATATTTTAATATCATGGCTATTTGCCAGATGTTACAAGAAATAAATACAGAAAGACAACTGGGACACTGTGTATACTTTGAAATATGAATAATTTAACAATAACAAACTCATTGTCATTTTATTTAGAGTGCCTCACACAAGAAATGCTCACAATCTGAGCCGACAGGAGAGCGAGCGAGAGAGAGAAAGCGAGAGAGAGAGAGAGACAGAGACAGAGAGGAGATTTTCCTAGGGAGCAAGAGGCAAATAAATGCATAGTGTTACTTTTGAGGTTCTTGTTGTGCTTAGACTGGCCAGGACTGGACATTTGTTGACTGAAGTGCTTAGACCTTATTAAATAAATGCATTTTTATTGGTTTGCATTTAGTCTCAATGCTAGTTATAAATACCACATACTGTAGCAATGACTCACTTGTACTCTGTTTTTAGAAAATCTATGTATGAAACAGTTATATGTGAGTTGAGAAATGTTTCTACTATCAGATCATGGTTTGGATAATGTACGTGTGATATGAGTGTTCTTGGTATCAGAATTATAGTTAGAATTAATACATTATACCTAAATATCTGGTGATATCTTGAGAAGTGTTAAATTTAATGATGTCTTGTATATGCAATTCCTTGTTTTTGGGAACAATTTATAATAAATGTCCCTCTTTGTTTTTGGAGTAAAGGCACTTGTTACTGCAACAATAGTCTCCATGGAGGATGATTGCAATTGTCTGAAGCGAAAAAGAATGGTAATGGACTTGTGTGATAATGTATTATGATCATTGCATCCTAATCCAATTCGTATTGTGTAGCATCGATTATTAGGCTCACTGAAGCAAAACTGAAGCAGTGCATAGCTGAAGACAATGTACAACATGACACAATTACATGTTTTCAAATGGATCACAAAAGAAGGGCATTTAATTTATGATCTCTCGCCATAATTGATTATAAATATATATGGGAATATTCAAAGGCAATTCTCTCACCTGTTTAGCCACCTCAGCAAGCAACAGTGTCTTTCCTGTACACGGCCCTCCATAAACGACTAGGGGCAATATTCTCCCTCCTTTCGATGGATACAGGTATTCTTGCACCATATCCAGGACCTCGCTTTTATACACATAAAAGGAGGAAAATGTCTTGCACAGTGAAAGATGTTGTATGATCTCATCGTACAGTGGATCTGTTTCCGTGTCAAAGTTTTGTTGGACAGTAGCTTGAATAATGTCCACCATGTCTTCATAGAACTGTTTACACAAACCTTCCACATAGTGGCTCTCTACCTCTTGGGAGTAGCCCATTTTCATGTCGCAATGGGTGACTGAGGAATAGACACGGAGGTTGGATGCTGCGACTATTGTGGGGATGAACTCATCTCTGACTTTCAGAAGACGCTCATAGGCCTCCTGGTTCCTCATGACGCGATCCCCACTCATAACAGTGTCCATGTAGCGGGCCATGTCTGGGATCTTGGCAAAGCGGTCGAAGTTGGAGATTTTGCGAATGTAACACACACATTTCTTCAGGAAGGCTGGGGTCTGTTTACCTAATGCAAAGTCCAATTCATCCTCGAGTGCTATGATAAATAGAGAAGAAATATTACTTTTTATTCAGGCTTTTGAAATGTTTGATATTTTAATCACTATGCACTATAATACTCCACACCCATATTGATGTCTTGATGCCATGAGGTGCCTAAGACTTTGGCAGTCTTTAGCATGTGATTAGTCGTGCTTCCTTAAGCTACCTTCAAGGCAAAACATATTTGATACGATCTCTTAATCCACCATTGCAGCATCTTATCAAAGTCCTCCACAGAGAGAGCGCCACTGATAGCTTTCCAAACCTTTTAGCTTAGTATCACAAGCTTAAAGCCTGCTTTGTTAACAAGGGTCTGAGAGGATGAATATCGTTGGAAAGGCACCATTCTGGAGGTTTTAGTCTCAAGTGCCATATGTTTTACTTCCTGTGAATTATAAGGAGTATGAGGAGTAAAATGTTGAATAAGAATTATTACTGGCCTACTAGATTTCCCCAGTAGTAAGTAGAAACGTATTGCATGCATTTATCATATAATTACCAGCAAGTACCATTGATTCAATTCAAGTTTGGGTTTACTGAAACTAACATAGGGTAAGAATTATATAAACAGGGTCAAAAGTATATACACCAACTTAGTTATATGCATACTTTTCACCTAGTCTAATTCTGTGGTGTTGAAAGTCCCAGAATGTCTTTTCATTTGCTAAGCCCAAGGTCTCTCAACCAGTCGTTAGTGATCAAAGTTTGGTTTCAACCGGTAGCTTTTCTGTGCCAACATAAAATTTATTTGTTTGATAGCACTCATTGAATTAACCAACATACAGTAGAATGGGAAAGTCCACTGAGCTCAGTGCTGATCTGTGAAAGAGGATGGTAGATGTACAGTAATGTCTTTTTTGATACATTCACAAACAGTTGCAGATTTCAAAGAACTTGTTAGGACAAGTTAGTGGGAGGTGTAGCACCTTTGCCAATATCTGAAAGAAGACCCAAACTGTCACCATCAGCTTGGAAGACATTGATTCTTATGGTCAGGAACAACAAAGGAACCACGATGGTACAGGCCTGCAGTGAATGAAAGCAGTTGGAACACCAGTGCCACTGTCTTCAGTCAACCTATTGTTCAAGAATAGCCCTGTGTTGCTTTCAGCAAACGCCAAATGAATAAAGATTTATAGTAAACATTTATTTTGTGCCCCAGAAAAATACCAATAAATTTTTTTAACTGCAAGTACAATATTGTTATGACATTCGGGTTTGTGGTGAGTGTATGTAAACTTTTGGGTATTTCCATAAAATTAGAATTTTATATGTGCCACATACCAGAACAAAGAAATTTTTTCGCCTGTGCACTTTTCATGGTTCCTTTCTCTTGTAGCTGTAGGACTGCAGTTCTAAAGATTGTCTTGATCTCTTCAGAGACCGCTCTCCAAGCCTTAGCATTCTTGGCCTTTGCAACACTGCTCGACTCCATCTGTGGGAGAGAAGAAGGAGTCACGGTCAGTGATCTGCCAGCATTCAAAGAAAATAATTAAGCTTCTCAGACCAGGATTTATCTCTAAACTATGTTGGTCTTTGAATGTTTAATCAGAGACTCCAGGTTCCTTTCTGTGGTTAAGAATAATCCATACTCCGTATAATGCCTCAGTCAGGTATTACTGTTGCTAGCCTGCCAGACATTAATTTTTTTTATTTTTTTGCATTTGTCATGCTCCCTGTTGTTAATTCAGCAATCATATATTTGATGTGTTCTGTCTGTTTTTGGAAAGCATGGAAAGTGAGAGATGGGGAAAAGAGAGTGATGGAAAAGAAGGGCAGGACAGGATACATTGGGCCACATGATTTTTTTTTCTTTTTCGGAATACAGGTATAAATTCAAACCCTGCTGTTTTTCTCATTTTAGAACAGCAGAGCCTCAGCAGGCCCTCTCTTAACACACACGACGGGTGTGTTGAGACCTGTTTTATACACGTGTTGTGACATGGGCCTACCTGTGTTTGTGTGTTTGTAACTGAGAATTTGAATATGAAACAAATGTAGAAAAATTTTAAAGTGTAGGTGAATACAGATTTAAGAGAAAGATAGTAAAAGAGACACAGAGAAAAATCTGAACGCCAAAAAAGCAGGCAAGCTCTGGATCCTGTGCTCTTACTAAGGTTTAATGAAAGACAAACTGAATTTATGAGCCTAATAAATGCTCTTGTAGGCAAGCAGCTTGCTCTCTCGGGTCAGCCAATTTCTGAAAGGTCCTCAGCCACTGGTCTAGCACACTGTGACATTTAAAGGATACGTCACAGAGCCTTGGTTCACATTTGTCTATATGGGCTCCCTAGAGAACACTAAATACATAACTCAAAGTTTCTCTTTGAGTTAAATCAACATGACGTATTGAAAGTAAAAGGAAATAATGCAAAATGGTGGTTCCTTGGCTTTATGGCTCAATCATTATCAAGAAAACCATGAAGGAGAGGAATTATGATTTTGAAATGTGTACAGACTAAAGGATATATACTGTGGTGCCAGTTTACCCACCATCAGGCAAATTGTATACTCCAAAGCATGTCATGTAATATCTAATGTCATGTAAGATGCAGTGCATGGAATTAATCAGGCAGACCGGAGAGCTCAAAAGGAAAATCAAAAGAAAAGACTTTCTTTGCAGGCTATAACAAACCAGGAAAGTAAGTTCTGTAGTTCTTGTCTTAGATGTAAGGCAGCAACAATGATGAGAAAACATACTGTTTAATGATAATTAGGAGTTTAAACCATACCCTCATGAAGGTAATTTGATTGTAAGATTTTTTTCAAAGTAAAGGCTTAAAATGTAAAACAAGTACAGTAAGCATCTCCACACAGCTTGAAACCGCACACCGCTTGTTTATTGTCCATTATTGCAATACCCTAATTACACTTCATTCAGGTTACAACTGATTTACAGCAGGTTAAACACAATATGCCGAGCATGTTGTGTTTTAAATTGGAGCACTTAAAATCTATTTAGCTGCGTGCTGCCATTCCATGACAATATGGTGGCTGGAGGTGTCCCATGTAAACTGGAAGAGGCAGCTGATTTTAACTTGAATGGGCTGCATTTGCCATCAAGACCATGATGTGTGTAGATATGGTTCATGAAGAACAAGAATATTTCTTGTTCAACGTCAGGATTGGACTACAGTACAGAAGAGAAGTCCATGCCCAAGTATAATATTGATCTCCGATTATTTTACATTATAACATTTTTTTAAATAGCAAATATTAAACTCACACGCATTCTCTCTCCTGCCTTGCCTCCCCCTCACTGTGAGTGCATGCACACTGTAGTGCCACCTGCCTTTTGACAAGATCCCTCAGTAATCAGCATTGTCTGTGGTCATGTGTGTGTGTAAATGTTTAAAGGATTCATGGCAGCTCCTTTACAGATGGTGCTGACTTCCATGTGCTTATTTTCTGCTTTTTAGTTTTGCCTAATTTGTTTTGTTCCTGCGTTTTCTTTCATTTAATTCAATTAAATAATATTTTATTTGTATAGCGCTTTCAACAAAGGTCATTGTCGCAAAGCAGCTTGTTGAACATTGCAAGCATGTCTTAAATCTCTACATTTTCTATCCTGCTTACCGAATTCTGATAGTTTTTCAGCACCTCATTTTTGGGTTTGAGGTAATATGCCGGCGGTACTGAGTTTTCATCCCGGCAGTACCACTCCTCCAGGATCCGTGTATCCAGACCCGCTTCCACTGCCGCATCTAGAATCATTTCAAACTCAGCAGATTCGACCTCCCCTGGAACACGAATGCTGCCATACTTCTCCCCAACCAAACCCTGGAAGAAGAGAAAGACAGAGAGAAAGACTACACTAGTAAACACTGGCTATGACCAAAACAAAGCACTTCAAAAAAGACACATGACAATCAATTCCACTGGCGCTTCATTTTACCACAGCCTTATTACATTGATGCCCAAATATTAAACATTAATTTGAATTTCATTATGATCTACATAATACCCCATTCACCTTTGTCTATATTTAGCAACAGGAACAGGAACATGAATGTCACATTTCCTACTAACACAGATGAAAGATACAATTAAAAGAGGGGATTCCATGTAATAAGTCTGTCATAAATGAAGCACCATGACTTAGGAAGTTAGGAATTCTGCTGCTTGGTTTCGGAGCAACATTGGTTTCGTTTTTAAACGGAGCACATCTCACGAATTGATCTACAATTGTCTCTACAATCAACTCCAGAACTAAAAACATCCTTCATAAAAACTACAATTTGAATTAGAATTTTGCACTTAATTGGAGAAAACAAACACAATGAAACAGACAAGAACAGTAATAGGGAAAAAAAAAAAAACAGTAATAAAACAGTGGAAAATAGTTTCACCTTTTATGCATTTTAAAATCTTCATCACATCCTCATCTTGATGTTTATATATCCCTCAAGTTCTAGTCTCATGTTTTGTTTGTTTTGTTACTATAGTAAATACTATAGTTTACTACAGCATTTAGTCAGTTACTAAAGTAAATACTACAGTTTACTACAGCATTTAGTCAGTTACTAAAGTAAATACTACAGTTTACTACAGCATTTAGTCAGTTACTAAAGTAAATACTACAGTTTACTACAGCATTTAGTCAGTTACTAAAGTAAA
>JAQMYJ010000001.1:16099366-16130367 GCA_030014305.1 Clarias laeviceps | reverse complement strand
ATATATACATGTACTGTCCACTTAACAACTAATAAAATTTGTTTTCATCCTAAGTCACTTAAATTTATTTAAGATACTCTAACGTTGCACACTGACACTATTTCATTGTTGTAGAAACCTCTTGCTCCCTCTACCTCACCGTTTTTTTATTTTTTAATTTTTTATCACATTCCATTCAGGAGATAGGTAGACAGTTCAAGGTCAGAAGTTTCCAATGTTACACACATTTCACCAGGCTTTTGAAACATATTATTTCTGTGTTTGCTCAGGTGTGCTACTGTGAAAACAACAGGTCCAATGAAAAAATAAAGTGTTGTCTAGAACACATGGTGCAAATGGATCCTTTCCAATGTAGACTATAGTCTGTGAGTAGGTGAACACTGTTGATATTTTTCAGCAAATGAAAGGAGGATGTGTGTTAAATGTGATTTTTAATGTAGATAAATTCACAATACATGGGATGTTATTTGGTTGCATTGATGCTTTAGTGTCTTTAAGCCTTTGTTTTTAATTTTTTGTTATTTCATTTATGGTCTGTACTGTTTGAACCGATTTTTGTATAAAAGAACCATGATTTTTACAGTATGTGATGCACACAATGCAAACCCAAGTCAAAGCTTACATCTTGCACTTTATCCCCCCAAATCCTTGCAGTTACATCATATCAATTGTGCAGAAGTGCAGAGCTAAACAGAAAAAGAATATCATTGATTTTTATTCACCCAAACAGAGTCTACATTTTAGTAATTGTTCATCCAGTTTTTCTCTGGTGGCTGTAATCTTATATTTTATTGATTATACATGAGGTCTGTAGCTAATTCCTATAGATCGTATTCACAATGTTCTTATCCTACCTACAAAAAGATAAGAATTGCAAAATTCAAATCTGATGTGACATTTCAGCAACAAGATGACTTTTAACAAATATACTTTGTCTTTGTCTAAGAAAAAAACTGCTTACCATTTTAATTTTCAGTATATCTTTATAAACTTTATGGAGTAGTGCAGTATTTATGTGCCGTTTACATTCTGTTTCTCCTCACTCAATGACTGAAAAATTGGAGCGGGTAAAACCAGTATTGACTTTTTCCTGCCTAATTATCCACTTCTCTTTAAGTCTTGGTCTTGACAAATTACTTCTCTGTCTACTTCTTCCATATCCTCTCTACAAAAAATGTCAGCAGCACAAGACTCGTGTGCAGCAGACCATTGTAATGTGCTGTTGTAGTGGCAGGATGCACATGCATAATTAAATCAGACTAGTCAAAAGTCAAAGTCCATAGCATGGGTCAAACCAAGCAGACATCACTGAACTGGAATAATCCATAAACCAGTATTGGGAAAGCAAATGCCACTAAAAAAAAAACTAAGAACAGGGACACAATTGGATTTAAATCGACAACCTAATCCTAAAAGAGACACAGAAAATTTGAACAACATCAGGTAACAAATCAATAACATGATAGAGCAGAAAAAAAAGAAAAAGAAAAAAATGTGTATATGGAAATGTAAACCAAGTAACACAATATAAACCAATAACATGAATATGCAGAACACCTACACTTGTGACTATGATGAGGGGTTATAATGAAACTAGATAAGCATTTGAACAGTTTTCTTGAAAAAAGAAATCTAATTTTTTGTTTTGACGGAAAAAAAAACAAGTTTTATCAAAAGAAGCAGGAGGAATTTCAAGCTGTTAGAGAATATATTTTTTGAATGGTTGAATGCTGAAATGTTTACACCAAAACTTATGTTTTGCTTATGTCACTGTGAATACTGTATGATTTTGCAAAAAAGCTATAACTCCACCTCACATAGTATCGCAATTGATAAATCGACCTACAGTTGTATTTGTTCACACTGTTCAATTAGCTATTAAAAGTAATTAACAGTACAAAAATGAACAAAACTCTTCAATATTTTTTGAAGTTAATTCTTCCCAATGAGTTTACAGGACCTCAGGTAATTGCTTTCGTGTGACACAAGACTTGGAAGATTGATGCATGATCAGGCAAAAACAGCACTGTACCAAGAACAGCACATGATTAGACATGATTAGATGTCTCTCTGGATGAATAACGGTATGACAATTTGTCAACTGCAACAAATCAGCAGGTGCCAAAGGGCAGATCGGTGCTGTGGACACCTGTTGATGCATCTAGGTTATAAAATAAACTAATAATACAGCACAATGATTGTTTTTAGCTATGAAAGAGAATCACAAAAGTCAAGTAACTCCAGTAATGAGTTTTATGGAATATTTTTTTTACTTTACGTATAAACCCCCAAACATTCTAATCTTAGCTGATGCACCTTTTGATGTGTTACTTTCTTTGGTGATATATATTTCTCTTACAGCACACCAATTGACTTGATGTATGTCAGTACCAAAAGTGATGCAAAAGTGAGCATAACTGGTTTAGTTGTTCAAATTGCACGTGTTTGTTGAAGTTCATTTTCCTCTATACAAAGGTACTATTCAAAAAGTGATAAATCATTTTTTATCACAGGGAGAGTATGTACTATTGAACTTTCTCTCACCAAAGATGCATTTTCACCATCGTTGAAACCCAAGTCTTAAACCCTCTTTGAAAAAAATCTGGTGTGCTCAGTTTCATGTGTACAGTTACATTCACATAAGCAATGATCTTAGAGAAACAACTGGTGCTGCACATCAATCTGGAAAGAGTTATAAAAACCATTTCCAAATAATTTGGAGTTCAATGTTCTACAGTGAGGAAGATTAATCACAAGTGCTACTTCCCAGAAGTAGATATTCCAACACATTCACCCCAAGGTCAGACAATGCAATGCTCAGAGAAACATCTCAGACCCTATAGGCCCCACTGAACATGTTAAATGTTAAAGGGCATGGCAGCACAATTGAAAGAAAGTATGGTTAGTTTGGAAGGGTTGCCATGAGAAAGACTCTGAAAAAGAACATGGAAGCACAACTGAGGTTGGCAAAACTACATCTGAACAAAGCACAAGGGTTCTGGAACAATGTCCTATGGACAAATTAGACCAAGTTGGAGTTCTTTTGCTGTAATGCCCAGTGCCATGTTTGGAGAAAACCAAACAACAATACAGTAGAAACACCTCAAACCTACTATCACGCACAGCAGTGGAGGAGTGATGATTTGGGCTTGTTTTGCAAACCATGAACTCCTCTGTATACCAGAGGCAAAGCTCAAAGCTTGGTCAAAATTGGGTCATACTACAATACTCCAATAATCTACATATAATAGTACAATCATCCAAAGCACACCACTAAATATACAGTAGAATGGCTAAAAAAATAAAAGAATCTAGGTTTTGGAATGGCCCAGTGAAAGTCCAGACTGGAGCCTGGGATGCCTGGAATGCTGACTGAATAAATAAATAGGGGTGTTCTCTGGTGTTTGGCACCAGGACGTTGGGTGCTGTGTGTTACATCGATCAGATGGGTACTCGATCGGATTGGGATGTGTGGAAGTTGGAAGCTGGATAAGCAGACTTGGGCTGTTTGCCTGCTGAACCCAGTGCGTGGTGGGCTGTCGTGCACTGGGTGTCCTTTCTATCGCGGCCAGCACTGACTTTTTTTCAGCATATTGTGCTGTAGGTTCTTTTCTGGAGGGATCAGACAAGACAGGCTAGCCTTTGGTCCCCACAGGCATAAATGAGCCTTGAGTTCCCATGATCCTGTCACCAGTTTACTGGAATATAATTGCTAAGCAATGTTATTCAATTCACCTGGCATTGCTAGTTTTGTGGTTGACCACTGTGTACATTACTGCTCAAAAGTTTGGGATCACTTGCAAAAACTTGGACGTTTTTGATTCGTGATTTATTTTCTGCATTCTACAACAATACTGGGGATTTCAAAAGTATGAAATAACTTTTAAGTAATTATGTAACAACAACAGTTAGTTGTTATTTTAAGACACTATTCTTAAGAAGTTATTGCATGAACAGTATTGTCAAGTGCATTTGCTAAACCCATCAAGCACCATAATAAAACTGGCTCTCGTGAAGACCATCCCAGGAAAGCAAGACCAAAACGTACCTCTGCTGCAGAGGAGAAGTTCATTTAGAGTCACCAGCTTTAAAAATCACCAATTATCATAACCCCAGATTAGAGCCGTCATGAAGGCTTTACAGATCATAAGTAGCAGATACATCTCAATATTAACTATTCAAAGGAGATTATTGCATATTTTGGATGCCTTCAGCATTGCTTTAAAACGTAGAAATAAATAAATATCACGAACGACCATGGAGTTAGAAAGTGATCCTAAACTTTTGTGCGGTAGTACAGGTATATTATATGTGCTGTACATATCTACCAAATGCATTATTTTGTACTCTGTAATCTGTCACACTTCCACACATAGTGTCTGGCAGCAGACTGACCAGAGCTGTAGCGTTCACTCAGGCTTTATAGATCTCATGGCTTAAACATTTGCTGTGGTTGATGACGATAGGTTGTAAACCAGCAGCGAGAGAAAAGGAGTGAAAATTGGTGAGATCATTTTTTGTGAGGAAGGAGAGAGAGAGAGAGAAAGCAGTGCCAATAAAGCATTATTGAACTAGGTTGTATTGAATGGGGGAGGGTGAGCTGGTGCAAAAAAGTGGGGGAGGCAAAGGAAGGGCAGGGGAGGGATAAAATAAATAAATGAGACTTTCAGTTTCTCCTATAAAGCCCTGTGGCCTCATTCAAAGCTCCAAAAGACTGCCATTAAACATCCTTTCAGTCTCAGGAGATGAAGCTGAATTGAATGAAATAAAACAGTCCTTTATTGAACACTTTTAGGGACCACTTTCTGAGATTCTCTGCTCTCCATTAAACATGAAGCTAACCATCATAGAATATACCCGTGTGAAGCCAAGGCCTTTTAATTTGTTAATTTGTATACAGAGGCACCAAGCTTTTTATCAGGTCATATACGTAAAACAAGACATCGTTATAATCATTTTATTTAATTCTACACCTATATTCTCAGACAAAAACTTTATGAATATATTTATTTTGTTTATTACTTAATTTTTTTCCTTGCTTTGGTCAGGTTGTGAGATCCTGATCTTGCCCTTTTTCAAGTTTCTAAATCTATTGTATGTATTTTTCACTCATGCCAGGTGCTTTGAGTAAAGTTTAAACACTCTTTCCCTCTAAAACAGACATCAGTGTTGGTCCGTGCATGTAGATGAGATTTATATTGAAATTTTCTAATCTTGGAGCACTTTTTTCCCATTAAATACAGAAACACAGACTAAGAAGTGTGGTACAATAAGAGGACTGGACAGTTATTTTGCACTGTTCTGTCTGGCACCTGTATAATAGAGAATAACATCCAAAATAGCTAACTGCCTAAACCCTGTTCCTTGCTTTCTATTTGACACTACTTATTTGTTTGTAATCACAGGAAGCTTGTAATACAAGCAAAGAAAATACTACAGCTTTTAAATAAACATTTTCATTGCAAAATGAGAGAAATCCATTTTGTAGTTTTTAGAAAAGCATTTTCCCCAAATGAAGCAAGAAGCATTGCAAACTAAGAGTGAATATTTTGTAGGTGGTTTCTTTGAGTTACAAGGTTGTTAAAAAAGTGTAAATTGTATATGGTTTTGCAAAAAAAAAAAACTTGCTACAGTTTTGCCACAATGCATAAATCAACCTGCAGATGTGTTTGCTGTTATTAAAGTACACAATTTAATATCAATAATTTGTTGGTTGAACTAAGCAGAAAGTAGCATAAGCAAATTAGATCAATTAAAAAAAAAAAGGGTTTTGTTGCACACAAAATCTTTTTGATGACAAAGGTTTTTAAAGATCATGAGAAACATTATAAGCAATACAAAAACATCAGTTTAAAGCATCATCCTGCTAGCTTTAGTGTAACTTCAATACTTAATGACAGCTTTCTATCAAATTACTGGTAGGAGCTGTTTACTGTGCATCATCCCACTGTGTATCAGTCATTCATCCTCTAATGTTATAACATAACCTGTCATATTGGAGAGAACCAGACAAAGCAAACGTAACAGTTTCCCATCCATCATGTTCATCTCATGTCTCTATACACAAATCACTCCTTCGAAGTGGTGTAGTTATAACTTTGCTTAACTTACTGTATTACATGACTCCCAAATGTAGCAAAACCAGTGTAAATGATACAGGCACAAAAAAAAGAGAAGTACGGATTGGGAAGTAAAACAGAAGGCTGCACTATAAACTATACCACAGTGCTTACACCACAGTATCCTACATAGCCTTATTAAGTATATGAGATGATTTTCATACAACATCCAAATTTCATAATGTTAATGGGTGTTAAGCAATTCACACCTGCCATTTATTACTTCTGGGGTGATTGCAATGACGGTAAGAGTGTAAATGTCATTGATCTTGGGTTTCAGCATTCTCCAAAAATCCATTAAATGTGTTTAGTTCACTCACAGCAGCTGCAAAAAAAAGAGATGCAATTGGCTTGTCACCATGCTTTGACCTTTGCTTGAAAATGGGCCTGGTTCCTGTTGTGGTTTGCATATAATGTGGACGTGTACAGTATATATTCTAAAATAAGGTTTTTCCAATTAAATATTTTGATTTAGAGAGCCTTTTTAGAAAAATCATTCGCCAAAATGAGTAAAAAAAAAAAAAAAGTTTTGCTATCAAATATTTTTGCTTAACTTAGACTTTGCTTTACATTATGCATTTCTTTACTGACATTTATTATACAGACACCATAGTAACAATAAACAAAGAAACTTGTATAATACTTCTATGAATTATTTTATATTATATAATTATATTATATCAATTGATTAAATTAATTAAAGTTTTTTTTTAATAATAAACCAAATAAGACATACGCCTGCATATTCCAAAGTTCATATCTACAAACTTAAGTAGACATTTTGACCAATATGAACCAGCACCTCAATGAACATTTGTGAGTGTTAACTGTTAAAACACACTGAGGTTGAAAAGCAAATGTATTGCATGTTCTCTCAATGTTCATGTAGGTTTCCTCTAGGTTCTCTGCTTTTGCCTTAGCTTCCAAAGAAATGCCAGTAGTTCAGGGGTGTCCACTCTTATCAGTCAGGGTTAGCATGGGGGCAATTTTTTAAATTTAATTAAGCACAAACCATACCGGATACCACACGCTTAATCAATTGATCTTGGCTTTCTGCTTGGTGGAAATGACAACAAGCCCTCTTGCTAGCCCACTGAGGATAAAATTGGACACCCCTGCAGTGGGTGGAGCGGCTACTCTAAGTTGTCCCTATTGTACATGTGAATTAATTTGTAAATGTGTGCGTGCAAAGCACCCTGTGATGGACTGGAGTCCCATTCAAGGATGCATTCCCACCTCATTCTTAGTGTTCCTAAAAGACTTCAGATTTATTGTAACTCTGACCAGTACGAAGTGCTAACTAGAGATAAAATAATAGCATATTTACATATAAACAAATAGCATAATTTAATAGTTATACATAGAGGTCAAAGTTCAGTAAGTAATCAGCAACAATTAGTAAGATGCTATAATTTAATTTGGGCTAATTTATGTTGACTTACTTTTAAACATGTGTGAAATAAAATAAACACTAGACAATGCGGGTGTAAGTAGTTAACATTTCAACAAATGTCATTTAATACTTTTTTTTAATAAACTTGCAGTTTATAAACACTGGTTAAAGTTTCCATTATTTACTTTTTCTTTAACAAGTTAACATAGATTTTAGAGGTCCCACAAAGTGTGTGTGTGTATGTGTGCGTGTGTGTGTGCGTGTGTGTGTGTGTGTGTGTGTTAATGCTCCAGCTGAAATATATACCTTAGATAATTTTTTTCCATCCCTCAAAGTCCCTTTATTTCACCCCTCCTTTAAATGCACAATTTCAGTGTCTATGCAAATGAGCTACTGCTGTGAGAAGGCACCGTATATAGTATGAGGTCACAAAAGGGGAAAATCTAATAACTTGTTTAAGGCCAAGCCAATACAAAAATGGAAAAAGGACAAAAAGCAGGCAATGCTTTGTCTTTTCCTTATGTTTTGTTTGTACACACACAATGAAGACCCATCTAAATGTCTAAAATGACTAAAAAATGATATTTGCAAAATAGATAATCTTTAATGTTAATTAATGAAGCCAATAATATTAGATAATTATAGGATCCTCAATGTCACTGTAAAAAAAAAAATTGCCATAAAACATTACCCATTAAATTTGGTCAATCTTTATGAATATGGTACAGTTTGAATTGTCACTACACTTTATGTAAAAACAAAGTACAGTTATATACAGTGGTCCATATTTGTTCAATGTTGCATGACAGGATTGACTTTCCAAATGAAAATATACATATTTATTGTGAAAGAGATAATGATAAGTTAAAGCCAGATCTGCAATTTTGTTAAGAAACGTGATCAATCTGTGACAGTCACTGTAGACACTAAATAAAAGTATAGCCATTATTAAACAATTTGAATTAAAATAGTTACCTAAGTAATATAACCAAGAGTGTAAGGTGTTAAGCAAACTACATGGTACGAGTAAATGACTGTGAAAAAAGTCTATGAATATCAGATCCCTTTCTCTGTTTAAAAAAATTAACAGTTCTCATAAAATCTTTAAGCACCCTGGATTTGCCCTAAAGTGAGAACGGAGAACCAAACAAGCGTTTAAATGTTATTCCCCTTGTTTCCTCAAAGCTGCCATTTCGACTTCTACTGTAACTCCGCAGCTGCTCCCCTTCCTCCTCACAGCAGTGCCTCTAAATCATAAAGAAGCACTGAACCATTGCATGGCAGAGAGTCAGAACCCAAAAAGAGAGTTCCAGGATTAAAGACTATTAAAAAGAAAGATTTTAAAACATTTATTACAAAGAGTGAGAGAGTGTTTGTGTAAGTTTCTAGTGAATTAATTGCACCCTCTAGTGCTCATGTAAGCTGATCATCACGTAAACTGCAGGAGACATAACCTAACTTCTCATCCACACTCATTTTCACACAAACGTATAGATGTGGAATGTATTTACACCCTGCAGAAAGCCTCCCTTTTCTCTCACATCTCACTGTTTTCTTCAGGTCTTTAATCCCTGAGCTTTTTCCTAGAGCTGGATTTGTCCACTATCTGCTCTCTGCAGCTGTAGAATAGAAATATGACAGGTTTTCCACTGCTTAGCTGGGGGTTAGGTATTCTGATTGCATTTATCGGTGTTTTCCCCTCCAGTGTGCAAGCACATAAAGCTTTATCATGACATAAAGACATGGTGGCTGTGTATGTGTGTTAATACATGTCATGATCCATGACAGCAGCATACGCATTTTTTTCTTACAACATCCCTGGTACAGCCCTGAAAAACCATATGCCATTTAATAACTTTACAAAAATAACTCTTTCTCTTTGTATTTTTGTTGCAACTCTTGCTGTTTTGATCAAAATCCTATCTCAGCATTTTTGTATTCTGCACACACAAATTTATTAAAGGTACAGTTAGTGATATTGAGGGCTAAAGCTAAGTTGTTTTAACTCAAGTATTGAACAAATGCTGTAATGTGTCTCCTTTTAAGAGCTTCCGCTAATTTCTCTAAATCTTAATTTAAGAACCCATGTGATTGTCAAGTAGAGATGCTTCCTTGTCCTAACTGTTTGGACATTGTTGGTCCACATTATTCCTTTTGCTCCGTTTACTACAGAAACTGTTTTCCCTCTGATTAGATAATTGATTGATAGCTGCTGAAATGTAATAGGAATTTTTTATGATTTTTTGCAAATATTAGGAAAGCTATATTAGGAAAGCTATATTTGGGTAGAAAAAATCTAAATATAATATAACCCAATGGGAAACCTAAAAAAAGAAGATAGATTGAAAATAAAAGTTGTATGACATTTGATGTGCAGCAAAAAAAATCATTATGTGTCATATTTAAAGGTTTATTATTAGATACAGTGTAAGGGTATCCCATCCTCCTTTTGTTTCACTCTCATCTCACCCCTGTCTGTTTCTCTCTACATCTTGCTCTCTCTATTCTCACCTAACCTGCCCTTTCCTTGCCTTGTTTACTCCCAGATTAGAAGCCCTATTTTAAGGTTTTCCCGCAGCTCAGAGTGAAATCTACTGCTGCATGCTTTTCACATTGCCCGTTCCTGTAAGTGACAAACTGTATTGCTCCTTAGCATCACTCACACACAGTGGTCCTGCTTTTATAGAAAGATTGCATGTGATATATATATATATATATTAAACATAAATAAATAAATAAGCAAATACCTTGTATGTCTGTATTGATGAATGCCAACTTGTGCTTTTGTTTAATTTTTTTTATTTTAATTTCTTGCCTCAAATTTTATTAAACAAAGTTACATGAATGGACTGGTTTATAGGAAATTTTGACATTTTTTTAAATAGTAAAAATACAGGCTCTCATAGCCCTGCTGCTAAGTCATCATTTTGAGTTTTCACACAACCAACACCCTTTCCCCTAATGGCCCTAATGAATTTTTGCAAACCAGCTCAGGGTTATTTTAGGATTGCCCTTGCTTTATGTCCTAACAGCTTGGCCCCTTCCTACAGTGCCATATACATTGCTTTTTTTTTTTTTTTCCAGCATGAGCGCACTGACAGCTATCACATTAATCATTATCATGCTGGCTGTCCAGTTTACAGTTCAAGCTGTGTGTAATAAAATGCAATGCAGTGGCATTCTTAGCATCCGAAGTGAGTACTCATTTTTTGGGTCCATTGTTAAATGTAATGAGGCCATATTTCTGCACTTTTCTCATCCAAGGGAGTGGCACTGGTCTGACCAAGGAAAATAAGGATTGCTATATGGAGCGAGTTTCCAGGTTCTATGGTCTCTCATACACTGTTGGCAAATCTTTAGGAGGATAATCTTTGACAGGAACTCTAATCCACCCCACCCATTTCTACTCCCCAATCCCTAACATCATGTCATTTTTTAGACAGGCCGTTAATATTGTTCGCTCCTGAAACCTGCTACACAAACTGAAACCTTTTTTCCTTTATAATAAAGAAAACACAAACGCTGAAACTCCACTAGCAGACATACCAATCAACACTCTTAGAAAAGGTTCCACAAGTGTTATTTGGATAATTAGATAGTTTGAACTTTCTTTGGATAAGCGCTCTGTTGTATGCTTTTGAACCGAACTTGAAAGGGTTCCCCCAGAGGGTAAGAAGAAAAAAAAACAATAAAAAACGAAACATCTTGGATTCCTGATTAAATGACAAAAGTGTTATTTATTTAAAGTTTCATGCCGAGCATTGACTACATACATTCAGGATTGGGGATCGATAATTTAAGGAGAGTGTTTCTGAAACGTTGTCTTATTGCTCGTTCAAAGCAAAAAATGGAACAGTATGGAGAGGTAAACAGATGGAAAAAAAAATTGAACACTTAAACACTATCACCAGAGTGCAGAAGGAAAACCACATAGTTTAGAGGCCATTTGGGACAGGGATGGAATCACTTCAGTTCTGGTAAACCTTATCAAAGGTAATCTTTGGTACTTTAAAAAAAAAAAATTCTGTCAGGAAATAAAAGGAACTGTGTTTTCATTTGTGAAGATATGATCTTAGAGACAGGATTAGTTTTTTTCAATTGTGAACATTGTTCTTAAAAGGTGAAACAAACATGGTTACCTCAAATACTAGAAGTTAAAGAATTTATTAACGCTAAACTGAGATCTCTTGTGTGAACATGGCCTTTATTTATTTTAAAAGCTTGAGTAATCCAGTGGATGAAGTGGAGCAGTGTAAAGATGAAATGAAACTTTTTGCCAGGTTGCTGATCCAGATCTGATATTTTGCCAGTTGCTGATGGATATTGAACCATAAAAATAAAACTAATAAAATCCGCAAAAAATAATACACCCTAGTGGAAAACACACACACACACACACACACACACACCAGTGACAGGACGGGACAGCATTCACAAAGCCAAGAAAGCCATAAGACCTTAGGCCAAGCGTGACTCACGTTTCAGGAGGGTTTCCACACACACACACACACACACGCCAGGGTTCGTGAGTCATCCGTTAGAGCGAGCTTTGCTCTTTACCGTCTGGGTTGGCGCAGATGAAGACGCGCACGCTCCGGCCCGTGGGCACGTGATACGGCGGCAGCGCGAGCACGTTTCCGCTGATGGCCGCTCTGCGCAGCGCCGACTCGCGAGGACACGGCGCTCTGCTGCCCACTCCAGACGGCCACATCGGGGAAGACTTCCAGCGAGGCTGCACACACAGAAAGAAAAAAAAGGAAAGAAAAGAAACATAAAGCGAAAAGCTGACGTTTTCACACACACTTCTGCATGCACTTTGGAAATACCCCCTCGTTCGCTCTTGCGCGTGCCTAAAAATGTCTTTGAAACTGACTTTTAGTGCGTCCTAGACATGACATGACATGACATGACCCCTGCCATGCCATTCTCACTGTCCAACATCAGCATGCATATGAGAAAACGCAAAGAAATCTGAACAAAACCCTTGCATCTATATTCGTGTGTGTGTTTTTCAACGTTGAGCTCCATGCAGGCTACAGACAGCTCCTCTCACCACGCACAGCGCGCGCCAAGACGCAAAGTTGCATTAGAATGTTATAACCTATACATATTCTCCTGCGCCAATATCCGCGTCCGTGCGCGCAAACCTCGGCTCGTGCGTCTGCAACCCAGCGGTCATGGAGCAGCAGCGCAAAAACACCAGCACAACACACTCGCACACACACACGCACGCACTCCGAAGCGCTTACGTTCATTCTTTTCATTTCCGAGCCTGTGACAGGAGCGGAGCGCGGAGCCGCAGGAATCAGCAGCACCCCGGGTTTCCTCCTGAGGAAGATGATGCTGCTGCTGCTGCTGCTGGTGCGAGAGAGCCGGCGGTGAGAGGCAGCATCGTGCCCGCGCGCTGTCTCGCTGTCCTCCGATTAAATGACGGCGAGGGAGACAGACTCGTCCTGCTCGCCGCGCTGTCTAATGGGGCTCGCGGTGCTGTCTCTCTTTATCATGGCAGACCCGCTCTCTTGCACGGGAGCCGTTTTTTTTTTTTTTTTACGAAGAGGAGGAGGAAGAATAGGAGGAGGGGTCTGGATTCACCAGCCTATCGATAAATGCAGCTGCCTTCTTCCACAAGCTGGAAGTTTTAAATGCTCCCAAATACAACACGTTTTTTTTTCTCCAGAGAAAACGCACAGGAGCAAAGTAATTTAATCGAACATAATCGGACTATTATTGAACCAGGGTCTGTTTACATTGCTTGTGTGCTGGAGGAAAAAATGCACGTAGAATTTTCCTGACTGTAAATGTGTTTATGTGATGTGAGTCAACATAAGCAGGCAAGGCAAAACTGAAAAAAAAAACATGAGAAACATCCTTGTCAAATTGTATGCATGCATTTACACTAGGCATGTCTGTTTCTTCATGCAATTGCCATGCGGTTTTGAAAGAAACTGACATACCTACATGGCATTAATGTCTGTTTCTTCATGCAATTGCCATACAGTCTAAAAAAAAAGATTTTCATTGGTTCCGTAAAGTACAAACAGCAAACATGTACAATCAAAGGTAATGCAAAATCAAATACCTTAGATAAGTCTTTAAGATGCCCAGAATTCGCAAGGTCCACTTAAAGATACAAAAAACACACAGCGTATCCTACCCATGAGCCAAGCAGTTGTATCTCCAACCCCCAGGCTAGCACATTTTCTATAGAGAGAGTATAATCTGCCACGCAAACAGAAATAGCAGGTCTGGAAATATTCCAATCAGCATTTAAATCAGCATGCACTTAGGTTTATGTTCTGATAGCATACTGTACAAACTCAAATCTACAGAGTACACTTACAACAAATAACATTAAATTCTATACCAATCAATTTGGGTCTTGAAGTTATAAAATATAAATGTAAAAAAAAAGTAAAGGGTTTAGATTAGTACAGCGCATACATACTGCTGCAGAGGATAGCTGGGTCGTGAGCTGTCTAACCAATCTGGCACCTGGTCCCTGTTATAAATGCCTCAGCAATCAGTACGGGGGGCAACCAGAAGTACTACAGCAGCCCGCAAGAGGCACGCAAAAAGGTTTCCAGTGGAGGCTTAACCTTTCTTTTCTCTTTTCATCCACTAACACAGTGATCCCCAAGCCCATCCACAGGGAACCCCTTATAGTCTATGTCTTTAGCTCTGTGCCAGCTCTAAACCAGCTGTACCAAAAATTCAGAAATGGGAGTCCTAAAGGACTTGATTAGGAAACACTGTGCTAGAGTTATAGTCACGCTCTATTAGGGTCACTCACAGACGAGACTAGAAATCCTGAACCTCCTGAGGACAGCCGTTATTAGGCTTTTCACACCTCTATAACAGTTCCTGCATGAATACATATATTCATTTTATTTAAATTAAAGACTTGCTCACACTTCCACAGGATATATCTCTATTTTAGAAGTGCATGATTTTGGTTATCAAGTGGCAAAATTCTTATAGTACTGTTAATATATCACTCAAAATGCCTCATTCATCAATCCATTCGTTCCTTCGTTCATCCTTACTTGCTGCACTATACTGTCAGTGTGGCTGTGAGAACAGAACAGCGTGAAGCTGGGATGGGATTCCAATGCATCAAAGGGCACAATGTACACACATTCACACACTAATTTACACCTACGGGGAATTTAATACAGCTAATCCACCTACATTCATACTTTTGGGAGTTGAAGGAGATCAGAGAACATGTGGAAACCCACTTGCACACTACTTGCAGAAAGCATACACAGTTACCCAAGCCCAGTAATAAACAAGTGATTTTAGAGCTGTAAAATACTATAAGCTAATGCAATACTCCGTACCCATTTTACAACCATGCCATCCTGCATCTTATTTAGGTTCAGTGATTTCTCTAAGCTGGCATCTTCTAGGACTGTAATGAGAAATACTCGTTCTAGTGTACTTGTGGCAAGTTTCACTCATAATGTCAAGATTTCTTATGCACAAGTTATATTTTGGGTCCCATTCTTATGCATTTTTTCATCCAAATGACTCACTGCCGATCCATTTCACCAGTTGTTGTGTTTCAAGAGGCCAAGCAGGATGGAGGATGTAGAAGCACAAGCACATTGTATTCCTTCATGCATGGCTGCGTTGTGCCTATGCTATAATCTGTGTCTGCTGAAATGTTATTATGGATCATTACCTGGGCAGTCATATGAGAGCAGCACTATGTGGACAGCCCAAAAGTTTGTAAGAATAGGGACTTGTGTAAGATAAGTCAAGTGAAGGAATGTATGTCTTCTTCTAATGCATTGTATTTCAATTAGTGTGGATAATTTTAGACAATGTGTATAATGTGGTTATGTGGATTTTTGCCTGATTTACCACAGAAATGTTAGACATCCTGAAAACTCAATTTAGTTTTTCCATGACAACCTTTTCTATTTCCTCAAATGCTCATCTATTAACTTACAAAGCCCATGGACTGGAGCTAAGCAGTCCTGTCAGAGATATCCTCATCCAAGGATCAATATGCTGAATCCCTGGACAATTGCATGTACCCTTTCCTAGCAAGGAAGACAGGTAACATTCATTCTGTGCTTAATGCCATGGTGAATGTTTAGGATCAAAGACAGTGTTATAAGCTTAGTTGTTGGCCTGGCCTGCATTGATAGTTCCTGTACATTGAAACCTGAAGGGACTTTTCAGAGAAAGTGGATGTTCATTTATGAGGAATATGGAGTATTCATTGCTTTGCGTTTAACTGTGAGTGTTAAAATATTCATTGGATGGGTTCCAGTACAGGATAGTCATTCACCATGCTTGAAAAGTGTCTGGGTTAACACTTGAATTTGGAGATGGGAGGACTGAGAGGATTTAACTGAATGTCATCCAAACCTGAACGTCTATTGCTTTGAAATTCACTTGTGAAAAAACACAGGTATATCATAAAGATTTCGTTTACTTGTGTGACAAGTAAACAAGTGTTAACGATTTACGATTTACAATCCCATTTTTTCTCTCTCTTTTGTGGTCTGGTTTACTTTTTATAAAATTTCAAGGAGTTTCCTTTCCATAGCTGCTTTTGGCTTGTTCATTAATGATCCAATGCTATAGCTGGATTTCTGTAAAGCTGCTTTGTGATAAAGTCTATTAAACTTTCTGTTAAAAACAATATACATTAGGAGAACACATGTTTATATCACTGTTATACGTATCACAGTTGAAATTATTGATTAGCACCATGGACAGCACCCTCACTTGGCTAACTGATTTTACAAACTTGCTCTAAGGAAAATTTATTCTAATTTAATAGAGTAAAGGCAGTGTAGTTGGATGTCTCTCAATTTAATATAAGTTAAGTTTTAGGAAAATGTAGGAACACTTAATTATTTCCTTACCCTCAACTTAATGCTTCAATAACTTCTCCAACCAAGTTATGTGAATGTGGACTTTTATCATGGCTATATGGATCTTGCTTTGTGCATACACAAAAACTGGAACAGGTTTATACCAGGCCCATTAGTTTAATTGAAGGGAAATTGTAATGCTCTATCATTCAAGACAATTGTGTGCTTTCAGCTTGGAGAGAACAAAGTGTAGAAAACCCACATATTGGTGCGTTGGACAGTATAAGCATAATTTTGCCCATATAAAGTAGAGCCTAAAGATTTCTAGATTTCAGGAAGGATAAATAATATTAATCCAAAAGGTATTCCGGGCGGCTTAATGGCATAGTGGTTATCATTGTGGGGGCCTTCAGGGTCTTGGGTCTGTCTAGAGTTTGCATGTTTTCTGGGGTCTACGGACATGACGGATTAGGCTAATTGTAGTTTCCCATTTGCCTGTGTGTGTATGTGTGTGTGTCTGTCCAGGGTGTACCTTCTGCCCAAAGTGTCTTGGGATAAGGTCCATGTGCCTGCAGTATATAGAAGATAAAATAAGTGAGTGAGTGAGTGAGTGAGTTAGTGAGTGAACAGCTATTCCATCAATCAGGAGTTTTAATGATGTTGGTGGAACACATTGTCTACACAACAGTTCAAAATCTTTTAAAGATGTTTAAATGAGTTAGATCCAGTGACAGATGTTCATACCATATAATTTATATTACTTTTAGGTTCATTAAGTCATTTATTGAGTCATTGTGCCATGTATTGTAGATATGGGCATGCAACCCTGCAGGGGACACTCAGATCAGGACAGAAATGAAAATGATTAATCTGAATAACTTTGCCTTAATTAGCAGTGAAACTTTCATTTTTAAATGGTGGCTGTGGATCCAACCCCCATGCCCTCATCATGACAAGTCAAAATCCACAAAAATAACATATTTCCAGGTAGTGTAATAATACATATTCCTGTTATCACTGACAGGAAAACAAGGCACCATGCATTCTCTGTGTAGATGAGACAGATTAAAAGCAGTCATATGACACTGTTAAAAGGGACAGCTGTGGTATTGCACTAATGATGTAATTGAAATATACGTGACAGGAATCATGACAGACCATCATGGATGAATGTTACTTAAATGTTTGGAGAAGGTCATTTAACTGTTTATTACAAAAAGCAGTTGGATAGACAATAGGGAATAGTAACAAAAACTTGGCATGATGTGTTGTCATGACAATAAGTTGCTTTACAATTGTATGTCAGGGCAGGGGTGCTTTTCAACACCAGCCAATTAGTGTGTGTGTGTGTGTGTGCACATGTGTGCATGTGTATGCATGTTTTTTTGTGTCTGTGTATGCGTGTGTGTGTGTGTGTGTGTGTGTGTGTGTGTGTGTGTGTGTGTGAGAGAGAGAGAGAGACCTTGTCATTTGTTTGATTTAGAGTTGTTTGATTTAGAATTCATTCTTTATGAAAGGGAGCTAGACTCATAGGAATGATGCATGTTCTACATGTTGCCCTTGTGTGCTTTGATACTGGGTTTAAAACTGCAAACCCATAACATTTTGCTTTTAGTCAAGCATTAATAGTTGTTATTATTTGAAAGTCTAAAACTATTCAAATACACTTTGACACTTGTATGTTCTTGATTTGTAAGACTGCATGTTTAATGTCGACATAGCTAAATATATACAGTGGGGGCCAAAGGTATTAAAACAACATATGCCATGTATTCTCACTGTGCACAGAACAGGTGATGTCCCTAATTAGTTCTTGCCTATCTGACTAAGGAGTTGTGCTAATTAGAATCAGCTGGTTTGTTAATGGATAGAAAAAATATGTGGCAGGACTTTTATTTTCTGAAGCTTTGGTGTCCACCTCTGCACAAAAATGGCTAAAACCATCATAATACATAATCTCTCAGGGATTCAGAAAGACATGCAACTAGACTGTTTTTTTTTTGCACCTCAGTGGTAGAATGAACAATTTCTAGATGTCTGTATAGTTGAACAACATCTAAGGATCCCCCCCCCACCAAGCTGATAAGGATTGAGCGAGTGACACCAGAGCACTGCAGACATCTATTTGACTCTATGCCCAGCTGGATCCAGCAGATTTTGAAGAATAATCTTGTACTTCATATATTATATTAATGTACTTCATATATTAAATATTAATTGTTGTATAGCACAACAACAAATTATTCTCATTATCTTCATTGTTATTCTAAAAAAGAAATATATTGAGAATGTCATTAAAACATTGAATTTCACTTTTGTCTCAATACTTTTGGCCACCACTGTGCTTTTAGAAAGGTATTATACTCTCTTTAGGGGTAAAGGGTTTACAGCAGAGTTAAAGAGATTTATCAAAACTATTTGGGATAAACTGAATCTATAAGACATGGAAAACGATACAATTCAAAAACACTGATGATATTAAAGATATTAACAAGTGATCCTACACTGAAAACACAACTGTGTAGCTGGAATTTTAGACTGAATGGTCTTATAATCCCTTTGACTGACACAAAAATGGATTCTATAAACTAGAGCTCTCTCCTATGGGTTGCTCTCTAATTATATAAAATGATGAGATGAAAGCATGCAGTAAATAGAGTGGATTCAGATGCCCTATTTCAGCTTTCTGCTGCTGTGCATGGACCGCTCCCAAAAATGGTTTATGTCCATGTCTCACCTTCGCTCCAGAGAAATAATCTCATCTGCATCCTGAAGAAACTGTTAGTCCCTCAAAACTACTGCTGTAATCAAAAGACTGTCATGTGCTCATCCCAGAACTCTCAATAAACATCCTTAAAGCTCACTCAAAGTACACTTTCTCCCAGTAAAATAAAACGAGAACATTTTGTTATTATCTCAACATGTGTTTTCCGTTGCTGAGTGATCACTTACATTGTCTCTCACATTCTGACTGTGTTTCATTGCAGAGGAAATCAGCTGTGACTGTAGGGCAGATGAAGTCAGCTTGTTCTGGCTCATCATGATGGCAATTCTGAGTCAACACACTCCAGATTCCGTTAGTCTTTTACAAGCTTTCTGTCAATTATGGGGGGAAAAACAACTTTAAAAAAACGATTCACCTTTCTAAAAAAGATTCCTGCATATTTTCACACATTTGATTAAAAGTTGAATCCTTTCAAGAACAAGAAACCATAAGCTTATTCAGTTTTATCAACTAGATGTATTTTTATGAACGTCTTGATTTATTCTCTGAAAAAACAAAAACAAAACAAAACAAACAAAAAAAAAACCCTGCTGTAAATGGAATTGAACCTGAGACTCAGACTGCAGTTAAGCATCAAGGGAATCTGCAAGCGAAGCAGTTTGTAACACAAGAGAACAGATGGGAGTGCTCTCTTTTACTTTACTGCACTCTTCAACTTATACTATAAAATGCTATTTTAAGCCACTTCACTATAGTGTAGGTTCGAGCTGGATGTGAGGCTAATGAAGGCAATCAGCCTCAGGGATCTGCATGTCTCTGAGACTTTCTCTTACTATTTAAGTTGTTTATAGTAAGACTTAATAAGACACAGACTTTGCTTTGAATCATGGGTGTTACACTCAAATTATAACCAAGCCAGATCAGCATTTATGTACAGTAAAGCATTAAATAGCTAAAATGCTTATAAAATTTATTTATTCATTAAAAGAATAAATTTAATATTGTAATAATATTCAATATTTTAAATAATATACAAAATTTTATCAATTGGCTACATAATAACGTAAGTGGCAAGCTGGGATACACTGTTTGAAGTGACTCTTTTTTTATTGCCGACATTAACTTTCTTACCAATTTGTGCTACATTAGCTATCAGACCAGATGGGCTAGCCTTTAATCCCAACATGTTTCAATGAGTCTAGGGTGCCATTGCCCCTGTTGCTGGTTCACCGGTTGTCCATCCTTGGACCACTTTTGTTAGGTAATAACCACTACATACTTGTGAACACCCCACGCGACCTGCTGTTTTAGTATTCCTATGACCCAGGTGTCAAGCTATCACAATTCAGCTCTTGTAAAATTTGCTCAGATCCTTTACACTTGCCCATTTTTCCTTCCGCCAACACAAACTGAATATTTTTATTTCCATTACTTAATATTTTTACCGCTAAAATAAGAATGCTTTATTGGTACAAGTAAATTTTAACATGCTGGAGTCATTTTAAAACAAAACTTAATTTTTATTCGATCTGAAATTTTCTTCGGGATCAATATAGTATCTATTCATATCTCAATGTTCTTTTCAATTTCTCTTCCGTGATTTACTCTTTGATTACCGAACAATGAGTGTATTTGCGTGATGACAAAAAAGGTACAACTTAGTGTAAACAAGGCATAAGATACTCATCCTTACAAAATTTTCTTTATATTAATAGGTTAGGCAGAGAGTTCTGCCATACAGAAAGACAGGCAGACATGTACATGGGCTTCAACCTGAAATAATAATATCACTGATTACATCAAGGCTTAAATCATCTTATTTTTAGATTTAAACTTTTAATTATTTCTACAAGCTCTTTAACAGTCTCTTTAACTCTTTAACAAGCTCAGTGTATTTATAAGATCATGTCTTCTGCCCTCTTTACTTTTAGACAAAAGTACACCAGACAGAAAATTATCTTTTTCATTAATGCTGTGAAGTAAGTCAGCAGACAGAGAGACTTCATCCTGCCTGATGTCCACTTCGGCAGAAGTTACAGTTCATTGGAGACACTGCATGGCTGGTATAAACACTTTTATATGACATATTAAAGACAGCAAAGAATAGTGTAAAATTACCAAAGGTTAATTAAGGAGTTTTTCGACATAAATTATTGATAAATAAGCAAATTTTGATAAACACTTTTATGTAATGTTCCAACCATCCATCCATCCATCCATCCATCCACTTATCCTATGTAGATAGCTTATTCAAGGAATCTTAGGCCAGAATGCAGCGGACATCTTGGTTGGGTTACCATTCCATAACAAAAAACATACAATCTCACATGGGCAATTTGGAGACATAGATCAGTGTCACTACACCACATTGTGTGTCTTTGGACTGTTGGAGGAACCTGGAATAGCTTAAGGAAACCAACCAAGCATGGGGGGGAACATGCACAATCCACAAACCAGGAAGTGAGATTCAAACCCCCATCCCTAGAAAAGGTGATAATGCTAATCATTACGCCACCATCCTGTCTTAGGGCATCAGTCAGCATGGAAAAGAGTAAAGGTGAGAAATAAATACTTAAGGGCCTTACTAGTGGTCAACCGTATAAACTGGATATACCCAGCATGTGCTCAGCGAAACTGTAATACTTAGGTAATTGTAAGACTTGGTAAATCAAATCTAAAAAGAATTAAAAAAATTGCTGGTGTTCACCAACAATTCTTTTTAGATTTATTCACAAATTTACTGAATGCAGCACTCTGATTACCCTACCTTACCTCCTGAGGTTTTGCACTTTTATTTAATTGAGATTTTCTTAGTTTCCTTTTTCTTTGTCTGTGTGAATGACATTCTTTTATACTTATCAGAGCAGCACACTATATAAATTTGGGTTCTCTTCTAAGACTTATTAGCTACTGCTCTCTCCATTGGCCAGGACAGCAGTCTCATGCCTGGTTGGGTTACCTTACTGCTCTGAACATTTAACATCAACTGCTGTTCAGTATCTTGTGGGTCTATAAATATTTGCCATTAGCATGATTGAATGGTCCTTGCTCACTACAACAAAGTTGGGGCTAGGGTGGGGTTTCCCTCTACGCGAGATCACTCTCTCCACCTGGCCTTAGTTTTCCGTTAGCATGTCTACTCAGAGTTGCCCTATCTTCTGAATGACTCACTGTGTCTAGTAGACTGCATTCTGCATAGATATTTTCAACACTCTTCACCCTCTACCAGCTAACAAGCCTGTGGCTGAATGTGGCAAATGTGCTTGAGGAGGTCTCCCTCGTTATACTGTGTGCTGTTCATCCTTCTACTGTACATTCTGCTCACACAGCTATGCTGGACTGTGGTTAGTTTTCCTCCATCAACTTTTCATGAGTGGTTGGGTCTTCTCTCCGCATCTTGCCACTCTGGAAATTCTCTATTAATGCTACGTGGAAATCAACATGCACCTGCTCCAGGATAAACATAGTGCACTGCTAAGAGAAGACTGCAAAAAGTTTGATTTTGATAAGAGACAAGTATAAAATGTTGCAGGTAGTGTGTGTGTGTCTGTGTGTGTGTGTGTGTGCTCACAGCCACATCTGTTTCCTGACAGCAGCTCTTGTTGAGGGAAAGTGAAACAGCTATCATTTCACTTAGCATCTGATAAATTAGAAATGCACCAATGCCAAACACTAGGGAAGAGCTTCATCTAGAACAAAGCTTTTCAGTGTGTTTTAATATTCTACAGTGTATCTGTAAGTCGGCTTGTGATAGATTTAATCCGTAATCATGACATCACATTTTATTTCATATATAGTTAGGAATAATAGCGGATCAAATAGGAATAAGAATTTGGGACATTATCATAATCAAGGTAATTATTATAGAATAAGCAAATATATGGTATGTAGGCATAAGTATGTAGAGAGAGAGAGAGAGAGAGAGAGAGAGAGAGAGAGAGAGATGTTGTTTATTCTCCTTTCCTTGATTCCTATATCACACTTTCCTTCTTTCCATCAACCTTCCCTTTCTGAAATTAGTTCTGTTATTTCATGTCCACTACTCCCCACCCTCCACCCCCAATCATCTGTCACTCACACCTCCAGTCTCCCCCTCTCTCTTTTTCCTTTTCTTTCTTTTTCTCTGAGCTTAGATAAAGTCACAGACCTGGATTTGGGTCATGTCTCGTTGGCTAACGGCAGAAGTCTGAACCATACACTTCACACCAGCACACCAAATTACTACAGAATCACACCCACACATAACACAGAACACCTTTGATGCTATGGTGAATGACATACTGTAACTAAGGCACTATTGAAGCAAGTCACACTCCTGACACAGGGCTCAGGTTTTTAACCTGCTCATGAAGAAAATGTCATGTGAATGATGTGAAACCTTGCCAAAGCCTTGAAGACATGGATTTATTAACTGTAGTGATGTTTAACTTGTTACAATGCTTACCTTATGTGAAATGAACAATACTTAACACACACAGTAAAGAACATTAAAACATGCAGTTTATCTTGTAAAAAAAGAAAATACATAAATTTAAATAGACCTTTATTTTCTCATTTATACTTATTAGGAATCTAGGGCAATACCCTGATTTGTATAATGTGTCCCCTATGATAATACCTGCATTTTATATATAAAAGGTGAAAATTATGAAATCATATTATTAGTTTCAATTCATGTTTCAACAATGTTTCAGGAAATTTGCTGGGAACAATGAAAATATCGTTCAGTGAATGTTTTTAAAGCTTTGTACAAGAGATATTGAATATTAACTTGGTGATAAGGCGTTCACATTATTTTGGCCATATAGTGTACATTACATAAGGCTAATGCACTCTAATTTGATGCTAAGTCAGTTTGATTATATAACTGTGTTGACAGAATTTTTAATGTAAAACTAAATAGCTTTTGTGTGCCATGAACCTTGTCGTTCACTTGGGAAACACAATTCCTATGAAACTTACGTTCTTGCTACAGCCCCGGTTTCTTTTTTTTCTGTTTGATGTGTTAAGAAGCTACAAAGCAGAAACTGCTTCCAAAGATAACGAATAAATAAATAAAATGGCGCCTCTGTTTCAGAAATGTTCCATATTTCACATAATTGTTAATGCAGTTAATTAACACCATTTATCTATTCCTCCAAGTCATCATCAAAAATGATGGTCAGCTCCAATGACCCTTGATTTCATTCGACTGGTTACTGCTTTAAGGGGAAGTGGACATTGCTGAAGACCCCAAACCTTTGTGCAACCTACACATATACACACATACGCACAACAGGCATTCTGAAAACCATGCGATACAGACTGTGAGGAAATCCAGAGTACCCAGAGGAAGCACAGGAAACTCCCTCCACTCACACAGACTGGAGGCAAGATTCACACCCCCAACCCTGAAGGTGCGAGGCAGCCATGATAACCACTAAATCACCAGGACACATAATAACATGATGCATACACTTACATATAAACCTAACATTTTACATCAGTAACCAAAACAGAAACTTTTGTCTCTTTACTTATTTTATTTCATTTTATTTTTAGCCACAATGTCCCTACAAGGTCAAAACTGTTGGATATTCCTACCTATACATCCATTCCCATCTGAGATAAAATAAAAACACCCCTTCCCACACACAAACAATCAATCAGGACAGACAATAGAGACTGAGGTTCTTAATGAGTTCCCGCAGGAGAGAGCTAGCCTAGCAGTCTGACAGTACTCAGACTGACTCACACACACACACACACACACACACACACACACACACACACACACACACACACACACACACACACCTAAATCTTAAATACAGATTTACTGTATCTATGCAAAATAATACATGAATGTCTTATAGAAAACATACAGTCTAAATAATGACCTGAAATGTAAATACACTGTGACTAATATTTTTAATGAAATACATAAAAAGAATCTGCATGAATAAACCTGAATGAATCCATGGAAATGAAATCAGTCCTTCAGAAAAGAATGACAGTGATCTATAGAAAATAAAGAAGTCAGTTTTGCGGATTTGCCTCAGGATAAAAAGGTTGTGGACATAAAATTGGGATTCAGAATGAGATTCCAGCTGCAGTATGCTGAAGATGGATGGGTATTGTATGTAGGAATGGGAGTGAAGTGTGAATTCCCTCTTCTCCATCACTTTTCGGCTTAGCACACGGTCATTTCTGCCACCTGAGCACTGTCGTGTCAAGTTTGAGTTGTATCTTGATAAAAGTTTAACATAAATTTTGTAGTCAAATGTGTCACTGGTGATTTCTGTTTTATATATTATATGTAAATAATATTCTTTACTTATAACCACCAGTTTCCTTTAGGGTATATTTTAATAAGTTTTTAAACATGGTTTTAATATCAATATGGGTTGTTACTAACAGGTGGTGGATGTACTGTAGCAGTAAGAAATATTTAGTAATGAAAAGGGAGTATATAAAATTTATGAATCACATTTATCAAGGATAGCATGCTAACTAGTTACACACTAAAAAAAAAAAAAAAAGAAAAAAATATATATATACAGTATATGAACAGAATTTGTTGTATTTTTACTTTTTGAGTAAAAAGAGATGTTGAACTGGCACAAAGAAGGGGCCTAAATGTTAGCAAGCTATATGCTAGTTACAGTTTAAAAATAGTAAAACTGACCATGCTAGATGCTGCTTGCTAAAAACTGACTATATAAGTTAGCTAGCAGAAAGTACTGGCATGTATTGAAGAACAAGTTACCCAAGTTATATGATGACGTATTTCATGTAAATTAATTATAATTATAAGCACAATTCAATTTAAACTACAAGCGAAAGCTATATTAAATTAGCCTCACACATAAAATGTTTAATTTCTCTTCACAATCAATGCACAATTGTACTGATACTGTACATAGTGCCTCGCTTATGAATACCAAGAAATTGAAGGGACACCTGTAAGAGTGGTTATAAGTATTTTTTCTTCTTCTTACATTTCTAAAGAAACACTTAGAAGTGTTTACTCTTATTAGGTGTGTCACCAATGCACTGTGGGTGCATTTCTGAAGTAGCATTAAACTGCTATGTTAAGCAAAAGTATTTTAAATAAGCTAGCCGAGCTAAGCTCTTTTTTCTGTCTTTCATAGTAAAAAAAATAAAAAAATAAATTAAAAAAATCTATATATCTATTAATTTTTAACATCCATGTTATATTGTTGGATGTTAACAAATATTTATGATGATCGTTTGGCAAGCGCACCAGCACTGAGTGGTCGTAAGAAATATACACAGAATTGTAGAAATAACTAACCCAGGTTCTGATCTCATTCAGCCCAGATGGAAGCAAATGCTTTTGGAGGATACACAAAAAATAAATAGACTAAGCACGAATCGTCAGATCAGAACTGCAGTTTTAGTTGATCATATTTGCTATTCAAAGGGAAACATCTGAACACCATCAAGCAAGTGTGTTTTTGTGTGTGCATGCATGTTTGCATGCTATATTTTGGCCTGTGTCCTTCGTACCATGTCATCAATAAAACTTTGTAATGTCCTGCTCAATTCTATTTTGTTCAGTGTTTAGCTTTTGATAAATATTAGAAACTAGCTCTTTGATGTAATATCATGACTAGCAATCACTATGTGGAAATGAGGCTTTGGGATACTGATTAGGGATCCAAAAAAATGTCTTTCACTAATATTTCCATGAAAGATGTATCAGTAGAATACAGGTGTGAGGTCTTTAGTGGTCCGTATTGCTAGAACGGCTGTGCATTAGAGGATGGTCAAGCTGTGGAGGAAAGTGGTTGGATCTAAATTGGAAGTAAACAAGGGCTAACCATGTTTCCGCTCTGAAACGGCACAGTGAAATGCACTTTGAAATTGCAATTTAGCTGAAATAAATTGCTACATAAAACCAACCTGCTGTGTGGGAATATGAATTTTCTACTGTTTTGTTTTAAATGGCTATTATTTCATGTGCCCAGCAATTGTACAGTGCATGAAGAGTTTAGAAGTCAAACAGAGCATAAACACAGACAAGCAGAGCTGATGGTTAGTTGATCAGCAGTTTTAATTAGCTATACACAGCAGACCACCTGCTGTTGATAAATTAATTATTCTTCCTGCCACTTGCATCAAACGTCTGCGTCCCAGCACTGGCTCTCACTTCCACTGAAATTATGTGAACTGATTTTAATAAGGCATGCGTCAATACCATCCTTTTCAGACTGGGTCCAAATATATTTTTTGTTACATGTCAGTAAAAATATTGATACCAAAATCATTAAATCAATCAAGAACATGCTGTGTACATCTGTTTGTGTTACCCTGGTTTGATGTGTATGAAAAGCCCAAGCATATATAAATTTCTTGTTCTTACAGTACAGTATGTCAGTCTTAAGTCAGTTGATTTTAACTGACATATATTATCTGGCTATATTAGTTACCTAGCATCATGTTAGGTTGCATGTGAGGTGCTTCTGTATAGCTGTAAGTAAAGCATGTTTTATTTTCCTCAATGTGTCAGATTCCTTTGTTGTCAATGATCGAATCCAGAATAATGTACTGCGTAAAAGCCATTATTTTTACTCATCTACTGCTAGGTTTTTCCTCACCTAACTCCATTAGTTAATGCCATGTTTTGCTATTGATGAGTTTTATGTTTATATCAGGTTATTTCTCATTCTCTCTGCTTTTGCCAAGCATCTATTTTGTTTTGCTAATTGGTAAAGTACATTTCATTCCATCTGTAATAACAGCCTTTTTTGTAGTACACTAGCCCTTTTATGGTCTCTTGTTGTGTTCGACTGTTTCTCTAGAAATAGTTGTTTTTTAAAGGTTTGCTTGCTGATGCCATCTCTTCTCCTGTCTCACCTGGGCTTTGGGACCGGCACTGGCAAAGTGATTTTTTATGGACCTGCCTGAGCCACCACTGCCCCCACACTAGCCTTTCATTGTCTAATATCAGCTGCTATCAGATGTTGGTATCAGGAGAGTTTTTTTTATTTTTTATTTTACAAGTATGGGTAAATGTCCTGAATATCAATTTTATGCATCAATAGTTTTTCACATGCTGTTCATACACTGCACAAATAATAATAAAAAAAAGTAAAACATAAAAAAACAGTAGTTAACGCTTCACTGTGAATGTCAATCAACATTTTTGGCTCCCCAACAAAAATGGAGTCACTCACCTATTGATTTCCCTATTGACTGCCTCACAACTGATTCGCTCAATTAGCTGGAGGGTTCAAGAAAAGTCCATTTATAGCATGTTTAAAAAAATCAGAAATTAATAGAACTTAAGTCAGTACAATGTCAGTACAATGCAGGTTGTTTGGACAGAATAATCTTGTGATGAGTACTGATGATCTGTGTTGACATGCTTAGGATCTGATCATGTTCCTGACTTGAAAAATATCAGCACTGTGTGTAAAATATTCTCCATGTTTTTTATGACATACTATCTGAATTCAATTTCTATATAGTGATTTTCTCCCATGTTTTTCTTGCTTCCTGTTTGTAGCTTTTCTTACAAAATAGTCTGATTTATTTGATTCTGTTTCCAAAACCTATGTGTTTTTCAAGGTTCTCTGCATCTAGCATTTGTATCTGTTTAGACATGTGGGATAAATTGCAAATGAGGACGAGGACATAGTACACACAAACGTATAAGTTTATAAAAGAAATGTTTACAGATGGTATTCATCTGGTTTAATTGATTGAACTGTTTGCTTTCCATGGTTACTATTACAAGAAATTTTGGATCTATGTGTGTGTGTGTGTGTGTGTTTCCAGTTCCCTAGGCACCTTCATCTCATGCTCAGGGTCAGCTGGGCTTTGTAAACATGAAGAATGCGCTCTCTCTCTCTCTCTCTCTCTCTCTCTCTCGCCTGCTCGCTCAATCTCTCACATACCATGTTTATTGATTTTGACTGCTGTCACAAAAACATTAGGTATAAGAGATCAAAATGACAGCGTTTGAAATCACAAATATAAGTGCCACAAGCTCATCTCATATCAAAAAAGACTATTTCTTGCATTAATATATATACTTTACTTAACAAATTTACTGCATTTTTGCAGTTATAAACGATTTTTGTTCACTAATTCTAAGATAGTGCACTATAAACTTTATTTGTGACAGTAGCACCTTTTGATTGGTAAAACATGGATATCACAAACTTCACAAAGCTTGTTATCGTCCAAGGAAGAATTTTAATTAAAATCCGCTGGTATGCCTTTTTTAGCAAGCAGCAAGACAAAGTTTGCTCTCTCTCTCTCTCTCTCTCTCTCTCTCTCTCTCTCTCACTCTCTCATTTTTCTCTCCCCAGCTGGCCTCTGCAGCTTTATCAGGCTTTTCCTCTCCTCTGCTGCATGCTCTGCCAGCTTCTGAAGTCTCCTCAAATAAAATTAATCAGAGCTTTTAATGAAACTTACTGGAGCATTCAGCTTGAACAGCAGCTTGTTTAGCACATTCTGAGCTTACTGACAGCATCTCTCCTGTCAGGACTTTAGACAGTGCCATCCAGCAAGTCTCTTTTCCTGTGCTTTACTTAGTGTAGGTCATGGACATCATATGTGTCCTTGTACAATACACACAGATTTATTTATCCTCAAAACATTTTAAACACATGTATGCACTAAGGTCTAGTCATTCTTATGATGTAGATGTCAGTGTGTGTGTGTATGGAGAGTATAAATCCTGTCAAAGCTCCATTTGTTATAGTTTTTGCAATACCTGTGGAAGCTACAGTACTCCTCAATGTCTTTTTCAAAAAAATATGAACATCTTCAACTTCATTATTTTTAAGTATTTTACTACGTCTAATATTGTAAAGAAAACAGAAAACATGGGTTTATGTGTAAATGTAAATAAAATAAAAATGGCAGGTCTATTGGTCAGATCATGTTTACAGATAATCTATTGATTATTAATATTCAGCGGTAGCGGTATGATGGCGTACTGTAGTAGTTAGCACTGTAGCCTTGCACCTCCAGGTGCTCCTGTTTCTTTCCACAGTACAAAAAACAAAAATAGAAAACAGGGTGATTGGTGTTTCCAAATTCCCCACGGTGTGTGAGTTAGTGTGTAAGAGTGCTTGTGTGTGTGTGCGTGCTTATGTGCCCTGCAATGGATTGGTACTCTATCCACGATGAACCCTGCCTAGTGTCCCAAGTCCCCTGGGACAGGAACCAGGCCTCCCACGACCCTGTGCAGGATAAATGGTATTGAGAATGAGTGAGAGTGAGCATGAGGTTGTTAACACTCTTTCGGTTGTTAGTATCTCTAAGCTACTATCCAAAATAATGTGTTTTTTTGCTGTTAGATTTTACATTTTCTGAGACACACAAACTAGACATTAGATTAGTACTTTTAAATACTATGACCATACAGTACATCCATCCTTTTCTTCTTCTAAACAACCTGTATAGAAACACTTTATTTGTATTTATGGAGGTTTGTGTACACTTTATGGAACAGTCTTAGTCAGAGGTGGGTGGAGTAGCCAAAAATGTACTTAAGTAAGAGTAGCTGTACTTCAAAATAATATTTCTCAAGTAGTCATCCAAAATATTACTCAAGAAAGAGTAAAAAAGTATTTGATGAAAAGACTGCTGAGTACTGAGTAACTGTTTCAATCATAATGTCAGATAGATTTTTTTTTTTTTAGAAATTATTATAATTATATATCAGTGTGTATATAAACACAGTACACAGTACACACAGACATACTGTATACAGTGAGGTCAAGTGAGGTAAGTATTTGATCACCCTGTGATTTTGCAAGCTCTCTTACTTAGAAATCATGGAGGGGTCTACAATTTCCAGCATAGGTGCAGAGACAGAATCTAAAAAGAAAAATTCGGAAATCACATTGTATGATTTTTTAACAATTTATTTGTGAATTACTGTGTCAAATAAGTATTTGATCACTTGCTTA
>JAQMYJ010000001.1:16074946-16094904 GCA_030014305.1 Clarias laeviceps | reverse complement strand
ATTATAAACACAAAAACACACATGTATGCACACACACAAGAGCAAACACACACACACACACACACACACACACACACGCACACACACACACACACACATACTGCAGGTTGGAGAAGGACAGCATCACACCCTTCACCTACAGTACTCCAGTCTGATGAAAACTGCCCCATGCCACCTCTAACATCCCCTGATCCAACCCCCCCTTTATACTCTTTTATTAAAATAAAAAAGTTAATATACCAACATATTTGAATAAAGGATATAATTTTCACTCAAGTAAAATATATTATTTGAAAAAAAAATTATATATATTTGTCTCTATGTTTATGTTACAAACTTAATTTGTTTAAGTAACATATTCATAATATATATCAATGCCAATATGATTTTAAGTGCAGAGACAGAAAACAGGAAACAACCTGGTCCAGATGCTGTCCCCTCCTGTTTTAAAGTTTGTATTGACGAACTTGCTCCAAACTTCATTCAGATCTTTAACAGATCCCTGGAGCTATGCGATGTCCCCTGCTGCTTTAAATGATTCTCTATCATCCCTGTCTCCAAGAAATCCTCTGTTACAGGACTAAATGTCTAGAGGCTTTTGGTCATGAACTATTTTTAATGAATGGTGTTGACCCACCTGATGAGTGTCACAGGGCACCTACTGGATTTAAGGTCAGCAGATCATGCAATCCACCTTGACCACCTTGGGACATACACATGGATCCTGTTTGCAGAGTTCAGGTCAGCACTTATCACCATAATTTCAGAAATCCTCACCTTTAAACTCCCCAGCTTTCTGTATCCTATGTCATCTGTCAGTCGATCACTACCAGGTGAGGCTGGGAGGAGGGTGAAGATGTCAAGCAATGCGTCCTCTCTCTACTGCTCTTCTTATTTTATTATAACGAAGATATCTCCAAGGACCCAGCTGTTAAACTCCTGCTGTTTGCAGATAAAAATTCATTCAAGATGCTGATGAGTCTCCATGTAGCCAGGAGGTGGAGAAATTGGTGCACTGGTACAGTCAGCAAGCACAACCTAACACTAGACACACTCAAAAGTTTATAGATGACAGTAGACTGTAGGAGACACCCCTCAGCGAAGCTCCCCTCACAATATCTGACAGTCCAGTGTTATTTCGGGAGCCCCATAGGTTTCTGGGGATTACTATTTCCCAAGACCTGAAATGAGAGACCAACGTCAACTCTTCAAAAATGCCAAGAAGAGTATATATATATATATATATATATATATATATATATTTTTTTTTTTTGCAGTACTTTCTGCAATAAAGGAAGTATGGTCTGCTACAGGAGCTGGTGATCCAGTTCTACAGTGCAGTTGTTAAATCCATCCTGTGCACATCCATCACAGTCTGGTTTGGCACAGCCACAAAACAAGATAGGAAATGATTGCAGGAAACTGGGAGAACAGCAAAAAAACAGCCATTGGTGCCACCCGCCCACAACTTGTACTCTTCAAGAAACATAAAAGGGGCAGGGACAACAATAAGATTTCTCACACCCTGGACACAACCTTTTCAACAATGTTCTATGAGTTTTTGTTTATGCAAATACACTGTTAGACAGACAACAACATATAACTTTTCTCACCGTGCCATTAAATATTGAACAAAAATAAAGCCAAAAAGAAAAAGAAAACATGTGGGTAATACAAAGTAGCCATTTACTGCTTCCCCAGGATAAATTGCAACCAGGTGCTGCTAATCATCATCCCATGATTAATTGATCAACAGCAGGTGTGAAGATGTCTATAAAAGCAGAAGTTTTGGCAGTTTGCTAGTCTGGATCTTTCAGGTGTTTGTTAACAAAATGGCAATACTGTAGGTAAAGACATGAGCAATGGTCTTAAATAAGCAATTGTTGCTGGAAATTGTATACTGTATTCATTTATTATAATTAATATTAATAATACTGTAATAATTACTATATTTATTTATCATGATGACTGGTAGTAATTTAAAACCCTTTTATGTGCTAGTAAGTTTATAAGGAACAGTATTGTGAAATGTGTGGCAGTTCACGTTTAGTTATGTAGCAGGGATATAATTTTCCTGCAATCATGATAATAGTTATCAAAAGATGATAGCTTATATCACATGTTACATGTTTCCTAGTGCTCTTGGTAGAATATTTTGTTGACAGATATGATGACATACAATTCATGACACTTGTCATAACACTTGATGAGGTTCAGCTTGGCATGTTATTTGCGAATGATAAAAACACTTGCCATGACACCTACATATCATATAGAGCACCACAGTTGTTCTGAACATACAGTATATACAAGGCTTCTGGTACAGCTGAGGCAAATAGCATGCCTTTTTCTGATATTTAAGACATGTTATGGTTACGCTTCAGAATGAGTTATTGCATTAGGTTCCTGTAAATTTGAATTAAAACAATTCCCTTTGAATCCAAGACTGTGGACTGATTTTAATTTATATTTAGACATTATGTTTTGTTTGTACAAACCACAATAGTAACAATATCAGACGTCTAGATTTACTAGAAAAGTACATTTTGTTATTCAATCAGACAGGCTTTTTTTAAGAAATATTTTTAACCGCAAATTAGAAGGGACACCCTACAGCTTATATCCTGTATGCTATTAACTTGCTGTGGAGAAAGGGAAAACTGTTTTCTGAAAACAGCAGAAATTACCTTAAGTAGAAACTGTGTTTAAAGATTCATGGTTGTGCCTAGGGTGTCCAGGAAATACCCAAACTAGTGCCCCAAGTCTCCTGGGATAAGCTGCAGGCCCCCACAACCATGTACATAGGACAAGCGGTAGAAAAGGTAGAGGAGAAATAAAAGCCTTCATAATGGCTCTAATCTAAGATGGTGTTAATTGGTGATTTTTGAGGCTGGTAATGCTAAATGAACGTCTCCTCTGCAGCAGAGGTAAGATTTAGTCTTGCTTTCCTGGGATGGTCCTGCTTGGTCTTGCTTTCATGAGAGCCAGTTTCATCATGGTAATTGATGTTTTGCAAATGCACCTGTAAGGCTGACCTCAGTGTCTTAAAATACCTAATTCCATATGTTTATTTCATAATTTTGAAATCCCCAGTTGTAGAATGTAGAAAATAGGACACTAAACAAAAACAAAGAAATCTGCAAGTTATCCCAAACCTTTGAGCAGTAGTGTATATATAAAATACACAGTGGTCAACCACTAAACAAATTGTACATGTATTTCATTACATAGGAAAATGAAAGCAAATCTTTAAATTTCAATATAGACATCAACCAGTTTCCTTGAACGACCGGGGATGGAATGCACAGTCTTCTGAAGGAAGCTGTTTCCGATTTTGCTGAGAATCTCCTGAATTTGTGCCTCCATGGATTAACATTCCCTAGTCAATTTTCACAGACCCTGTATAGAGTAAAATTACAGTACTTTTATTTCTCTGTGTAATCCACTACACTAATGCATTTGTCCCAGCATTTCACTAGTGATTCGATACCATCGAGATAGGAAGTTTTGTCAGTATGCCAGAGCCATGATCAGACAGAGTGCTTCATGTCTGAAACTCTGGCCTCCCATTAACTCCTTTAATGACCCTAACATGTAGAAATGGCTTGAAGTAAGGTCAGGACTGTATGGAGTATGTGACAATAACTCCAAGCGAAGTTCCTGCAATGTGCACCAGAACCAATTCAAATTCTTTACTGCAGGTCAGAGCCTCATTACTGTCTTTTAATGTCAATTCACAAGAAATTTAATCAAAAGTCCTGTTTTGACTTAAACTCTCCTCCCTTTTTGTATTAAATTATATATTATATTATATTATATTATATTATATTATATTATATTATATTATATTATATTATATTATATAACTTTAAAAACAATATTGTAAACTCCTCTATTACAATCCTGTCTCAAATGGCAAATGTTTTTCTTTGAAGCCTTCTGGAAGTAGGTCCCTTTTATGGCAGATGTGTATCTACAACACGTGCCTTTGCCACCCTCTGTGTAGGGCAATATATTGGCTCAGATGTGTGCCCTTGTGCAGGAGAACATAAAAACAGTGTCTATTTTGGGTGATCGTATCCCCTCAGGTGGTGGCGCACCCTCATGGGATTGTTCAGTAGACGCAGTTTATTCTTCGCTAAATCAATGCATGTCCTGAAGGAGAAATATTCTTTAGGGCTCAGATTGTGTGGCTGGTGTAAGATCGATTAGCATAGCTATGAAACACAGAGAGTTGTGAGTTCAAACAGTGCGGTTAATAGAAGACCAAGAAAAACATTTTTCTTTTTACCTTTTCCTTATTTATTTTTATTTTGCATCCACTCTCATTATTTCGATGGAGAAGTCTTTAGATTGGATTTTGACCATTTTGAATATAGTATTATATGAGATTACACACAGAGGGAATATTGCCAGTTATACTGTGAATGTTTACACCTCCTATTGTTACAGTGTCTATTTTAATCTTTCTGCTAATCAATCTAGCCACTTTCAACCCGCTCTCTCTCTCTCTCTCTCTCTCTCTCTCTTCCTCTCTCTCTCTGTGCTTTTGATGGTGACCTCTAAACGTGCTACAGTATTGATTAGTCTAAATTGGGCTCTATACGATTGCTCACACAATTCACACCTGGCACTAACTTGTACCCTTGGTGATCGATCACAAGTGGACAGTGCACGTGTCCACTTGTGTGTACAGGTGTAAACTGAGATAACTTTAGGATGAAAATACGACATATGTCGTGAGATATAATTCATGGGACATTTTTGAGACCTAAATGCAGCAGGAGACAGTTGTAATTAATGTGTCTGGCAGCCTTTCTCCAGTGGAAATGATATATGAAATCTGATAAGAGGTGGTCCCTGAAAACACATTCATAATGCTAGGTGAGATGAGTAATGCGACTCGGATGTCCAATTGTGATCTGATTTGAAAAATGTCTGTTTCATCTGTCATCAAATACCTCTTGTGCTTAGCAAATAACTACATAGGTAAGGCAAGCAGATCGCTTATCACATCTTAAGCGCTGTAAAAGCTGATAAACATTGATCATGATGGTTAAATGGTCAATGAAAGGTCCATCATGATGACAATTTTCATCTAATAGGCTTTGATTATAATCTACTGACCTTTCACAGGGGTCACTGCCTGCTTTGTTTGGGTCCTGCTCTCCAGATAAGATCACCTGATTAATCATCATGCATGCTACGGAGTGCTGAGGTACAGAACACACACTAGCATTTTATATGTCAGGATTACAATCAAGGGTTCTTTAAGAGTGAAGTTTAATAATATAATCACATAGTAGGACTAATTTGTTTGAGAATTGTGTATAGGCAGTGTAATAATACTGGAGTACCGGTCCAAAATTGCACCTTGTTGTGTGTTTTCAGCGTACCTGTATAACTCCATTTAGTTCTGACATACAGCAAAGCATGACTTCCTGATTAACTGAATGCTTGAAGTTTAGTTACAAATATACAATCAGAATATATGGATGAATGATATTCATTGAACACTCTTCAATTTTCATAGCTTACTTCAGTTAACTCTCAGGACACATTTGTTTTTTTAAAGGAATGAGAGGAATTAATGTGAATTAATGTGTAAATTCCTTTTTATATTGCAATACTTCAAACCCAAACCCAAACCACTCTGCTAGGGTTACCAGCTAGAACATTTGTCACAAAATACCAATATAGCTTATTTTTGTGTTTACATTGCAATTACTAAAACATTTTGTTAGTGATATGGAAATGATAGCGAAAAAAACCAACAAAAAACATGGACTCACTAGCTTTGGTCTCTTTCTTATTCCTATAATTTTCTCTCCCTTTTCACCATTATATACAATTCACACAGTTAGCTGATTCTAGTTTTAATGCCAACACACTGTTTACTGCATCAACTGAAAGCCTTCAATTCTCTTCACTGTTAAGGGGAAAAAATGCTTCAGTGCTTCCCGGTGTGAACTAAAACAAGCCAAATTACAGCACTCACATTTACTTCCTGTGTTTAAAATTGAAGTCCTTAGAAACAAGTAAATGCTACTGTGTTTTGTTTTGTTCTGTCTCACAAACACGTCACAGACTTTGTTCAAAATTAGATCACATCCACTCCCCTTTGTGCTCAAACAGTTAAAATGTTCCCTTTCTATCTTTTAAAGGATACATATTATACAAAATTCACCTTTTAGCCATTTTTAGACATACATATGCGTCTGTTGCCTGTTTGTACAAACACACATTAAAAAAACTGAAAAAATATATTGTTTTTGTATTGGCCAGGACAAACTAATTAAATTTTCTCCTTTTGTGACCTCATATAAGGAAAAACGCTCCTCCAGCTCCAGTTACTAAGCATTGCTGTTACTCAGCAGTAGTTCATTTACATAGACAATAAATAGGTCCATTCAGAGGAGGCTTGAAATTAAGGGAGGTTGAGGTATGAAACCAAAAATGTTTTTTTTTCTGAGGTGTATTTCAGAGAAAGCATTAATTGACATGCTTTGGGGGAGCTCTGTGACCTATATTAACTTTTAAATATTGGGGCGGCATGGTGGCTTAGTGGGTAGCACTGTCGCCTTGCATCTCCAGGGTCCATACACAGACTTATGGGCTGGTTTTAGCTCAGCTGTCTTTCTGCAAATTATCTCCAATTACTGAGAAACATAGTGGCCAATCAATAACCCCTGCACCTTGGAGGAAATCTTTTGCATTCCTTTCTTTCCATTCCCTTTCATATTTATTTCCCCTTTTCTAATGCATGTTAAGTTTGGTCTCAATAATGTTACAACAATAAACGTATATCATCTAAAACAGGACAAACCATTGAAACTACTTATTCAGTAGGTAAAAAAAAAAAAAAATCTACAAATTGTTTTTGTTCTCGGATTTCTTATACCTGATAAAAGAGTTATATAAGATGGTGTATAGGTCATTTTTCTTTTATCTTCTATTTCTTTTATTTTTTTTCAAAAAGAATAATATATATATTGTACATATGAATATGTATATACAAAATTAATATGTAGTAAATGTAATGTACATATGCAGTTTTCTAGGTCTTAGCAGTTAAATTTCATTGTGTTGATATAGAATAGACCTTAATGTTTTATTATAAACTCTGGGGTATTTACAAGTAAAGCTGATTGATATCTTGAAAGTGAACTCAGACAAGACCAAGGGTTGCTTGCATTCAACATTCTCAGTATTTGCTAATGTTAAACATTGCGTTTGATACAGAGATGTTTATGTATGTGGCAATACTAAAGAGATCTATAGCACAGCATTTACACAGAAAAGCATGATGAGTCTTGGTTCCTTCTCTGACTAATGACCTACTTATCTGGTTACTATAATTTGCGCCATGCTCTCCTCTAGGCAGAATATTAATTGGGTTGCAATCTTTATTTATTTATTTATTATTTTAAATAATGGATTTATTGATATTCCATGGCAATTTAAAGTTGGGATACATTCTTTTTTAGGACTTCGTCTTGGATCGCCCTGCTGTGTTATAAAAGCAACATAAGGTGCATTTTTGTGTGAATATGTACTTCCACGATATGGCTAAAAGTATGTTGACACCAAGACAATCATACCCATGAGCTTGTTGAACATTACTATTCCACATTTAGTACTCTCTTGTCTTCATAGGCCACACTTTGTGCACTGGGTCATCCTGGAATATGTTTGGGCTCATTAGGTCCATTGAAAGAGAATTGTAATGCTACAGTATACAAAGATATTGTGTACAGTTGTGTGATTGCAATATTATGGCAACACTTTGGGAAAGACTCACATGTGCTGCAGGACCAGAGCAAATATTTGGTGTTTTAGGATCTGCCTTGCCTACAAAAGGTGCAGCCTATTTTCTGGTACCTTGTCCAATCAGGACGAAGGCATAGGGCTGAAGCTTTCTTTTAAACAACTGAACAGGATCATACTCTCTGTATGTTCACGGCATACTCTCTGTGTTTTTACATTAAGGCATAAAACAAATTTCTTTAGTCAAGCCTTTTAAGTACAGTAAATGAGCAGATTGGAAGAATTCTTGGGCAAGGGTGGTTTTGGTGAACGATAATATTTGGATGCTGTTGCTCCTCACTTTCATGTGGGGCCTGTTGATGGGACATTATGTTCCAGGGAGCCCTCATATCAGTGCTTCCTTATGACTTCCTTCTCCTCTTTTAGTTATACTTTTATAGCTAGTCCTAATAATCTTGCTCTCTCTCTTTCTAGCAGTGACCCTGCCCCCTTCTGGCCTGATTCATCCTGATGCCCTACTTCTGCTTGGAGTTTTCATCACATGAAAGCACTCACTGCTGCTGAGGATGGCCACATATAGACAGCCTAAAGATACACATGGAAACCATGATGAAGAGTCTGGACTGCAAATTATATGTAACAGTTTTTACTATCCAGTGTCACCCAAATGGGAATGAGTTTCCTTTTGAGTCTGTTTCCACACAAGGTTTTTTTCATATCATTTTAGGGAATCTTTCCTTGCCAGCTCACCTTTGGCATGCTCATTTGCGATAAATATATCATAGAAAAATATGTATTTGAAAAACATTATACAAACGTTTGAATTGAATTTAATTGAATTGAATATGACTGTTCTGGTCAAATGTCTTCATGCTTTTGGCTATGTAGTATATTTGAACATTTATCCATTTGGAAGAGTGGAGTGTGTGTGTGTGTGTGTGTGTGTGTGTGCGTGCTACAGCAGTAAAGGACACTTGATAGTCACTGTCTGTTGAGGTTGGGTTCTGCTTCCCTGCCTTAAATGGGTTTCTGGAGGAGAATGAGCCAGATCAATAAGAGATTAGGCCACATTTGTCATCTGTGAAGCTAACAGGCCACGTGGACAAAGGGCACAGACACAGACAGGGCCACTCCTTAGAACACACACACACACACACACACACACACACACACACACACACACACACACACACACACACACACACACACACACAAACTTAGAATAAATAAAATTTATGAATGTGGTTGTGTCTACAGGCTCATAGGTTTTATATTTAAAAGGTCTAAAGACAAGGTGCAGATAAATGTATATATGTGCTGTGTGTCTATGGTTCTGTGTAGGAAAGGGTAATTTAAATCCTCTGTGCATTTCATTTATGAGGAATATAGTGTCTCATGTGTAGTGATGTTGCCATGGTGACAGTGCACATGCCTGAAGTGTCGACTAAGGAGCTTATCCTTGATATATGGAGATATTTACATTGTGTTTTGATCGTGTGTGTGTGTGTGTGTGTGTGTGTGTGTGTGTGTGTGTGTGTGTGCATTTATTATATTAATAGAATCCTATAAAATATTGACGTGTGACAGGTGTATTTATATTTTAAAATACAGAGTAAATGTTAATTCATAATGAGTTGATAATTGAGGTTTTTGGTGCTTAACGTGTGGAAATAATAGTAATAATTAAACACTTTAGTCATAACAAGGATTTTTCCAAGGATTTGTGCCTTTGGAAATATGTACTAAATGGGTTTACTGAAAGAATGTTTTTGTTTTTCTTCTTTTCCTCTGTTCTCTGTTCAGGATTTTCTAAATTTCTACCGCTGTCTTTAAATTGGATATGGGAATTTCATCAGTGTCTACATTTAAAAAAGCTGAAAAAAGAGACAAATCAAAGAGAAATAAGCAACATACAGTACAGTAACATGTCTTAGTAAGGTGTTGGGTCGCAACGAGTTGCCGAAAAATATTTCTTCAAATGGCTTTGATGACGGGGGTAGAGAGTGCAGTCTGATACATCATGGTAAATCTGCTATATATGTTTTCAGATGGGATGAGAAAACATATTCATCCAACCATTCAGTCAGCCCTTGTGGTTTGTGGATGGTCTGGTGTCATTCTGGAAGAGACCATTCACATCAAGCTAGAAATGTTTTATCATATTATAAAGGTAACTTTACATTTATTTGCAGTGACTTTTCCTCCTAAAGTGTACCAAAACCCTATGTCTGTAGTCATGGGGAAATATACGAAAATGATAAAAAGTAGTTGTAGTGCACTAAGCATAGACAGCATTTAAAGGTTAGTGATTTAATAGCCTTAATTAAACTTACACATAGACAGCTGTGCTATCAGAGGAATCAGATCACCCTTTTTATATTGAGAGAGAGAGAGAGAGAGAGAGAGAGAGCAGATAGAATAAAATGCTACACACACAAAACGTTCACCCGTAAAATCCCACAATGGACAGAAGTGGCTGTGCTTGCGTTATTCCGCCAAGCAGAACTGACTGTGATTGTGCCTGTCATTTTCCAGGGACGGATTTCCATTTGAAGCGACAATGTGCTCACCTAATTACTTTTCCTCCCTACTGCTCTCTCTCTCTCTCTCTTGGCTTTTCCCTCAATCACATTACCTTATGTAATAAAATGAAAAACACTGATGTCTATTCAGAACTTTAGGATTTCTCATCATATTTAAATCAGGACAACTGAAATATGTGTTATGATTTAAAAATGGGTTTGAAATCAAGAGGAAAGGAATTAATATTCTTTTTATTGGTAAACAACTCAACTGTCAGCTCAATAACAACACTAAAGACAAGTGCACATTAAAAAGTGATCATTACAAAATCCTGAACATGAAAAGCACGTGTGTATGTAATGACAGGTGCATTTGTGGTGATCGTATGAAGTGTGGGGTCCAGACCTGTAGTTTTAACCGAAACACCATCTCTCAAGCCCAGGCCTGTTGTTATACTGTAGCTTAGTACAACAGCGAGCAAGAAAAGGGAGAAGAGATAAAGAAAGAGAGAAGGAGACAGGGAATGTGAGGATGCGTGGGATGGACAATAAGGGGGGAAGGGGGACAGTAGGGGGAATTCATTTCCGAAGGGAAAAATTGATGGGAAGAGGGAAAGCGGGATACAAGTGTGAAGGATGGGTGGAATAATGCTTTAGGTATGCCCCCCCATCTCTCTCTCTCTCTCTCTCTCTCTCTCTCTCTATCTATCTGTGTACTGTATGTATGTGTATGAGTGTGCATATCTATCTCATGTTTTGATATGCGATGTGTGTCAGGGTTATTTTCTCTATTTAGTTTATGAGCAGAAGGCAAATCACATATACTCTGTTATGACAGCTGGATGTCCCCCTAAATTACCGGCTTGTCTCTCTCTCTCTCTCTCTCTCTCTCTCTCACACACACACACACACACACACACACACACACACACACACACACACACACACACACACACACACACACACTCACTCTCTGACTGTCCCCAGCAGCTCCTATTTTAGGTGCATGTCATGAAATGGACCAGTTAAACAAACCATGAGTTTAATAAGACAGCTGGATTTGGCATCAAGAAAAAGTCATTCAAGAAACCTTACTTGTACAAAAGTGCACAAATTCCTCATGTGATCCAGTTAGTGATATGTTTCTTTAGATTTTTAAATGTGTAAAATGTTCAGAGGACAAGAGCTGTGAATGACAGAATGTCAATTGAGTTTGATTGGATTTTTGCCCAGTAAACTAAAGTCTCATTTAACTAAATTCTGATTTGCTAAATGTAATTAACAAAATTTTGAATACTGTTTAATTTCCCTGCCAATCGTCCTCTCCAGTCCATTTTCATCTTCTTCTTCACACATGAACTTGGAAGAGGAAGTGCCAAACTCTCAAAATGCAAGAATTTTTAGAAGATGGAAGCGGTTTCTATTTTTTGCAACAGAAGTGCTACAGTAGATATTTTAGAAATTCATCAATTCATCAATTTCATCTTCAATTCTGAATCAAAAACTGACCCACTGATTCAATTACCTGAAGAGACCAGCTAAAGATCGATTAAACTGCTTAATCAGTTAAATCGCACAGCTCTACAGAAGACTGTCTGGATGTAAGCAAGTCTTTTACTGGCATAGTCTTTCTATATACAGACTCGATACAGAGTTCCATTATTACCATAATTCTATAGATTTAACTTTAACTCTAAGAAACATGAGACAATTTAGCCCTGTTAGTGCTCAGCTTTCAGTCATAATCTGACAATCCTCCAACCTCCCCGCCCCTCTCTCTCTCTCTGGAAAATACCTCGATGTCAAAGAATAAGAACATGACCAGGGTCACTTGTCTCTTCATATCTGCGTAATATGGCCTGCTGGTGTGTTTCTAATGAGCCCTGCAGAAGAGATAAGTATGATCTCCACATAATATTTTCAGTAACACTTACAAGCAGGCCATTATTAATGATTTTTAACACTGATGTCTTATTAATAACAACACCACTGAATAGAGTGAATGTCTTTATTTCTTTTTTAGTAATGTAATGATAACTATTAACACATTGAGATCACTAAGCAGTCACTATATACACACTATATTGCCAAAAGTATTTGCTCGCTTGCCTTCACATGCATATGAACTTGAGTAATATCCAATTCTTAATCTACAGTATAGAGTTTAATATGATGTTGGCCCACCCTTTGCAGCTATAAAAGCTTCAACTCTTCTGGGAAGGTTTTCCCAGAAGAAGGTTTAGGAGTGTGTTTTTGACCATTCTTTCAGAAGCGCATCTGTGAGGTCAGACATTGATGTTGGACGAGAAGGCCTGGCTCGCAGTCTCTGCTCTAATCCATCCCAAAGGGCTCTGTGCAGGCTAGTCATGTTCTTCCTCACCAAACTTTTTCATCCATGTCTTTATGGACCGTGCTTTGTGCATCTCAACACCTTTGGGATGAATTAGAACGGAGACTGCAAGCCAAAACTTCTCGTCCAACATCAGTGTCTGACCTCACAAATGCACATCTGGAATAATGGTCAAAAAGTCCCATAAACACATTCCTAAACCTTGTGGAAAGCCTTCCCAGAAGAGTTGAAGCTGTTATAATATACTAATATACTACAATAATAAACATATATAATATGTTTATTGATTGATCATATAAATCTGTTAATGAAAACGATCAGATTGCCTGTCAAATACTAGTAGTAACATAATGAGCAAGCAAATAGTAGCATCAAATATGACATGGCAAGAGTTGGTCTGGTGTGACCAGGTGTGAAGGTTGAATCGGAGAAGGAGAATCCTGCTGATGGTAAGCAGCATAGCTTGAATAGGGACAGCTGGGAAACTACAGTGGAGAGAAACTGATGATTAATCATCTTTTCAATAAGCAGCAGGAGCTGTTATCTGCCGGATCTGTCAGAACAAATGAAAAGTACAGCAGAAAGAAGAAAGAGTGAGAGAGAAATACTATATTAATAATAGAAAGTAGAATCAAATTCTTTCAGAAACAAGCCAAATTACACAACTCAATATTCCACAAGTTTGGAGTATGTATGCATTAGGGCTCAATGCAAGAACAGAACTGGCTAGACTACTAGGCTTTCATGAAATAGTCAACAAAAACAAAAAACCGATGTATCACTATAAAATATGACCATTACCCATAGCATGAAAGCCATCAAGCTAAAAACCACATAGGTTTTTGGTGCCTCATGTGCCACCAGGGTGACTCTGACCCCTCGTGACATGACTCCATAAGACCTCTGGGGGTGTGCTATGGTGTCTGGCACCAGGATGTTGGCAGAGCATGATTTAGCTGCTGTGGGTTGTGGGATGGGGCTTCTGTGGATCAGACTTCTTTGCTCGTTTTTTTTCCAGTGATTTGTGCTGCATTTGGTTTTTCTGGACAAGTTGACTTTTGGCTCCTGTACGCATGGAGGGAGCCTTGGGTGTCCACAATCCTCTCATCGATTTAGTTGGTTACCAATGACGTTCAGGTCACCTGGTAGTGGTGTCAGTGTTGTGGCGGATTGGTGTATACTAGCACAGAGAAACACACACCACATTCCTTCACCATCAATAAAGACTTCATCTAATAAAGCAAGGACATTTAAACTAACAATAACAGGCAGACATACTGTAGGGACTCATTGCTATGTAATACCAATACTGGTACAATAATCAATTTATCATGATTCTTACAAAGCTATTCTCAAGTACACAATAATACTGAAAGTGTAGCCTGTAGAGCAGAGATGGGTGATAAAGGCTTACTAGTGAACCTACAGCCCGACAATCACAAAGCCATCATCAATAACTACTTATATCCAGAAATGAATCCCCTCAAGCATATCAGTTAGAACCTCTTTAAAGACACAGTAGGTAGTGTTCCATCATGAGCTTGGTTTGAGGATCTGTGACAAGTGATACAGGTGCACACATACACACACACACACACACACACACACACACACACACACACACACACACACAGCAACAACAACAACAACAACCCTGAACTTATACACATGTGACAAAATAAGACTAAACAAGTTGAATTTAATGACCACAGGAACAAAACTCACATGACGACCAGGGTGTGACCAGTGGTGGCTGATGGGAGCTGTTGTTCAGTTTCCCTTTGGTACTTCTCATACAGTTTCACATTTTAACTACAATTCATAATGATTACAGTATAATAAGGAGACAGATTTCAGTTTCCCCATTTGTCAATACAAAAAAGACAATTTCCAATGGTTAATGAAAGAAGGGATTAAACCACAAGATATGGTATTATCATGTAAATGGTATTATGCTTAGGCTGCATGGTTGTGAAGTAAGTAGCCACGTCTCCTTACAGCTTTAGGGTTCAGGGTTGGATTCTGAGCTTGGGTTACTGTCTGTCTGGATTTTTACACATTCTCTCAGTGTTCATGTGGATTTCTTTCAGAATTTACAGTGACTATCCAAAACATGTGCATGTAGGCAGACTAGTGATTCAAAATCCTCCTAGCATTGAATCTGGGGTGAATTCTCTTGCTCGGAGTTTCTAGGACATGGTTTGCAGTCAATGAAAGCCCTGACCAGGGTAAACATGAACATAAGTGAATGAATGATGGAGATATTATCCTTATTTTCTTATTTCTAAATGCACTCTAATAAGACAAACGTTTAATTGTTAAAACCAGCTCTGATATTCTAATTCTTATTTTAGCCAGATGTTTCTCCAAGCAACCCTGGACAACCAAAACCCCTGCACAATACATTATATATATATTTTTTTGCTTTGTTGTGAGACTTCTTTAAATAAAAAAACAACAATAACAACACAGGAAATTGTTGGTCACTTTGTATAAGCAGATTTGTATATTAAAGCAATCAGATTTCAGGCTGTCTCTCAGAGCATTAATGTCTGTGCTTAAATTCTTATTAAGGAATAATTCAAATATACAATGCCTCAAATGACCTGGTGTAAATGAGGATAATATATCCTACGAAATACCTGCTATTTTCTTACCACTCTATACACAAATATACACACACTAACACAAAAACTCTCATGTTCTTTATTACTTAGATGACATCATTTACAGAAAAACATCTGGTGACAATTCCCAATCACATGAACCATTTATTATCCCTGGTCACATTCCCATCTATCTGTACTCAGGGACAGGAAAGCCCACAGTGTTTGCCTTTTTACAGACATAACAGGTAAAGTCAAGCGGAGAAAATAATTTGCCTATTATAGCTGGACATCTGTCATGGGTGAGAAATGGATGGGAATATTTGCTCAGCACTGAGCACACCTTGTCACAGCACATGGTTTAGAATAGAGAAAATAATTGTGGAAATGTCAAGTCAAATGATTAATCTATATATTTAAGCAATATTACACATGAGGGAGTGCTGGGCCCTCACTGCCTATGACTGCATCACAGACTTGCTGATATCCAGCATAACATCACTCCCTCTTGTGTGATACTGCTTAAATGAGTTTAGCTTTCCGAACTTCTGGGACAGCAAAAAAGCCTAAAAAAATTCTGGTGTAGTTTCTTTACTGGATTTGTTCTCAAAATTATGTTCTCAAGACTCCGCTCTCACTCCTTGTCTTTCTTCTGGCAGTTGAGGGGCTTATTATAACTTACAGTAATATTTTACACCTTGTTCAACAAGTTATATGCTTCCTTCAGGTGTGAAGTGATATTATGCCTGACAGCAGCCATAACAATACCTTTACTTGCTGATCCCAATGAGGGCTGATCTTCTGGAATAATCACAAAATCTGTTTTTCTGGAGAATTTTACCGTCAGATTTAATTTTGAAGAGTCTTAAAAACTTTGGGGAGAAGAGATGGTCTATTTTGTGAACAATGAACAATGATAGTTATCATTGAATCATTTATAATTTATACACCAATAGAAAAAGAAACAATAAAATCTGAATATTTACATCTCTTCTGTTGTAATCCAACAGAGTTTATGTTTGCATAAAAATGGCCTATATGTTACTGTATGGATAGATAGATGTTACTGTATGGATAGATAGATAGATAGATATAGATAGATAGATAGATAGATAGATAGATAGATGGAGCTGATATAATTTTAAAATAATACTTAACAGCCAATTTGATTTGTATTGCAATTTGCTCATGATCATCATGATTTACAAATATCCTGTTTTGATGTATTTTTTTATCTTCATGTAAAATTCTTTAAAAAAAGGATCAAATAATTTTCTTAACAGGAATAGAAAATGTCTATTCATTAAAAAAATGTAAGGAAAAGAAAAAAAACAACAACATATAACTCATAACTCAGTTTGTGGCAAGGAAAAATGTCCTGACATGACAATAGGAAAAACTTTTAAGTTTTAATAGGACTTTCAAGAGCAACATCCCTCAAAAGAAAACCCATCCTTATTTGGGTGATATTAGACAGTATGACCATAAATCACTCTCTCCTATATCAAAGTGGTATAAGGATGAACGTTCAATAGATCATGAAAGGTGTTTAAGTACAAAACTGTTTGTGAAAATGTAAATCCTAAACTATACATAGTCACCTTTATGGTACTGTATCTTCATTCACCAGGTAGCATCCAGAGGCTTTCGTGAGAGAAGAACACCAACCAGAAGTGGGGCACCAGTTTGTGTCAGACTGAGGTCTGGAGGTCAGAAGAAGTCAAGATTGCAGGTAACTTAGGAGTGTCATGCATAGGTTGAGAGAGAGAAACATAAAGAAAGTATTGAATCCACACTCTCAGAGTAAATTTAACACTTAGGATTTTGCTGTGCAGTAGTTCATAGAAGGAATGCGGTTTATTGTCCAGAGTGGCCTTTCATTTTTCTTTTTTAATATGTCCTATTTTCACCATAATTACCACATCAAAAGCATCCAGAGAGCAACCCAAGACCTAGCCAGCCTTCTTGATCAGTTTGTCGAATGTTTGCATATCCTGCTCTAATGTCGCTTCCCAGACCACTGTTGAAACCAAGAATCACTGACTTCCTCAGACTGGTATTTCGATTCCCACAACATCTCTAACATCTTGATGCAAGCATTAAATGACCTGAGCGTTCTCAAAACATGAGCCTGCACATCTCTTTTCCATACACAGCATCTACATTTTCTCCCTGTTAAATACAAGTGCTTTCAAAGATCAATTGCCTTTCAGTGGTTATGAGAAATGCAGGGGGAAAAATTGTCCTGACATAATCAATGAATGAGTCATTGCTAAATGAAACACTGCTCTCTCATTCCAACAGAAGCTAAACTGAGAATGTGTCTACATTATTTCTTTCAAACTCTGATATGCAACATCTAATTACAGAATGTGGGAATCAAAATACCAGTGTATCAGTATGCTTATACTCACCCCAGATCAGCTAACTGTCATTATTTTGCTGGAACTTGTGCTGAACTTAACTTCTCGGTGGACAGTGTGGACTACGAACATGGCTGCCCTGAACTATAATTGTCCACCATTACAGACATCCTGATTGCCTAGTAGTTACAGTACCTACAAAGGGGCTTTATTCATGTTAAGTAAGATTCCAAACTGTATGAGCCAAAACTTCTCAGTTCAAATGGAACTGTGAAGAATATAGGGAAGAATTGAACAACAATTAAATCACATGGCTGAAAATGGACAAGCAAGATTACATTCTTTTTTTTTTGTCTCACTGGAGCACTTAAATGAGTTCTAGTGTTAATTCTGAGCACCCTTTTTAATTATCAATCAAGATATAACATTAGATACATATAATCTGTAGCTTCACTACATATATTTTTAATTAATTAATAACATTACATAAAATGTTATGCCATAAAGAATCAGCATGTTATTAATTTCTTTAGAACCAACACTGTACATCTTGTTAATTAATTAAATAACAAATCAAAGACATGTCCAAAGAGATGCAGATTAGGCTAATTGGCGTTCCCAATTTGCCCATAGTGTGTGAATGAGTGTGTGAGTGATTGAGTGTATGTGTGTGTGCGCTGCGATTGATTGGCATCCTGTCCAGGGTGTACCCCGCCTTGTGCCTTAAGCCTCCTGGAATAGGATCCAGGCCCCCATGACCCTGAATACAGGATAAAGTGGTATAACCGAGGAGTGTGTGAGTTTTCTTAACCAACACTCTCTGAACAGAGTCCAGGCAGTAGGGATGAATGCTTATGTAGAATGGAACTAGTTATTATAATGCTTTAATCTCAGTTTTGGTTACATGGTCCTATTTCAGTTTTTCTTGTTCTTTCCTTGCTTAGTTAATATTGTTGATTGTCTGACCTTTGCCCATTTCCTGACCACAATTCTAAAGATCTTCATCTGTAAAATTGACAACGGTAACTTAAATTTGCTATAAAAAGTTGACTTATAGATCTGAATTATACTCGCTACCGATCAGCAGACTTATGCTGGCTGTAGAACAGCTGACATATAATCACTGCAACTGGAATACAGGACTAAAAAAGTGCTATTTTTATGGACATATAAAAATGATTTCAACTGCCACAGTGAGCACAGCCAACACTCGATTTATTTTATAGTTACAGGATAAACACTCAATTCCAATACCTTCTTTAAAGACATATCCAGCTTGATCAGTCACAGTATGCAATACTGCGTAGTTCCTCCTATCAAGAGTACAGCAGGAAGTGAATGAAAATGGAACATACAGCCAGCTATTTATTTAATGTGATTCCGCTCCTGTTTTCAGACAGAGTTATGAGAACTAATAAAATGTGCTTAAAATATGTGCATAATCAAAGGATGTTTGATTTACCGACTTACTTCTGTGTATGTAGAAAACAAGTTCACATTTGTGGTTCTGTATTGATGGCTTGAGAACATTCTGCTTTTAATAAGAACATTAAATATCTTAGAATTAAGCACATGCTATTTTTTATTGTGTGTGTGTGTGTGTGTGTGTGTATGTGAGAAAGATAGAGAGAGAGAGTTTTGAGGGAAAATTTGTGCAAAAATTTTAATAAAGAATTTAATTTATGCAATAAATTTATAAAGAAATTTATTTTTTATCTTTAGTGCTGCGAAAAAAGTATTTGCGCCTTACACAAAGATAACCTGAGAAAATACAAAATGCAGTTTTTAAATGATTTTCTTTATTAATTGTAGCGAAAAAAAGCTATCCAAACCTACTTGGGTCTATGTGAAAAAGTAATTGCCCCTAAACCTAATAACTGGTCGTGCTACCCCTGATGGCAACAACTGGAATCAAGCATTTAAGATGTAACTGTCAATGGGTCTTTCACGTTGCCATGGGAAATTTTTGGCCCACTCTTCTTTTTGAACGGCCTGTTTAAGACCATGCCACAGAATGTCAATCAAATTTATATCAGGACTTTGACTAGGCCACTCTCCACAACCTTACTTTTTTTTAAGCCCCAGACCATCACACTACCACCATGTTTGACTGTTGGTATGATTATGATGTTATTTTATCATGAAATGCGATGTTACACTGTAAAATGTAATAAGTTGACTTTAAGTGAGGAAACCGATTGCCTTAAAATTTCCAAGTAAAGTAGAGTATCAATGTTTAGTTGGCACAACTTAACACAATTTGTAGGGACAACTTGTTAATCAAGTATACTTAAGTACTGTTGACTTAAAATCATTATTTGAGTTAACTTTCTATTAGTGTTCACATTAC
>JAQMYJ010000001.1:16037208-16072443 GCA_030014305.1 Clarias laeviceps | reverse complement strand
AAATATTTACACATTAAGTTTACTGAAAGTAAAAACAGTTGAAAGTCAGAGGATGTTTCTTTTTTTGCTGAGTATATCATGCCAATATTAAACACCACAACACTTTTTTTTTTTTAACTTAATATCTTGTTCCGTCAGAATTCATTTGGCCTTAAAATTCACAATCTTGCTTTATTAATTTTATTTTTAATCTTAACCACAACATTCAAAATTTTACCAAATAGAGTCCTACTTGGTGATGTATATATCTAAATAACTTAAATCTGTAAAATCACAAGCCAAGAACCATTTAAGGTTTTCATTAACATCATTCATGTTTAATTATATTCATGCCACCTCCTGTCCATTATTATTAATGCAGTGTAAGTCAGAAGGCAATAAGATTATTTTATGCCAATAATTGAAATGTATTACTAGCACATGGTTTTATGACATTTTAAGCAGCTCATAACAGACCATACTAACTTAATATAACTTCCAGTTATTTCAAAGTTTGATATAATAATAATAATAATAATAATCACTAGACTAGTGATAGCCAGTCCTATATCCTGAAACATAACTCAAGGCAAAAATACTGTCAACTACTTAACTACAGGGTGGGTGAAAAGTAACTAGGCATTAAAAGTTGGTTATGAAGTCCATATTTCTAATACAAATTTATTAAAACAAATTGTACATGTACTATATTACCTAGGGAAATGTAAGCAAATCTTTCAATTTCAGTGTAGACACCGGTGGAGTTAACCAGTTTGCTTAAACGATCAGGGATGGAATGCACAAAGAAGTAATTTCGGATATTGCTAAGAATCTCCTGAATCTGGACTTCTTGGAAATGCATCATGGAGGGGTGGAGTGATAATACAAGTACTATACCCATTAAATATTGCATAGTTAATGTTCATTCACCCTGTAGATAATAAAAAAATACTAAATAGCTCAAAATAAAATAAATAATATACTGTAATAAATTACAGTAAAGGGTTGTTATACTGCTGTCTTCAGTTAGTCAGTTACACAATTGCTCATGTCAATCACCTATTTCCAGCTGATATCCTTTTTACATTCAGGTGCAATGAAAACAGTGCCATAAGACATGAACCCAAACTATTATCCCCCTGTCTCATTCCTAGAGCATTCCTTGCTCCAAAAGCCTCCTTTTCTATTCTCTGGTTGTCCGCCCTTCACATTTACTGTTCTATCTGTTTACGGCTCAGCATGAAGCTTAGCACTTCTGAAGTGTTGCTGAAAGCCGTGAGACACAATCTCCCAGCCCGGGTGACTGTTCCTCTTGGGGTTCTCACAGGCTGGACATCTCCACACACTCCAAAATGATTCCAATTTTACACCTGCAACAAAGCCACCCCTTATGCTAGCAATGGTATGTATGTGAGACAAAGACTGTCCAAATAAAAGCAAATATGTGAAAGGAAGTACAAGCAGAAAGAAGCAAGAAATTTACTTTAAATCTCTTTCATAAATCATTTGTTTGAAATGCATCTAGTCATTTCTGTTTCATAAATATTTAAATGTGCAGAAAAATAGCCGCTGGGTTTTGTGGAAATGCTGTCCAGTAGTGTTGTATTCAATTATTCTTAAGCAGCTGGGCAAATATACGGTTTTACAGCAACAAGAAAAGAAACAAATAAAATTTGTGCAGAATGCTGACATAAAAATGTATTCAAAAGGAAGGATAACTGACAGATAATTGCATGACAGTTTGGACCCGCCACAGGTATAAACAGTTATAAGAGCAAGCTCAAATAAGACACAAGTGAAAACAAAAACAATACCACTGCCAACCCAAATTCAGTCCCAGGCACAAATACTATTAGCTAGCCATGTTAGCAAGCCATGTTAATTGTTTATCATCTCACTTCCGCCTCACACATTATGTAGTGTTAGCATAGTGGTGCTTTTAAGAATTGTCTTCCCAGGCTAGCTGGTTAATGCTTACCAAGCCAGTGCTCTGCCCAATAGAATTACAGTTTTCTCAGCTAGGAAAAAAATAAAAGAGAAGAAAATAACAATAGAAAGAAAATGCTCCTCTTCTTAGTCTTAGTCATCTCTCAGGCTGAAGTAAGACTTGATTGCAGCCTGCTATTTGAAGAAGGTAGCTTGACTCCTACTGCAAATAATTGGGAGTACTCTTTGTAAGAACAATGAAGCAACAATAACACAAAGAAAAGTTATCAACTAACATGTTCTAGCTTCACAAAGTAAAACTTAAATATCACAAGAAACTGCAGCACCTTTGTTCGGTCTCTTTTTCCAGTAATGCCTACTACCTGTGACCTGCTTCCCCATGTTGTGTCCCTTCCAACAAGCAGAAAAAAACATTTAACAATCTCTTCCTACATTTTGTAGCTTTTGGGTGGAATTGGGCAAACTTTTCACTCATTTTCTTTTTAAACATGTTTCAAACCCTAAGCACTTTGTTGTCTTATTCATTACTCACTCACTCATCTTCTATATCACTTTATCCTGTATTCAGGGTCGCGGGAACCTGGAGCCTATCACAGGAGACTTAGGGCACAAGGCAGGGTACAGCCTGGACAGGATGCCAATCCATCGCAGGGCAGAAACACATACACACACACTCATTCACACACTATGGTCAATATGGGAACACCAATTAGCCTAACCTGCATATCTTTGCATAACCTGCATAACCTGGAGGAAACCCACCAAGCACGGGGAGAACAGACTCATGCACACAGAGACGGGAATCGAGCCTGGCCAGGACTAAACATTAAACACATGATGTAAACTGCATTTAAAGCTGTGTTCAGAAATATTAACAGATTAAAAGATTAATTTATGTTTAAGAAATGTTCACTATTGAAAACATTTTTGGTGATACTCACTTTTGTTGTTGTTTTATAAATACTAAAACGTTTATAACAATTCCTTGGTTGAAATGTATGAATCAGTTCACCATGAATTATACAATTTACATTGAAACTGTTTTTTTTTTATTTTGTACTGCCAAAATGATTACATCATGCATATTCAAAACCCTTGAATAAAATTAAACTCCCTAACATCGTAAATTTGCTCAACAGCAAAGTTATCCATTACAAAACCATTAATTAGTCAAATCAATTTAATACCACTGAGTGCTGTTTTTTTGGAAGTGTAGCCCTTCCGAACAAACATAATTTCTACTTCAAATGGTTAATTATGTTTGTTAATTTCAATTTCTATCTATAAACATTGTTATTTATTCATTTTCAGGGTTGTGAAGTTATTTATCAAATTATACAGCTTTTCTCCAAAATCAGACTCGTGCCACCAAAGAACTACTTATAAAGCAGTAAACATCTGATAATAAATACTTGAAAATTTGGTTCTGGACTTACAGTCCATATCCCAGCTCTGCAAAAGTGCCACCATGGATCTTTCAGCAAGTAACTTAACCAGCGTCCAATTGTACGTATCAGCCTACAATCAGGGGATTGAATTTAACTCAACTGTTTGAAGTGAAGTCATACTGTGGCAATATCTTTTATGAGTAAGTGCAACTAATTAACTCTTAAAAACAATTTTTTTATTATAAACTTGGTTGTTGTATTTACAGTGAGTGAGCTGCAGCTGTGCAATTATATACTGTACAGAAAATGTATATCTCTTTTAAACCACCCCGATGTTTATTACTACTCACAATGTTAAAACGTGAACTGAAGTACTGTACAGTATGTATGCTAAGATCAAAATTTTTTTAGAATACATATTTTATGTGTATTTTTAAGGATTAAACCAATTCCTTCCTTTCCTGTTTAGAAGCTACAAGCCAGCTAGCTGCACACAGATATTGATTCCTTCTATCTCCAGAATGGTATTTTAATGAATATTTTGTGAAATTGTCATAAAGGCTTCTTTTTTTACAGACCTATTAACATCATTGTGTCATTACTAAGACACAAGTGGTTGCCAGTTGAAGAGGCTTTAAATAATTACACAACAGATTTTTCATTCCTCAGTGAGGATCAGAAAAAAAAAAGGTTTGAATCTCATAAGCTCAGGTCTCAAGATAGCTCTCATAGATAAATGAGTATGAAGTCGTGAAAATCATGATTTATTCAGGCTTAAATCTAAGTGTAGGAGGCAATAAACATATCACTGCAATCAGCTGGATGTAGCTAATCTTTACACACAGATCCTCTTCACTAATCCTAATGGTGTGAGAGTTTCCCATTGAGATGGTTGAGCAATGTAGCAAGGTTTTTACACACACACACACACACACACACACATACAGATGAGCTGATTTAACCGAGTGACTGAGAAGGAAGTCATCCATCTATTTAGACAGACTGAGATCCTCTTAATATATTCATTAGCAAGAGATATGGACAGAAAGGACCTGCTTTATTATAGTCAGGGATATTAAACTAACATCAGGAGAAAAAAAGAAAAAAAAACATACAAATAAGAATCCTGTAGGGCTGGGGGTTGACCTGTGATTGATTTCCATGAAAGTTTGTATGAGAACAAGCTGATAGATGCTGAGTTTGATTTGACATATGAATAATTGAAACCCAGTGAATAAGGTTATGAAATATATGTTTGGGTCAAGTGTGGGTTTTTCTTTATATAGTTTTATAGTTCTTTATATAGTCTCTATATTAGTTTTAGTTGGTTAAAACTGTGTTTGTGGCATCTCCATCATTTCTACAGTACAACAAATTTTGACAAGGGAAGTACAGTAGATTGAAAAAAAAAAGGAATCAAAAAGCTGAATAATTTTCACGTCAATAACACCCACCTACAACATGATGGCTCCATTTTCTAGAAATGATGGAAGCCTCAATCTTTGCTTTCCTCCAAAAATAGGAGGTCTAATTTCATTTTAATGATGCTGTAAGTGGAAAATTTACTATAAAAAAACATAGCTAAATGAGGCATGTGTTCTGTAGAGTATTACAAATAAGCTTAAAAAAAAAAAGAGTTGCACGTCCTCGTCATTTTGCCAAGGACATCCACTTCTCCAGATGCAGCCATTAGCATCGCCCTCTTCCCCCTGCTATGTAGTGCTGCACCAGCTGCAAAGCGCCTCATTTCCTGTCACCTCATTCTCTCACGCATTCACTCCAGAAGCAATTCATCCTATTTTAGCCAAAAAATAGTCAGATGCCATCCCTATCCCTCTGATGCCAGAACATCCATGTTTTTTTTTTTTGCATGTAAAGTGTGTGGATGCATCTGTGTGTGTGTGTGTGTGTGTGTGTGAGAGAGAGAGAGAGAGAGAGAGATTGAGAGACAGGGAGAGAGACAGAGATCCTTTGGTCAATCTGTCAGGATTTAGTGACTGAAAACGGAGGAGGAAGACGAGAGAAAATTGGAGTTAAGGGGTGGAGTGGAGCTTCTGATTCACTCTTTTAAATATCTCTCATTACTCTACATAGTTACAGGGATTATTTGCACACTTATCCCACACAGTCACCATTACTTGCAAAATGTCAGCATCCAGTTCTAGCACACAAAAAAACTGTTTTTACCCTGGGCTAAATGTGTGAGTTCTCTCAATCTGGAAAAGCCAGCTGTGTGTGTGTGTGTGTGTGTGTCCCAGATAGTCTATGCTATGTACTCTCTGTACTGTGTGACATTTTCTGTGCTTTTGTGTGATATGTCATCCCTGTTTTATAATGGTTAAATGATTTCCTGTGCTTTGTATGTCAGTCAATTTCTTTGTTTTATTTTTGCAGCTGACAGGGAGACTTGAACAGATGCACTGCCCTTCAGCACTTATGTGTGGAGACACTGTTACACATTTGAGTGTTGTTTTGAGTGAGTTTTAAACTTATTGATTACAATTAATTAATGATTTTGCAAACATGACAAAAACGACTCTGTGATTCTCACACAATAAGGAACAATTTGAGAATGACTTGATTGTCACAAGTACTAAATGAATCCATATACCTACAATACGTGGCTGAAAGCCAGACTGTATGTACTATTTTTATTACTGTATAAAATTGTACATTATTTTGCAAGGATTCATTAAACTGAAAAAAGTAATAATGTGCGTGCTAAAATGGGGGCAAGGTTTTTCAATTTGTTTTGCATATGAATTCACAAACAGCTAAAATGATTTCATTTTGAATAGGTTATTGTACTATGAAATTATTTGCAAGATGAAGTGTTTCTGTAAGGGTTCTTCATGCTTTAAATCTATTTCCCCTTTTGAACATGTGCTACTTCTGGTTGGAGCCTTTCAGGGTGTTTGTGGCTCTCCTAATTTTTTCATGTTTAGTTAGTAACATCAAAACAAACAAACAAACAAACAAACAAACAACCCTGCCAGTTAAACTGCTCTGTCAAGTATGCTTTTTTAAATATACTATTAATTTACACATGGTAATTATAATCATGCATTTCTTGTCTAAATCTTGTGTGTGTGTGTGTGTGTGTGTGTGTGTGTGTGTGTGTGTGTGTGTGATTATATAATATTTACCTAATAAACAGATGTATCTAATTAATATACAGAATTATTATTGATGGATTGCTTACATTCTAATCTCTCTCTCTTGCTCGATCAATCTCTCTCCTTTCTCTCTCTCACTTGATCAATCTCTCTCTCTCTCTCTCTCTCTCTCTCTCTTTAGTATTATCAGAGCAGAGTTGCTCCAGAGACAAGGCAAGGTTATGAGTCTGAGTATGTGCTGGGATGTAGTTACCATAGTAACCTGACTAGACCAACTTCCCCAGCCCCCATCATGATTAAACACTGGCTACATCTTACCTGAGTTGGTGCAGATAATCGTTTATTGCATCGTCCATTGAACATTTTGTCTATTTTATGTACCACAAAAAGGTGTATATGAAATACAAAAAAACGTGCACTACTACATTGATGAAGAACAGAAGTGTCAGTTGAATATATAAATTGCTGTTTTTGGATTGTGAGAAACATACTGTAAAAGTGACAAAGAGTGAAACTGAAAGGGAGTGAAAGAGAGTGAGAAAGCATATGGGCATTAATGAGGGAGATGCTGGAGCATCCATCTGTCTTACAATGACTGAGACGTCCAGGAGAAGAGCTGCGACTCCTTATGCTTGAGAATATGACAGTGTCCTTTATATGTCAGTATTTGACTCCAGAGCTGTGTCAATGCTTGTACCTGAGTGATAAAACCTAATGAAGTACTTTTCAGTGAGGATAGATATTGTTGGCAATTCTTCTTCTTCTTCCAAAAAAAATATTATGAGGAAGTCAGTGTTAAAAGAATCTCTTTATTTTCCTAAAGCAGTTCACAGGAGGTAATATGGTAAGCTCAATCAAGACAGTACTGTTGATTAACAGAGAGTTTCCTTTTTGTTTTGATTACAATTTTAGTTTTTAAATTATCGTGACATTTGTAGCATGGTTTTATTATATTCCAAAAATGCAAAATCATTTCAAACCCAAAACAGAAGCTAAATATTTTACTGAAAATGTACAGAACATACAGGCTTGTCATTATAGGTTAAAGTGAATGACAGACTAAATTAATTTGCTTCATTATAATGGATTAAGTTAGCATATGTATTAACCCTTCATACTTTGCAAGAGAAAACCTGACTCATGTACGTACCATAGCATGCTTTAATTGTATGGATTAACAACGTCTCATTACAACACAGGATGCAATAATGAAATCATTTGAAAAGCTATAACAGTTGCACTCTCTCTCTCTCTCTCTCTCTCTCTCTCTCTCTCTTCTCTCTGAAGTACTGTTGTACATCAACATTAAGTGCATGAAAAAAGTATTACAACGATATTTCCTTTGACCTTGAGGATCAAAATTGTATGGCACAATAACTTAAACCTTGCATAATAATGCATTCTAGGTAGCAAAATCTAGTAGTTAAACTGCGTAAGCATAGCTCAGTTCCTTGGAAAACATTATAGACATGATCATACGAGAGAGAGAGAGAGAGAGAGAGAGAGAGAGAGAGGAGGGGAGAGAGAGAAAGGGAGTTGACAGTTTTTCTGTGGACCGATCAGGGCTTATTAAGAGTGTGTGGTCATTGAGCAGAGGTCAAATCTAATTTAACAAGCTCTTTGTTTAACTGAGACTTTTTAATAGATTTATGAGATGTTTTGACCTCTCCATATGAGGACAGCATCAGCCTCTTATCACAATAGAAAAGGACAGAGAGATCCTGTGCGCAGTACATTTAAAATGTTTGGAAAAACTATATTTTAAACATAATGGCATACAAAATATTTTTCATACCTGTGTTTTGCATCTAAGAATATCTAAGAGGGATGTTCAACTCAAACTGGGCCTTAAATTGGGGATAAAATTACTCATGAATGAAAATGCAAAACTGATTAACATTTACAGCACACTCTTAATAGAACATTTTAAAGAAGATCTCACTCCAAATGTTTGGGCCATTAAAGGAGCTCCTGGGAGGCCACCGTTTTATAGGTGAAGCAGAAAACTTTTTACCTTGATGATATTCAAGCACTAATGAAACCCTGGGATAAGTACATTAGCGTATCAAGGAACTATATAGAGAAATAAAGGGAGTTTTTACTCTCATAACTGTGTTTTGTTATTCTGTGCAATCAAAACTCCCAGTTTCATGTGAAATAATTTAATTTGGCACATACTGTATATAGACTAGGATATCAAATATACACAAATGTACCTCTTTTAAAACACACATAGTATATCTGTTCATCTAAATATAAACTACATTCATATTAGAACTTGATACCGCTAAATAAACTTGACTTTATCTCTACTAATACTCAATAGAAGGCTTGGGATGTTTTAGTTAATGTTTTAGAAGACCTAAAAGACATTTAAGCATAAGTCTCCCTTTCCTTTCTAATTTAATGCATTGCCTTAAAAATAGAAAAAGTAATAAAGAGATACAGAAAATGTGAATTTTGACAGGAACTAATATATGACATCAATTAATTTATAATTTCATATTTAATACACTCACATTTACAGATGCTTAATCATGCAATTAATCCGTTAGCCATGTAAATGCAATGCACATAATCATGCAGATACACAATACAGATTAAAAGCTTGTGTTAATCTTTTTATTTATTTATTTATTTATTTTTAATTAAACTCAGTGAATATGGCTTGGTTATTGCCAGATGTGCCAGATGTGATGGTTCGAACATTACAAGTCTGAAGCCTATCCCAGGGACCTTTGACTCTTGGCCTAAAAAAATACAAAAGATAATAAAGAGATACAGAAAACATGGATTTAAACACACAAACAAATCAATCATCAAGTGAGTGGCAGTTCATTGGGAAGAAACACCCTGCTGATGATAGCAGATGAGAAAAGTGAGTCTAGTTTGACAGGATTGTTATAATGAATTAAACAATTACAGTGTGTTCCACCACCAAGTGAGCAGAACAACGCATACACGTATCCTGTCGAACCTTGAGGTGGCTCAGCTACGACACTAAAGAATGTTCACCCAAAAGGTTTCACTTCGACTCTGGTTTCTCTTGAAGATTCTTTCATGTTATCTCATTGAGTTGTTGTTTAGTGGTTAGCACTGTGGCTTTGCATCTCCAGGGTCGAGGCTTTGAGTCTGCTTGTATTTTCTTCCTGCACTGGATGGGTTTCCTTCCAAAGATTTTCAGAGTGGACCAATTTTCGAAATTGCCCATAGTGTGTGAGTGAGTATGTGTGTGTTTGCTTGTGCCATGCAATGGATTGGCACCCTGCCCAGTGTCCCACCTTTGGGATAGGCTCCGGACTCCATGTGACCACAGGATAAGTGGTATACACTGTAGAATGGGTGAATGATGGAATTATTTATTTTTCAGGAAATGCATGTAGACATGCCATAGAAGATCATAAGTCTATAGTTACAGCAGTCTGAGTTACAGGAACATCCAAGCACTAATCATAATACTGATGTATTATGTACTGTATTTCTTATTATTTCTCCACTATGCATGCTCTATCTGAACAGCCCCCCAAAAATTACAAGCTTGATGAGCTTATTCTCCATGACATGGTGAGGAGTTGGACAATCCCTGAGAGCCTTGGAGTTGAGCCCCCGCTCTTCCTAATTGAGGAGAACCACTTGAGGTCTTTTGGGCACATTACCAGGTTGACTTCCACTAGAACTGTACAAGGCTTATGCCACTGGAGGGATCCTCGAGGGCAGCCCTTATAAACTAACCCTGGGTTATACAATTGAGGATCCTAAATAGGAAAAAAATTGTTCCCAGAGGTTTAGACTGATCTTCTTTGTGTCTCACCAACAGAAGAAAAGAAAGGTAAATGAGTTATTGTTAGAAGTATGATATTTTCATCACTATTAAATAATTAGAAAATATTACTGTATATATTGTACAAATTTTAACAATGACATGTTTTGTCATGGATAGTTGTTAATGGTCAAATTGAGTTTTAATTAATGTTTTTATGATGCATTATTGAAAGTCATTCTAGCGTCGGGTTCAGGAATAGTGATTATAGTAAAAAAAAAAAGGTCATTTGTAGATGAATGGTCTTGGATGTCATGTGCTGACATTATTCCATATACGGTAACAACATAGGTCACAGGTAGTGCAATCTGACATATAGTGCATTGAGAAATTCATAGGAGGACAGGTGTAGTGTATGGGCCAGTGATCATATGGTGATAGATGACCCCATGCAGACTAATAGCAGCACTCTTTGGGCAGGAACGATCAATTTTGCCTTGTGATCTTCTCCTATCAATCTGACTTTTGTTCAGATTAAAGCCAGCCTCTATTCGGTCGGCTCCATCGAATGAAGGCGTGTAGAAATTGCAAACAGTGAAATATTACACAACTGGCAAGATACTGACATGAACATATACACGGCACATCTCTTCATGAAGGCTTCATAGTTTTTTTCTCTTTATCCTTATGCTATGGAAACTCCATGGTACATTTCTGGATCTCAGAGCTTGATGCTTGCTTGTCAACACCATACAGCCGACTGGAGCGTTTTGGTCTTGGGTAAAAATGTGATTTATATCCCCATTAGATGATCTGCTATCAAATCTTATTGAAAAAGTCATTTGAGAGACAAAAACAAAGTTTGAATAATGACAGATGTTCAAAAAGTTCTAATGATTTAAAATGATGTTGTTGTGTTAGTTGTGACAGATAACATTATCATCATTATCACCCTCAGTAAGTCAGTGGGTCAGAGAAAGAATTATACCCTGCACCGAGCACCATCTACATAGACATTCACACACTCATTCACACCTAAAGGCAATTTGGCCAGGCTAGTCCACCACACTTGGCATGTTTTTGTAAGGTGATAAGAAGTCAGAAAACCCAAAGAAAACCCCATGAGCACACAGGAAGAACATGCAGAACTCTACATAGACAGCAATCTGAGTTCGCAATTGCTCCAGGAGCTATGAGGATGCAATTGTACCAACTGCATCACCGTGTTGCCAAAGGATGGATTATCTCCAAATTGTAAAACAATATTAATTTGTCTTTCATGTATTCTTCCTCTTCCCCTATAAAAACTAAATCTGCATTCTTTCTTTTGTTGGTTTTCAGAGTGTAGTTATGTTATATAACCAAAACAACAAAGAGAACAGATTGGATAATTGTAGCAAGTTATGTTTGCAGATGTGAACTTTATTTTTGTTCCAACTGCTGACTGAAACATTCACAGAAATAAAATGGCATTCGTGTTCACAGCGAGAACTGTGTGTGAGTGAATTCATAGCCAGTATAGAGGTTTTCAAAAGCTCAGATTTTTTGTCATGATTCTGGGATTTTAGCACAATTGATTACTTGCTGTACACAAATGGGAATTATATGTAAATACGCACGCAGCTTAACAGCCCAGTAGACATGCTCTCAGATAATTGGAGAAGGAGAAATAGAGAGAAATAGAGGTTATGCTTTGTTGTTCCTTTGTGGAACGTCTCCTCACCTAATAAGATCAGCTCTTATTGGAAGTGTGTGCATTCAGTATAGGTCAGAACTAATTTAACTGGCTCTTTGTTTAACTAATTAGCAATTTCATGGATTTGTGTGTGTCATGAACAGAGGTAAGGACGCAAATTCAGGATGACAGAACTGTATTAACCTCAGCAGCTAAATCAAAAATGCATGAAGCAAAATTGGAAACGTTAAACAGACAATGGTCAGGTGACCAGCAAACAACATACACAGGGCAGGAACAAGCTCATGAAAACAGGAACAGGGTCAAAACTGTAATAATAATCAAAATAATAAGGTGTGGTATAATGACTGGCTAAACAGATGCAGAACATGTGTAAATCATCATATACTGCGACTGTGAGTGAGTATGATTGGAGACAGATGTGCACAATCAGTCGTACAGTGAGTATTTAGCAGGTGAAAGTGGGTGCGTTCCGACCGGCTTGAAGTTCCCTGAGAAGTACACTGCACAGGGTATTCAACCATCTTAAGTGCGATTCCAAACCACAGGGAAAAAAACTGCTCAATTCAAAGGCAACTGTGAACAGTGTAGGGAACAAGTGAACAATGGGCCTTCATTTTGGCAGAAATAGATATGAAACATTTCCCATCAGTCACTGCGTCTTGCTGGAGCATAAAAAATGGAACTTTAAAAGGGATTTATATATGTATTATTATTATTATTATTATTATTATAGAGGATGACATAATTTTAATAGGACACAATAATATTGATAGTATTATATAGGCTAGTAATCTGTAAAAAGAGAAAATAAAAAGAAAAACTGCGAATCATATTTTCGCTGTATATCTTAGAAATTTTTTTTTACTAATTATGCACATTTCAATAGTATACATTTTATCAGGGTATCTATTTTTGTTTCAACAAATAGTCAATGTTTAATTTCCATAGTGTGAAATTTCCACAGTAGCAGCAACAGGTATTTGAGGTGCTTATGTTACCTGGGAAACGCATGGAGGAAGTGATATCTGCACTGGTGATGTTGCAAGGTGTTTTGACTTATGGAATTTTGTCAAGGAAAGTTTCCTTAATCGGAGTTTTTAAGGACCACCCTTAGAAGTACTGTACACAGTGGAACAGAATGCAGTCAGTGTACATCCCGAATTCCGGAAAAGTTTTTTAAATTTAAATAAAATGAAAACTAAAAGACTTTCATATTACATGAGCCAATATTTTATTCACAATAAAAACATACAGTATATGACCAGTGTTGGGTGTAACGCGTTAGTTAACTGTATGTTATTGAGTACTTGGATTACTTTTTTGATGTAACGAGTAAAATCACGCCTTAGGTCCGCCATTTAAGTACTCAGTTATTTTCAAAAATATAATCTGATTACTTTTTAAGGACAGTAATTTTGTAATGTAATTAGTTACATCCCCCAACACTGTATATGACATAACAAATGTTTAAACTAAGACATTTTACAATTTTATGCACAACATGAGCTCCAAAAATCTCAAAAGAGGTAGCATGGGGGCATGTTTAACATGTTGGAGCATCTTCTCTCCTTTTCAAAACAGTTTAAAGATGTCTGGGCAATGATGTTATACATTTCTGGGACGTTGGTGTTGGCATTTGGACTTGCCTGATATAGGTTTCCAGCTGCTGAAGAGCTTGTACTAAACACTGATAACACGCTGGAAGGTCCCCCTTCTCTTTAGCCCGGAGGACATAGCGTCTGTGATTTCTAGCAAGAATGTCAAGTTTGGAGACTTTTCCACTTAGAAACAGTCCATTTTAAATGAGTCTTGGCCCTCAGGACACTTTCTGGACCGTGCTCACATATGGCTTCCTTTTTGCATGATAAAGCTCTAGTTGACATCTGCAGATGTCACAGTGGATTGGGTTTACCGACAGTGGTTTCTGGAAGTATTCCTGGGCCCATTTAGTAATTTCAATGACACAATCATGCCGATGAATGACCAAAGACCATGGGCATCCAACCAAGGTCTTCGGTCCTGTCCCTTAAGCACAGAGATTTCTCCAGTTTCTCTGAGTCTTTTGATGATGTTATGCATTGTAGATAATATTTGCAAATCCTTTGCAATTTGACATTGAGGAACGTTGTTTTTAAAGTATTTCACAATCTTTTTACGTACTCTTTCATGATTGAAGAGCCTCTGCCCATCTTTACTTCTGAGATACTCTGCCTCTCTAAGATCCCATTTTTATAGCTAATCATGTTACCGACCTGATGTTAGATGTTCTCCCAGCTGAATCTTTAAAATTTTTTTTCCTTTTTTTTAGCAATTTATTTTTTCTCTGATTGTTATGTTCTCTATGTTCTATTGCGAACAAAATATTGGCTCATGAGATCTGAAAGTCTTTTAGTTTTTATTTTATCCAAATTTTAAAAATGTCCCAACTTTTCCGTAATTCGGCTTGTATGATGGTAGAGAGTTGTCTTCTAGGCCACTTGAGTTCTTCAATTTCCCCGTGGGAAAAACATGTCATCATGAACATTGCTTTATGCACAGAAGCATTGTCTGGAGAAGCCTCAAATATAGTTTATTCTGTGGCTTAAGGAAAATTAGCTTTGGTTAGTTTTTCCATGTGCCTTTGTTTTTTTGATGTTAGTCCTGTCTTCGCTTTTGACACATCACTGTTTTTCCCCCCCTGATTTTTGCACTTTTTTTTTTTGAGCTTAATTAGTTTCTATGTATATCCTGCTGTTTATTAAATATCTGTGCAGATCTACTTATACAGTACGGTCTAAAATTCGCAGCTTTGTTTTTCGGTTTCTAGGTCTTTCTGTTTTTTGGCCTTTGATTACAATTGCGAGAATCTTTCTAATAAAAGAGCCTCTACACTTGCACCTTGCTTTATCAACCCACACAATAGCAACTGGTGTGAAAATCTGCTGACTGCAAACACCATGATAATTAATTGACAAATTTTTAATACTTCTCAATTTATTCAGAGATCTCTTATGCCCTGATGATTGAGTAGAGGAAGGGTCATCCTGGAAGAGGCCACTCCCATTAACCAGATATATTTCAGCATTGGATAAAGTCCATTCAGATTAATTCGTACTAGTTTGCTGAATTGCAGTGACCCTTTCCTTTAAGAGGACAAAGTATAGTATGGAAGCAAAATGAATGATATACTGAAGTGTATAATGAATGATATAAGGCTGAAGTATTTATTATTGTTATACTAAATTACTGACTTAAGTAAAATATTTGCACACTTCATGCATTTTCTCTAACAAAGTCTTTTGGACCTTTTTTTGTAAATGTGTACCAAAATATTGTAAACAAATGGATTTCCCATGTGGTTAAAAAGTGTTACCTTATCCAATGAATTTCTTTAATCAAGCTAATTGTAATAAATGAGTATACCTGAATCAATTAAAACAAATTAACTGTAGTTTTGTGTGTCTAATTGCAGTTTATTAAATTGCAGTTAGTTGAACTGCAGTTGCAGTTAGTTGAAATGAATCACAACTAACTGCAATGATCTCTATAAAACAAATATTATTTACACATTCTTTTTGTTTAACAAATAATATTTAAATACTGATCAACAGCATATTCTTAGCCTCTATTATAACCTTCAGCATTGCTTTACAATTTAGAAAGAAATAAAAATCAGGAACGACCATGGAGTTAGAAACCTTTGAGCTTATAGTACAGTATGTATAAGTTAAATGTATAAGTTAAACTAGGTCTTGCAAAGCATGGATTGGGGTCAAAACCCCAGAGACATGCAGTCATTTTTGTTGCTGTCGATATAACACAGGCCTTTGAAGTATCTCTGCTGCCTTTTTTCTGGTCATTCAACCTCCAAGTAAACACATGAAATATACATGGGATAATCCTAAGAGGGCCCAGCTCAGTAAAATCCATTTGTATTTATGCTGGTTGTATAATGTAACTGCTTTTTGGGATCCAGGCCCAGCTTCAGGCTTTTAGAGCAGACAGAACTCTTTTGCCAGGAGTACATGTTAATTGAATTTGGATAGAAGAAACAACAGATGAAAGCTTGTCCGGGTTGTTTCCTTCGTCCCAATGTGTGTGTGGAAAGAGAGAGAGAGAGAGAGAGAGAGAGAGAGAGAGACCACCAAACACTAAACCTTATGCTCTCAACCTTCTCTCATATTACACACCTGTTCTTACCCTATGGCTGGGACTTCCCAAAACATTAATTTATATATATTTTTTTATTTCTGAGAAATAGCTAATTGTTTCCTGGAAAATGTGTGCATTTATTTGTGGTGTGTTTTACTGTTTATGACTTTCTAATTTCATTTTGTACATACATCCTCAAAGGCTAGTCTGGCAAATATGCCATTGCCCCTAGACTATTACATCTAATTATACTCAACCAAACAACTATCTGTGTGTAGGAGAATTATAAATCATTGAAAGTCTTTAACTCAAATACTACACCCAAGTTTATTAAAACCCTGAGATTAGGCCCTTGACCTCATGAGGGTAATCTACAAATGTTCCGAGCTATGTCAAGTACATCCTCCAGCTGTTGCTGTCAACCAGATTGAACAAGGTGTCCTGGCAGTCCTCCAGTTGTCAACTAGACCTGATAATACTTCTGTCCAGACAGTAGACTCATGCATAGAGTCAACCCCATTCTCTATTGAAGATGGAAATCAATCAAAGTGCTTATACTGCTCCTTATTGAGGCTGGCAATGACTAAATGCAGATATTGCTTACAGTTGAGGACACTTAAACTCACCACACTTTGTGCAATATTCCGTCTATAAATTTTGGTTAAGGTAGATAACAAGCGTAATGTGGCTGTGTTACAAATGTCCAAAAGTAAAACAGTGGAAGCCCTATGTGATGGTTGCCGAAGCACAAATAGCTGCTTAGGATAGAAAAAAAAATCTAAACAAGGGGGAAGGTGTGTTATATAGAGGATTAGCTGGACCAGGGAAAGGGAGAAGGACAAGGGGACAGCAGTACAAGCTGAAATAACAGACAATACAGTAGACCATGTGATAAAATGGGTCTCACAAGGTCAACCATGCTTTTCCAGTTTATTCAGAGACCAGCTAGATAATAATCATTTTCACTTTGTAAACATGCCCGATATGTTGTTGTGCCAGGATGCACAGCCTACAGTTTTGAAGAACAGGTGTGGTCTGAGACCATCAGCAACATTAATAACAGAGCAACACCATGAGTTTAGCCACAAGGAGGCAATTAGCAAGACTTTTGCATATTCTGTCATCCGCAGTAGCAGCTGTGGTGAAAAGAGCATACAGGGGTTGATTGTGCACCAACATATCCTGACCCAAAGTGTATGTCTTTGTCTATGTACCAGTGAATGAAATGCAATTAATTGCCAAAGTACAACTCCAGGTACAAATGCAACATTTTTTGTTTCTCCATTGTGGTATAATTATAATTATTGATCCCACCATCAAGAGGTGCAATAAGCCAAGAGACAAGTTCAACTAAAGTGAAGACACATGGCAGCTCAAGCTTATGGACAAGACACCTTACTGTAGCTTGGCTTGTATCCAAACCTGTAATCTCATGGTTGCTTCCTTTGTCAGCACTACTTGGTTTATCTGCCTGCCAGTGAGATAGTCAGAGGGAGTTGATATTTTGCCAGAGAGCATCATTTTGGATAGCACAGGGCCACTACATCTGGACATACCACCATCTGCTTTGCACCATCTGATTGCTTTGGCCTAGTAAGTACACAGCTCTTAAAGACAGAAGGTGGACATCTGCTCACTTCTGGAAATTGCACACCCAACATCACTTCCAATCTTGTGTCGTTGATATAAAACACCATTTTTTTGTTACTTGTGCCTTGATCTGCAAAGATCTGGCACATGCATCAAAGTGTCTGAATCTTTTTGTTACTGTGTGTGTTTGACAATAACAGATGGATGAAGATAAAGGCATTTGGCAAGTGTATACATGTGCTTTCATTCTGTTTATGTGTGCATAAATCTGTATCAATTCATCTAACCTTCTGAGCATGGCTCAGAAAGAGAAGAACTGATGCAACTCAGTTAGTGAACAAAGCAGAAAATTGTATTCTCAACTTCTTCTTTCCATTCCCCTCATACATTATTATTTAGATTTTCCCTTCAGCTTTCAGTGGAGCTGTTTCATGCATAACCAGAAAAGATAATGGATTGGATTTTGTGTTTTTTGTGATATTTGTATAAGATTTTACAGTACTTTGTATTTTTTTTTTTACTTAGTAATTTTACAGAACTGTGAATTTGTAATACATGTTTACTGTAACTTTTACTAGTAACCCAGGCTGCCAGTAAATTTCTGTAAAATCTATAGTAAATGTCTTATATTGTGCATATGAGGGAGGCTCATGAAAAATGTGGGAAAAATGTGTGTGTGTGTGTTAACATTTGTGATGTGTGTGTTAGTATGTGTGTGATGAGTGTGTGTGTGTGAGTGTGTGTGTTAACATTTGTGATGTGAACGTGTGTAGAATAGGGGGAATTTTATGTTAAAACCTCAAAAAAGCTGCGGATGCTGGAAAAAAAGCATCACATGAATGATATTACTCAATGTGATGTCATTCAATGTGATGTCACTTGATATAATGTCACACAAATTATTAACCACTTTTTTAATCATAAATTTAAGGCATGGTCATGGCTGACCCCTTTAAGATATCAAAAGTTTTGCATCCAATTCTGTAGGAAAAGTGTATAAAATTTAATTTGGTACGTTTTGCAAACAACCCAAACTGAAAGTTGTTCAGCTCAATGAGCACTAAATGTCACATACAGTACATATGTGCAAGTGTGTATGAGCTATGCAGAAAAATCTTGTGCCACGCCCAGGACCCAGATTCTCAGGCATTCATTGGGGCCCAGACTCTAAGCAATGTAATATAGCACATTTCCTAAATTTAAAATGCAGCTTATAGTGCTTTACAACATAATAATAAAAAAGAAAAGAAAGAAACATTTTTTTACTGAGAAAAAAAAACTAAAGTAGTAAACAATGAAACAAATAACAGTGAGAAAGATGGTCACATCACGTTAAGAATGAAAGTGGATAAAGCGTTGCACCAATCATTCATAGCGCCCAGTGTATGTGCCCTCTAGATACAGTGTTATAATCTGATGTTACTTCAGCTGGTCAGGTCTAGGCTAAGCAACACTAAGCAACACTTATATGGCAATAAAATTAGGTTAGATGATGACTTGAATGTACTGAATGACAATGTTTTTAAAATGAATGCAATTTAGTTTTCCTCATAACTTCATAACATATTTTAAAACAAAAAAGTGATTAGATTCTCATCTTAAATCTAAAATGTTGGTCAAAGATCAATGCAAATCTGGATGAAAATAAATGTCATCACATTGCATAAGATTGTTAAAATAATCCCAGTGGGTGCAAGACAACACAATACAGCCCCAAAGGTCTTTCAGAGCTATGCATTGGTGGCACGAGGGAAACCCCAAACCTAGGTGTTTTTAATGATAATGGTTTTAATGCTATGGCTGAATGGTGTTTTTTGGTGATTCCTGATTGAAAACCAAGCACATGCCACTGTATACATGGTCATTGTAAAAAGCCTAGAGTTCGAATGAATCAGTTTTACACAGTTGCTTTTGAAAGGAAAAGTGGGTGCATCAAGGAACTCTGGCAACAAAACATCCAGGTATGATATTTCTGCCATGTATTGCTCAATAGTGAGTTTAACATTATTCTACTTTTACATGTAAACATGAGTAGTGGTTCTCAACAGTACATTTAAGCATTTGGCAGATGCCCTTATTTATTTATTCATTTATTTATTTTTTAACATCTGAGCAATCGAGGGTTAAGGGCCTTACTCAAGGGCGCAACAGTGGCAACTTGGTGATGCTGGGGTTTAAACCTGGGAGTAGTAGCTCAATGCCTAGTAGTCAGTAGCTCAATGCCTTAACCACTAAGCTACAACTGACCCAACCCTATTCATGGAGAACCCCTTATCCTGTACATTTTAGCATTTCCCTGCTGTACCACATGCATACCTATTCAGAAAATTATGTTAATTAAATAATTAGTTAAATCAGGTGAGCTGGGAGCTGAGAAAGCACTAAAATTTGCTGGACAGAAGGTCCTCCAGAACCAGGGTTGGGAATCACTGAGTAGAAACTGTAGGACATAATGCATTTACACATACTGCATTTCATTTCTTTCAGCGAGTCTTTCATAGAGTTTGCAGCTAATCAGACCACCATGAAATCATTTATTTAGACATGTCCATAAGGAAGAAAAATCATTATGAGAAAGGCCACAATATCACAATATGTGGGCTGTAGTCTGCTGGTGTGGTCCAGCGGAAATGCCAGATTGGTCCCATTTTTCGATGACCTCCAACAATAACTGGTTGGTGAGAAGCAGACAGAGGAAACATGAGGATGTTTGTGACTATATGAAACCATATACTCTAATATTCCTCTATTCCACTATATACTATAACATTCCACTATATACTATCACAAACTGGTTTATAGCCCATCAAAGAATGCTTTTTCTTTTCCTCCCCCTACTTGAGGTTGAATGTGTATGATCATTGGCCACATGACCAAATGTCCCTCCTGGACACAACGGTTGCCATCTGCAGAGACTTCTCAGCTGAAGACTGCCAGGCGTGGTCAAGGCATGCCAAGTGTTTCATTTTCAAGGTGTATAACAAGGGATGACATATAGGAAAATTTGTGGTGAATAAGAACATGTGGGCAGTGTTGAAGATTGTGTTCTCTGTGGCTTTTTTCTTTTAGTTGAGCATATTTTTTTCAAATATTTTCAAATAAAAGGAAATAAATCAATTATTAAAAATACATTTCAATTAAAGGTGGCACGGTGGTGCAGTGGTTAGCACTGTTACCTTGTACCTCCAGGGTCCGGGTTCGCTTCCCGGCTGGGCTCGATTCCTGTCTCTGCGTGCATGAAGTTTGCATGTTCTCCCTGTGCTTGGCGGGTTTCCTCCCAAAGACCTGCAGATTAGTCTTATTGGTGTTCCCAAATTGCCCGTAGTGTGTGTGTGCGCCCTGCGATGGATTAGCACCCTGCCTCATGCCCTAATCTCCTGGGATAGGCTCCAGGCTCCCGCGACCCTGAATACAGGATTAAAGCGGTATAGAAGATGAGTGAGTGAGTGAGATTTCAAATAAATAACAGATCCCATATTGTCTCTTGTATGATCTGGTTTGACAGAGTTTGTGTATGTAGAGAAAGCTTTTGGCATTCTAAAATGTAGAGTATTTTGTAGGATATTTAATGAACAAAACAGTGTTTGAAGTGGAAAATAATCACTTGACTAATTGTGTGTTGTAGATTTGTTAGAAGATTAGAAGAAGGATCTTACATGCATGGTTATCTGCTTGTAAAGAGAAGAAAACACAAGATTCACTCACTCCTGCACAAAGTTGCAGGGTGTCTGCAGTTTATTCTTTGAGACTAGGGGCATGAGGCTGAAAGCATCGCAGAACACAAGGACTTACACACTCACATATGGGCAATTGGGAAATGCCAGTTGACTTAATCTTCATGCCTTTGGACTGTGGAAGAAAACCAGAGTGCCTGAAGGAAACCCACCAAGCACAGCGCTAACTACTAAACCACCATGCCACTTTGGAAGCACAACAGTCTGAAATAATACTGACTCCGTTTTTCCTCCAGGTGCTCAGAGATTCATCATTCATCAAAATTTGTATAGCGTGTATCTGAAAGATCCAATCATATAATTCAAAACTTGGCAGCTCCTTCTCCAGGCTGTTTAAAATAGAGGAAATTAATGGCAGGGCATTTGCCACAACAGATAAATTAAGGGAATAAAGACTGAAGTCTCTTAGAGAAGAACTGATGGTGGGATGAAAAGAATAACAAAAAAAAACAGAGGAAAAGAATATGATATATGCACATTATGTACTGACTTGAAGCATTACAGTGGGGTGATCATTTTACTGAATGATGGACTGAAGCCAAGTCTTTGTGAAAGCTGCCAAAGGAAATCCCACTCAGGTTAATTTAACACTTTTTTTTTTTTTTTTTGTCTTTCAGTAAGCTTTGATTGAGCAAACGTAGGGAATAACCTCAGGGAGCTGGTGAGAGGAAAGCAGACAGGATGTGTTTTCTGGAATTGGGCAGCAAGCACATACTGTATAAACTGCATCAGCTGCAATCCTCAATGTTAATGAGATGGTGAGGTAAAAGCTCTTTGTTATTGCTCATTAAGTAGATTCTGGCAGCCCTTATCAAAGATTTTTCATTTTCCCTTTTTGCTTTTCCTTAATTGTAAAATGAGCATTTGTTTTCCAGGCACAAAGCAGTCTTTTTCTTTGATTGTTTTCCAGTAAAATTACATGAGCTTGGTTTGTGTCTCCTTGTGCATATGTATGTGTGTGTGTGTGTGTGTGTGTGTGTGTTTGGAGGGGGATTGGGTAAGATGTCACCTGGTTAAAAAATATGCCAGACAAATTTACATACAGTATATAAGTTTCTTATAGAAAAGCCATGATGATATTAGATGTGTTGTGTCCCTGTATGTCTCCACAAGGGTTCTGAATATGCACCCCCCCCCCCCAACCCCCTCTCTCAGCGAAGTCAGAGGCAAGCTCAGCCAGAGCTGTCACTGCTTTATCGACGTCTCCGGTTCCGGCTGAAAGAACAGGGCAACGCTCTCGCACTTTTTCTACCGCTCCCATTTCTGTTAGTCAGCAACACCAAGGCCACTCAGCAGAAAAAAAAAAAAAACTCTCAAAGATTTCAGTAAATTAATGAAGAGAAAGGCGGAATAGCTGAGGAAGAGGGTGAAATGTAATGGAATTGAATTGATAAGATGGATGATTGAGCAGTGTAGTTTCTTTAGGAGTTCAGCATGTTTTATCTTGGCCTTGTTATCAGGGGCTCTTTTTTATTTCACTGCGACTGAGGAGTGTTATGGGTGTATACCTACTATTGTGGGGATGTTCGAATATTCTGTTACAGTTACACTATATGATATGTAACCTCCATTATCTCTATTGAGCTTGATATTTGGAGCTGGCTTACTGAATGATGAGGAGATTGCAAAGATGTACAGTACAGTATGTGGCCTTTAAACATAGAAGTCTCTTACAACTCTCCAACTATTTATCATTTTTTATAATATCTTCTCTTAACTTCTCTTAACTCAACTGTGTTTCAGCTCTCTTTTTATATTGGTTCTGTTCTGTACATATAAATGTGACTGTATCTTGGCTCTTTGCTAGATTATTACCGGACCTGCACCTCTCAGTCGTCCGTAATGGATGTGAGTCAGAGATTAACTGAAGGCGGCTCCATGCTGAAGCTGCTGCCTCTGCAGAAAAAAAGAACCCCCTACTTTTCCTTCCCCCTCTGTCTTTCTCAGTTAATTACTGTAATGGCTTAGCCATCCTTGGGCTGGGCCTGCAAGAGAGAGAGAGAAAGGGAGACGCTGTGAGGTCGGAGTTCAGCCAAATCGGAAATATCTATTCACCTGTGAGAAATGGTGAGAGAGATGAGGAAGTAGATGAAGTATGACAAGCGGTGTAGATGATCATTTTTCTCTTTAAACAGCAGCCAGTTGAAAAAAAAATGCATGCCATGGATGATTACTGTAGTTTATTACTCATAAAATGCTATAAATTTGCATACTAAAGTCTGTTTTTAAGTTAAAAAAATACTCAATGTACTCAAGATGCTCAAACACGTTCTTTCATTGTGAATTATTTTACACATATATCTGTAGTTGAGTATTTCTATGTCTAAGTCTTAACTTCAGCATCCAAAAGGGAAATATTTTGGTGTGTTTAGTTATTTTCACAGGACAGGAGTTATCAGTTCCAGTTTCTGAGCCCCAAATCATCCATGTGTTCCTATACTCATGTAATGATGTTTCCTCAGACACTCACTGTCAGTAATTGTTTTACCCTAGTCTGTGTTGTGGTGGATCTGAAGGCTCTGCCTAAAACAAGGGCCGTAAGGGAGGCACTGTATACATTCTGTATGGGATGCACACACACACACACACACACACACAAACACACACACACATACACACACACACACACACATACACACCACCCTCCCACACACATACAGTATATTTCATTTCCAGGGGCAATTAATTATAAGCAATCCATCTTTCAACAGTGTTTTGTAGTTGAAAAGAAAACTGGAGAAAACCCTTCAAAAGTTAGGGAATTATTTTTCTGAATTATTTAACCTTTGTTTTTTGGATGTAACCATTATGCCATTTGGCCAAAAGGATAATTGTGACATTGGGCACTGATGTTGTGCAAGAAGACCTGGCACAATGTCTGAATTCTAGTTTATCCTGGTGTTCTGTGCAGGCATCTTGTTTTTTTCCACAATAACCTTGGCAAACTATGTTTTATTTTCACAGAGCATGCCTTGTGCACAGGGTCATAGTCATGCTGGAACAGGTTTTGGTTTTTTAATCTCAGTGCAGAAAAAAAGTCGTAAATCTTCATCAGACCAAGACATTCTAGACAATTGTGTCAGTTCATCTTTGTAGCAATGACATGGAGAAGTTCCACAAATGCTTGTGATGGTTAGGTGTACATTCATTTGGTCATATAGTGTATGAATGTCCATACAGACAGAAACCCAATAGTAAGTAAAGGGAAAGGGGTAAGTAAGAGTCCAAAGGCCCTTGAGTGACTGAAGGCCCCTAAAATGCTATGGAAGTTGCTAAGTGTTGGCGTGGTCAAGGTTGGCAGCCTAGAATAACAGAAACAACAATGAAAATGTCTTCCAACCAATCAGATCAAAACATACCATTGTAATCACTGAGGCATTGATTTTAAGCCATTATCATGACTGCTATATTATACACCAGCTCACATGAAATGAAATTGCTTTCAATATGTCAATATGGGTCAATACATTTTAATGATAACAATCACTTCTTTCATTTTGCCCCAAGACAGTCCGGTCTGTTTGCCGGTGGTGCACCGTGCTTGCTCAGTCATTGTAAAGTGATTACATTGCTGGGTGATTATATTGCCCTCCTGCTTTCTGTGCCCTTTTTAATGATATCATCAAATCTACTTCAGTAATCCAGCTATAGAAATCCCAGTCTATAGTGAATGACTATGTAGGTCAAAAGAGATTTTCATTAGATATTGTATATTCAGATCGTGGGTTTTTAAGTAGCACCTCAACAATATGTCTAATATAAAGAGTGAAAAAGTGTGATATTCCTCTTCTTCTACTTCTTTTTACTATTATTATATATTATTTCTCCATATTCGTAGATGAGTCTGAAAAACTGTAGTATACTGTAACAGCTGGACAGAGAGAACGAAGGATAGAGTAAATCTAGAGGAGTAAGAGAAAGGGTAGCAGGGTGCATGGCTGTGCAAGGCTGCGGCTCATTACTGAACTGGCCCTGGATTCCCAGAGCAAATCTCATTTATTAACTCAGTGGAGCTTGCCTGAAAAACACACACTCACTCTCTCTCTCTCTCCCTCTCTCTCTCCTACACACACACACACACAACCACATACACATATGTCCATGCAGATGGATGAAAATGAATATCAAAATATACAAATAAATATGTGAATATGAAAAATAAGATCTCAACATATAAAATATACCAAAAGCCAAGAGTGCGGTGTGTATGTGTGCTTGTGCTACCAAAATAAGTACATAACAGGCGACCCTCTTCACTTTTCTCCCTCTGTTCACTAGTGACTCATGCCAGGATCTCAGTAAGAAACCCCAAATGGGATGAAGTGAAATGAACTGCTTTCTCAACTAATGATAGTCTGCCATGAGGACTAGATCACAATGATCGTCTTCTTGCCATCAATCACATGCCCATGCACCATAAACGCAAACCTGCTTATTTTTACAGCAGTGTGTTTAGGCTTTGACCTGAAGGTTATTTGTCCTTAAATAATGAAAACAACTCTACGGTTTACCAATAGAGAGAGATTTGTACAATTTTCTCTGGAGGTGTGGTCACTCATTGAAACAAATCTGGACTTTAAGTTAGATCTCTAAAGCTCTGTTACTCTTGAGCAATGTGTACAGAGTTAATGAGACATACTGTAAATATGTAGTGCATTAAGACTGAAATAATCATTGTAGTTTTGTAGGTAGTTTTACAAAAACCCCTCATTGTTAAGAAGCACAGCACAATTACTCAATTGAATTGAGTAACAATGAAGCTAATACACTACTGTACAATGATATGGCCACTGTTTTTGATATCTCAGAATCTCAGTTACCATGAGTAAAAATGAACATTGCCTATACAGATGGCCACAAAAAAAATGTATACCCATTTCAACATCAAAAATATATGTCTCTCTTCTGACGTCACATGATAGCATAAATAATGATGCTACTACTGGCAAATGTTAGAATAATAAAGTAGAAATGTAGAATAATTCAATTTAAGTTTTAAAAATGGCATGGATAAATGTTAACGTGTGTATAGATTTTTGGGCCCCTCTGTATACTGTATGTGTTTTGGGTTTCCATTATTAATGAATTAAGAAATTCAACATTGTTATGTAGAAGACTTGAAACTTACAACTAGCACATTATTTGCGATACATTTAGATCCCTTTCAGCATATACAGTAGCAAGACAAAAGCTGTGTATGAGAATGTAACAAAGTGAACCTTGGTTAGCTTTCACTTTACACTGGTGGCCTGCCTCAAGCCTATTGCTCCCATTCTCTTGTTAGCTTGCTGAGTGCTGTGTGCTGAGCTCTCTGTAGCTCTGTATATGATTTTGAATCCTACCTTCTCTAATACTGAAGGTAACTAAAATTGCCACTGTGATTTTTATTTATTTTTTATTTTTTTGGGCCTTTAAAATAGTCATGAGGAGTAGTGGCTCAATTGTTAAACTACCAAAATTTGTCAAAGTTAAAACATTGATCTGCATATACCAGGAGAATAAAGATTTTATTTTGCTTAAAGGTCAATAAAATACCTGGAGAACACCAGATGCTGATTCTTTTATATTACAATATCATAACCATTAAAAACATAGCAAAGATGAACAGTTATTTTTCCCCAATGTGTCAGACACAATAAAAGAGTTTATGGCAACAAGAGTTTGTTCCTTAACATGTGAATCTGACAGGAGCATGTCTCTCCAAGTCCAATAAAAATGGTTTGGATGGCTTTATACTGCAGGTGTACATCCGGTCCTTTTGGTATTCAGTGTACAGAGCACAGGCCTGACAAAACATCACTCCTAAAGCTGCTGCATAGTCACCCAGGCCCTCAAAGACTACAGTCCCCTCCAACATCACAGCAACTTCAACAGCTTGTTCAGGCTCCTCCAGCAGCTCCAAAAGGCCAACTGTCACCCCTCTGACCCAATCCGCCACTGCGGCGCTCAGGTTAAAAACAAACAAACAAGCCAAGTCTTGTAAAGACAAAGATGAATACATTTCATAGAATATCCAGTTATGATAATAATTAAAGTTATGAATAAGGCTATCTAGTACCAGAGTGTATAAAAGGCTGTTTCTGGAATTCTAATAATGGGTTATGGCTATATTGTTTCATATTCAAAAGGGTTTGATATTATCAAGAGTTTTACTTTGTCATTCTCAAGAGTAACTACTGTATGTGTTTGGAGTGTCTGGTTCCTCTCAAGGGAGTTGTCACTGTAAAGCTGCTTTGCGACAATGACAATTGTTAAAAGCGCTATACAAACAAAACTGAATTGAATTGAATTGATTAAACAGGTATTTACTCAATATGGTTTTCATACAAACAATTTAACCGATATAACGCTCATAGATGTTACACTTATACAATCACATGCATCTAAGCGAATGTAAATTTCTGGCTCAGCTTGATTTTTTTAGTTTCTTCAGTCTGTGTCTTCAAAGTTTTCATGTATACAGTGTTACCTGTTGTCTCAACAAATACCACTGTAAGAGGTTGGGCCAACAATCCAATATTAATTTATTCAACATTTGTCTAGTTGGAGTTTTTACAATGTAGGCAATTTAATTGGTCTACTCTCCTTGTCCCCTTATAAAAGCATGGCAGGGCAATGCATTTTTAATCCAATCAAGAAATTTAATATTACACGTGACCTACGAATTACCAGGAAAAACAATGAGAATTGATTTATTTAAGTATTTTAGACTCCATTACGATAACAAGTTAGCTAGCAGCGAGTAGCATGTTGAGTGGTGAAAACACGGATAATTTACAGTACTGTACATTTTGTACATGCTGTACACTTTACTTTTTGCACAATTGAGATGCGCTGTTCCTTGTGGTTATGGTGTTATTCTACAGCAGAAACACTATCATATTGTTAGCAGATTCTTCTAAATTTGGTCTACTTTTGGGTCAAAGCCCAAGGCAGGAACTGTGGTGCATGCGCAGAGTGCTTAGGGCACTTTCTGTGTCTGATTAAGTTATGCAGTACATGCTGTAGCTTGACTCCCAGCTGCATCTAGGTGTGCTAGTGAGGTTGTTCGATTTAGTATGATTTCGGTCACATTCACTTGTTTATATCTATTGTAAAAGTCCAGTTTTAGTTGGATTAACATAATGTTGTGTAAATGTCCTGAGTGCGATTAGAAAACAAACAAACAAACAAACAAACAAAAAACACTATTGCCTTCTGAATTAAAATAGGGATGTACTGGCTTGGTTTAATTGTTTATTGTGCTTCACATCAGTTTTTTTTTTCCCAGATAAGGAATCTATGTTATAATGTTGTCTGATAATTTTTTTTTTTTTTAAACAGAAGCCTATTCAATAAAAGACTGTATCTTTACACCAGGAATATCTGCTTCTATATGGAAATTATAGGTACTGTAGAATTATCACAAACCTGAAGATGAAATTAAATTGAATTTGATCCATGAAATGTCACATCACTTACAAATTCAAATAATGAAGAAACAAAAAACACCCAAAACAGATTGCAGATTTATAAATTCTGATTGTAGCGGCACATTTTTCATTCTGTTGTGCTGTTCCATGTGTAAAAACCTGGAATTACCACTGCTTTGATCTAAAACATATTCATTGCTGTGTGTTTTATATACTGAGAGAGCGAGAGAAAGAGAGAGATGATGATGATGATGATGATGACTATAGGCAAACTCACTGACCTTTATGTAGTGAGCCACATGATCGCATTCAGCTCTCCAGAGCCTGCAGCCAAAACTTGGACGAGATGTGCAGTTTGAGTGCAGCAGCGCATTAGCACTCTAAGTGTCGTGTGTGTGTGTGTGTGTGTGTGTGAATAGAGATAGAAAAAGTGTGAATGGCATTTTTTGAGTGTGCGAGAGAGAGAGAGAGAGAGAGAGAGAGAGAGAGAGCAAGAACTAGGAGGATTCTTTTTGGAGGGTTTCTTTCCCCTTTCCCACCTATTAGTTCATCCAAACTTTTTTGCTAGTCTTTTTTATTTAAAGTAATGCAAAAGAAGTGATGTTTTTACATAAAATTAAACAAGAGCAAGAGAACTGAGGATTGTGAATTGAATCACCAGGAGGACGATATTAAATTATTATGTGCTTAACTAATGAAAGACAGGCGATAACTTGTTTAGTTATCTTGGGAGAAGGTGTGACATCTGGACCAGTCTATCATTTCAATGTGTGAAAACACACACACATGCACACACACACACACACACACACACACACATGCACACATGCACACACACACACACACACACACACACACATGCACACACACACACACACATGCACACACACACACACACACACACACACAATCTACTGTCAAGTCCATCAGAGAAGACTGCTTTAAAGGCACAGGGAGAGGGTTACTGTCACTGAACCTTGCTATTTGCACTGTTTTCCCGAGCTTCAGCTCCCACTGAGCCCTGACCACAATGCCCCGATCATTATTCTCACCCATGTCTACTTTATTTCAGCTGTCTGTTATTGTTTTGTCAGCCCTGTCTGTGCTCGTATACGCCTTGATTTTTAGAATCACAGTATGAAGCCTAGTATTTGTTTCCTGGTTTGTCTTCTTAGTTTAGATTTGTTTCTCATTGTTTTCCAAGTGCTTAGGCTTTCATGTGTTAAAGTCATCTGGGTACAATACCAGGTAATTGCTAAAGCAAAGCATAAGCACAGTGTTGCAAAAGAGAAGGTAGGAATATTTTCTAACAGTCAAAAAAAGTTCTTTTGTAAAATGTCATCCTGCATGCCTGACCCTTGTTAAGGCACACTAATTTGCCCATTTCTGCATGTCTTTGGACTGAGCAAGGAAATGACCCTTTGGTTCCTGCAGGCATGGGTAAGTCCTGGGAGCTCATCCTATATGATCCCACAAAGAAGCCAATCCAGCACAAATCACCAAATAAAATTCAAACCTAGCCATGAAAGAAAGGCATCAGAACACCCAGTGCACCACGCCTCACCACACACAGGGCCCAGCAGGTAAAGAGCTCAATGCCACCGACTGGGCCTACGAACACTCCAGATCCCAATACAATTGAGCTAACAAGTCCAATCCATGGAGGCCATAAAGGGAACCTACACACACCTACACACCTAATGATTATTTTGGACATAAAAATGTACTTAGTAACCCATACTTGAGATTGAACCACTCTCACTTACTCACTCATCGTCTATACCGCTTTATCCTGTATTCAGGGTTGCTATCCCACTAGGCTTAGGGCACAAGGCAGGGTACACTCTGAACAGGGTGCCAATCCATCACAGGGAACACACATACTCATTCACACACTACGGGCAATTAGGGAACGCCAATTAAAAAAATTTTTTTTAATGTAAGTCGCTCTGGATAAGAGCATCTGCCAAATGCCTAAATGTAAAATTAGCCTAACCTGCATGCCTTTGGACTGTGGGAGAAAACCCACCAAACACGGGGAGACCATGCAAACTCCATGCACACAAAGACAGGAATCGAGCCTGAACGCGAATCAAACCCGGACCCTGGAGGTGCAAGGCAACAGTGCTAACCACTACACCTCCGTGTTTGAGAGCGAACCGGAAACCTTGAAACTGAGCCCTGAGCGAACTGTAATTTTTACGTGCTTAAAACTTTATAATAATTAATAAAAAAATTCTAAATATGTTGAAGAAAAACAGATAGAACACTTAACTGTGTTAACACATTTAATTGCATTAAATCATGTTGGTTCAACATTTCTCTGGCTTTAAAATTGAGCCCACTTCCATAAGAACAATCATCCTCTTTACATTACAAGACAGCTAACAAAGCATATACAGTATAGTCTAAACTGAGGGGTTTAAATGATAGGCACAATTGTGGCAAAGTGAATGCTTTGAAGTTCCAATGGCATTTTAAATTCATCTCATAGGAAGTAGAAGCCTCTAAAATTACATACCACTCCCTAGAATCAAAACTCATACAGTAATTTCAGGATTTGACAAAATGATTACATTTTAATGGACACATACATGAGACATGGATCAGAATCTCACGCTCATCATTTTTTCATTATGGTTCATTGACTTACTGTACATCTGTACATGATGTTCTGAATTTTTCATATTTCTTCAAAATATGTTTCAATTCCTAGAGCACAATCCTCAACTCAACACGTTGTGGTCCCTTGCCGTCTAAATTGTTACCGTGGTGACAGTAAATGAGACTTGATACATGTTTCCACAAAGCTGGCAGACACTACAATCCTGCAAAGAGCCAACCATGAGCCTTATGATCATCATCAGTGTCAGGGTTTTCTGATATCCTGTAAACTTTCTAATGCCTCTATGTCTCTCTTTGTTCTATGTTATAATGTAGGTCCATAAAACTACATTGCTTGCTGGAACCCTTTTGTTCTAACCAGGATATGCTACTGTAATTCTTATCATATATCTGCTTCTGAGTCTCCATATGACTCCATATGAGATATTTATGATGCTTGTTTTTTTTCACATATGGGATGTACTTGACACAGGGTGACTTGCCAAGAGACTTTAAATATGTTCTTCTTTGCTGACAATAAAGAAATAACTTTCTGACACCGATCATGTGTTTGTGTTTGACTCTGGCTCTTTCGACATCGGAAAGCATATTGAGGTTCAAGAGGACAGATAAAGCAATAATTATTCCTTTAATTCATTTTAAAGTTACATTTTAAAATCATCTAGATAGTGTCATGTTATACTGTATGTGTGTGTGAGAGAAAGAGAAAGAAAGAGAGAGAGAGTGTGGGTCTTAAGCGTGGCCTTTATTAATAATGAAGAACTTTGAAGGTTGCAGTCAACAGGAAATGAGTTCTGCACTCAGTGGGATTTCGCTCTGTGACATTTAGTGATCGCAGGTCCTCCATGCATTTCTTGACCACCCACCAACCTGACGAGTTTCCCTAATGATGCACCCCGCTGCCACAAGTGTGTAGTGGGAACAATGTACGCATTTCTCATATTGTGTGTAAAAGCCCTTTGTGTGTGTGTGTCATTTGGCACACCAATATGGAGTGTTTAAAAAAATGAAGGGTGTCAGCATGATAGTGTTTAATACTTCATTAACCTTCCCCTTCTTTACTGTATGTCAGTATCCCCTTCCTCTCCATGCTCCACAGTGGTACTTCCAAATATCTGGTGAATGTCATTTCCTCTGTCACCTGGGGTTCTCATTAATGTTAGTGACTGGAACAGTGTAAATAGATCAGCTATTAAGTCTCATAGTTGCAGAATGGTAAGAACTGACATGAGAATATCGAGTAGACTGAGAGGAATAATATATACTATGCTAAAAGATAATAAAAATAAAGGGAGATAAAGCAAAAATTCTATGATAGCTGAACTGTTGAAAAGGAGCTGAGAGAAATATACTGAAGATAAATACAGAGAAATTATAGCCAAGTGCTCTTCACCAGACGAACTTGGATTTCATTCTTTTCTTGATTCATTATTGGACTTTCAGTTCACTGAACGCTCTTTCAAAGCACTTGGGCATGCTGAAGAAGGATTTTTTTTTCTTGTTGTATTATTAAATATGTTCTCTATCCTTTTAATGTCTTAAGGTCTTTCCTTTAGTCCCACTTGTTTTCCTCTAAAATACCATATCGATCTAAGATCATTACATCATTAATCGATCTATCCATTATCTATTGAGCTTATCCTGTGTAGAGTCACAAGGGAGTCTCAAGCCTATACCACTTAGGGCACAAAGCCAGATACATGCTGGATGGAGTGGCAACTTATGTCAAGGCACAAACACACCCTCGCACATCCTATTACACACAATTTAGAAACACCAATGACCCTCCATTGCATGTCACTGGACTGTAGGAGGAAAACACAGAGCATCGGAAGAACAACTCCAGACACACACACACACACACACACACACTGGAGACAGGATATTAATCCCCAACCGTTTAGGTATGCAACATCAGTGCTAAACACTGTCTACATTGTCAATATAAAATTTTATGTATATATAAAATATAAATCTTTAGGACAACTGAAAAACATATACAATATGTAAGTGTTTGTACTCACATTACTCATTATTGTGACTGTGTAAGTTCCTAAATCTCCCTATTAATATCATTGCAATAAGCTAAAAAACTTTCTTTCGGCTGCTTCCCCCAAGGGTTCGACACAACGCACACAAATTGGCACAGGTTTAAGCCGGATGCCCTTCCTGATGCAACCTGGGACTACAGTACATGCAGTGGCTGGGTCGTTTGGGGTGTGGCAACCCACCAAACTAACATGCTAAAAAGATAAAAATTTTCAGACTTTCACATGGAAACTCTTTGCATTGTATTCTTCAATGCAATAGACTTTACTCAAATCATCAATCCACTGAACACAGAACAATGGCCGAATGTCTCCAAAATGCTTCTCTAATCCATATACACTACACTGGGCATGAAATAATGGCTTCTGCTCTCTTTTGAGTGAACATTTATTGAGATGCTAGTTGGTTTTCAACTCATGCTGGCCTGGAAGCAATTATCATGATACAAAAGTCTTTTTACAGATGCCGATCCAAAAAGTTGAAAATGTTCAACATGTTATAGCTTTAAGAAATTGTTAAATGCTTTTACTGTCACCATGTGGATGTTGTGATGTATTACAGTAAAGGGCATCTGCTCTGACACAGACCATGGGCCATAAAAGTTGAGGGGTTAAGATAACTGAGATTTTCTGAAAAGAATCTAAATTATTAAATCTTTGTGAATTTAAGCATTATAAACTCTTAAAAACAGTGATTTGAGTTATGAATAAAACATGACAGGACAGCTTATCATATTACAGTTAAAGCAGTCAGGCCTCTGTCCTGAAGACTTTCTCATGCTTGAAAACAGCAATTCATGGTACCATTCATCAAACATGTGGTCTGATGAGTCAAGATTGGTCCTATTCCAGAGCGATGGGCAAGTCAGGGTAAGAAAAAAAGCACACAAAGCGATGTACCCATCATACATACTGTAGCAGCATTTATTCAGTTAATGTACTGATTGACCAGAGTATCACATCAATGGCATTTTTCTTCCCTGATGGCACAGACATATTCCAGGACTTAAATTATGAAAGAGTGGTTCTGGAACCATGAAGAATCATTTTCAAACCTGAATGGGCCACTACTAAAAACACTAAGTTAAAGATGACTAAATAAAATGTATACTTTTGTATGCTTATACTTTATTATACAGTACTTCAGAACTTTATATATGCTGAAGTTTTTATTTATATAACAGTATGTTCCATTTTGTATTTTTTTAATGACTTTCTTACAGTGTGTTATAAAATATTACAATAGAGTTAATAGAGGTAATACTGTAATTTGAAGTTCTTCCTTGCATTTTTCCTTGTCAGCAGTCATGTTTTCTGAGTGCGATTGATTGCAGCATTATTTCTGTATACTGCATTATCTCTGTGTACTTTCATGTGTTTTGCCTTTTGCCTTGCCTTTTGATTGCAATGTGCATTTACCCCTTATTTACCTATATTTTATGTTGACAATTGCTACCAAAAACATTTTTAAATGATTAATATATAAAATAAATTGAATTGTATGATAAAATGCAAAACGTTCAAACTCTGTGTTACTGCACTGGCCATGAAATCCAGGCAGTTGAATCTGATTTTAACTATAAGCAACTAAAGAGCTAACAAAATGAAAAATAAAAAAATTGAACAAAAAAAGGTCTAGATTAAGCCCAGATGGGAGCTCAACAATCATGGGACAGCAAGGAAGTGTAGCAATATCATATTCTCCTGTCAAGCAGACGGGGAGTTTATGTACAGGGTGGGCCATTTATATGGATATACCTTAATAAAATGGGAATGGTTGGTGATATTAACTTCCTGTTTGTGGCA
>JAQMYJ010000001.1:15993356-16009682 GCA_030014305.1 Clarias laeviceps | reverse complement strand
GTGTGTGTGTGTGTGTGTGTGTGTGTGTGTGTGTGTGTGTGTGTGTGTGTGTGTGTGTGTGTGTGTGTGTGAATGCCTTTAGATCCAATGATTACTGAGCAGTGGCTATTCCTGCTTGGTGCAGTACTTGCTCTATTGTTTTTCATATAAATATAAAGTCCTTTCTTGGTGATGCAAATTACTTTCATATGATTATCTTATAACAAAATTTAAAAGTAAAAATGGCTATGGACGTCAGGTACTGTAAAAGTCAGAGATTTGGATACACCATCTAATACAATGCTCTTTCATAGACATTATATTATAAAACACTATAATTATGTAATTACATATGGAATTATGCGATTAATAAACGACAAACAACAGTCCATTCTTACTTTAGGACATAAAGCTCAGTCCATCATTAAAAGCATTAAAAGAATTTGCTAAGACAATATCTTCAAGTGCAGAAGCAAAAACCATCAAATGCTATGATGAAGCTGTCATGAGGACTGGCATATGAAAGGTAGACCAAGACTTTTGTCCTCTGCTGAGAATCGTCCATTAATAGCATCTCAGATTAGAGCTGACATGAATGACACAAGCTCAAGTAGCAGACACATCAACATCAACATCAATCAGCTGTTCAGAAGAGATTATCGCATACAGTTTGAACACCTTCAGCATTGTTCTACAATGTAGAAAATAATACAACTAAAGAAAGATTGTTGAGTTAATATGTGTATCCAAACTTATGACAGTTAGTGTACAATGTAACACTGAATAAATGCAGTAAGAAAAGTTAAGTAGCTGTTCAAAATATGCTATGACTTAAAGATTGTAGCCCTGAGTGAGCTGTGTTAATAAGGTATTGAAGATTTGCATGAAAATATTTTTGAGAATGCTTGGAATGTGTGAATAATTTCTATTTAATATAGAACCATATTTATGAACATTTTGAGCAGGGGCAGTGGTGGTTCAGGTCATTAAGGCCCTGGGTCATTGACCAGAGGGTTGGGGGTTTGAATCTCACCACCACCAGGGTGCCACAGTTAGGCCCTTGGGCAATGACCTTAACTCTATGCCCACATACAGTACCCAGCCACTGAAAATTATAATATATCGCCAGTAAAAAAAAAAAAAAAAAAAAAAAAGATCTGGTGTGGCGATCCTAAGAAAGACAAAAAAGCCCAAGGAAAAACATGACAACTTAAAGGAACTTTCTGAATTGTTTACTATGGCATACTTTGGATAAACATTCGCATTATTCAACTTTTTTTTACATTTTTACACTAGCCTTGCTGAATTAGTTATATGCACCATGAACAAAGCAGAACAGAAAGCACATAAAGATACAATCCTCCACAGACCTTGTTAGTAAATCAGCTCACACTATGTGTTTTGTGCATTTATTTTGTATTCATTCATTCATTTATTTTTTTCATCTCTTTACCATACTGCCTTTCTGAATGGGAGTCAGGTGGTGGTTGGGGTATGGACAGGGTGGAAACACCAATTAGCACATGTCTTTGGACTGTGGGAGGAAACTGGAGTACTTCAAAGTAACCCACCAAGCGCAGAGAGAACATAGAAACTCATTGCAAACAGACCGGCGGCCAGATTTGAGTGCCCAATTGTGGAGGCGTGAGGCGACAGTGCTAACCACTAAGCCACTGCGTGACCAATTATCTTTTTAAAATAGGTTAGGGCATTTTAAAATAGATTTTTATCACAGCAAACCATAGAAGCGTAGGAAAAGTATGCTGAAAGGGTTAATCTAATATCTACAGCATTACTGACTTCATTCATAATGTTACATTGACCTCCGTTCTTCATTATCTAATGTGCATCAAACTGAGCGTGTTAACTGGAAATTATCTGAAGAGCCAGTCATTAGCAGCACTCAAATAACAGTTGACCCTCATCAACTGGAGGACTGATACTGTAAGTTCAACATGCACATTTAATCATTGCAGAAATACATGTCTAAATGATGATTACATGTTGCACTATAATAGACCAATGACCAATGCGCTGCAGTATTTAAACATTTCCCAGATAGTTTGAAAATGTGTGTAGATGAGAGGGTGGAGTGAGTGTTTGTCTGTTTTTATGTGGTATGTAGCACTGTGAAAAATTTGTTTTACTTATTATTAGTTCATTTCAGAAAATTCAGTTTGAAAATGTATTTTGACTGTAGGGGGGGACTCGTAAGTACATTGTACATGTAAATATATTTTATACAGTTTATATGAAAGCTTTTCAGCTTCCACTGTAACGCTTTGGTGAGTACATGTAACAGAAGTCTTTACATAGTGACATTAGAAGGTCTTTCTCTCCCCCCCTTCTCTCTTTCTATCTCATTCTTCCACCCTCTGGTACATCACAGGCTCTGGGCGTCTTGCAAAGGCTGTGCTAAACTGCACAAAAGCAGAAGAGTGGATGAATGAGTGAATGAAAATCAGGAATGGGACATGAACCTGAACAGATGAGGGATACGGTTAGAGATAAAAACAGTGCACTGAATGATGGGAAGAATAAAATTGAAAGGCAAATGAAAACAGAATATGTTAAGATATTTTAAGAAATAAAGAGAAAGGAAGAAAATAGCCAAAAAGCAAAAAAAGAAGCATACAATTGTTCCAGATTCAGAAGAGGCATAATGTGTACAAATAATGTCTGTTTCTAGTGCAGTGGTGGACAAAGTACACAACCCCTGTGCTTGAGTAAAAGTAGAGATTCCCTAGGGCAAATATTACTCGAGTAAAAGGAGAAGTTCTACACATGTACTTCAATAATATTAAAAAGTACTCACCTTAAACTGTACTTAAGTATCAAATATATGGGGGTTGTATTAGCTTACAGTAGCTGTTGTCAAATCTGATTTTGAACACCTGTTATGTTATTAGGCATGTCTTAAAGGACAGGCAAGTCACACCGTTACACATGATAGTCAGCAGGTAGCAAAATTCCCACACACCACTGTGGATGGGAAACACGATGCCATGCAGTAATGTAGTTAAGTAAATGTAGGACGTAATGGAGGGAAGTGAAAAGTACCCATTAATAAAACTGTTCAAGTAATGTACAGATATATGAAATATACAGTAACAAAGTAAAAGTACTTATGTAGGTTCCTTCTACCACTGGCCTAGTAATGTGTAACATATGGCTCAGAAATACCCCACATACTGTTACTTTAAAAACTATAATAAGGAGTGAACAGAATGCTGAGGTTCTTTTGCTAGGCGTGCACATTTAGATCAGTCATTCTCTGCACAGACTGTGTTGATTTGGCTGACCTCTCTGTCTCCACAGTTCTCTGCTACTACTGTAGTACAGTACACTCATTTCATTTTGTACTTTTAAAGTTATCCACTGGTTTTACTGGTTCTCTACCGGTCCTTGTAGCAGGTCTCACACATCACAAGTGTCAAAACCTCAAACCCCTGCAATTCTGTCTCTCACATTCAGACAGATCTCATGTCATCTCTAGTGCCGACTTAAAGGTGAAACAAGAACAACCTCCGATTCGGCCTCCGTGCCTTTCGCGCAAAATAGTGAGGTGTAATGGAAGCCTTGAACAAGCTGCGTGAAAAAAGCTTGACTCAATCATCAATTTACTTTTGTTTGTCCAATCAAACTTTATTAATCCTGCTATTTTATTCCACCACGTTTCTTGCCCTTGGTTTGATTTCTGTGCTAATTCGTCAAAGCTGATTTCATTCTATAAATTAATTTATATAACTCATTAATTTACACGCAGCTTTTCAAATCCCAACTCAATTACTTTGTATTTTGTATTTTGTGTTTATTTGATCCATGTAACTATATTGATTTAAAGGTCAATAATATCGTGTGCTTGTTTTGATAATGGAAAATCTGCCTTGAAGCTGTGTGTGTGAGAGAGAGAAAGAGAGAGCGAGAGATTGAGAGCATGCTATGAAAGATGCGTCTAGATAGTATTTTAAGCAGTGAGTGAAGATAAAAATGGAGGACATCCAAAAGTACCCTGTTATTTTGGACGAGACAAGAAAAGTAGGCTAGATTGAATGAAGAATGAAGGAGAGAGGAATAACTAGTGGTTGAGAAAGACACTTATCTTTATAGGGTCAAAATGAAACAATGAAGACCGCTGTCACCCACACACAACCGCACACACACCACACACACACACACACACACACACACATATAGAAGAGCCTGGAGCTCCAACGGCAGTACCACATGTAAAATTGTCCTCTGTCTCTAACGGGTAGCATTTATTGTTGGCGACGTTGACATGGCCAAAATCAAATCAGTCACAGCAGACAGAACACACACACACACACACACTTAAAGAGACATTTTTGTAGCTTTTCAACTGGACACTTATCTCCTGACACAACCCGTTTGTCTAAACAGCACTGTGTGTAACTTAAGCATTGACAATACACCAGTTTGTCCATTGTCTACTTGAAGAATGCTGAGTCATGATTGAAAAACCGTGCCATATCTGGAGGGTATGAAATCTGTACACTGTTTTTGAAAGCGAGACCTTCTTAGGTCAAAGCTTAATCATTTAATTATCCTTCCATCTGGTTATGTGTTTTCCCTGTTACTTCTTTGTGCTTTGCATTTCCTTAAGAATACCACCAAGAATTTACCACTAAAATGTCCCAAATGTAAAGGAAATAAGAGAGATGCAACATCCTGTACATTAATTGTTTCACATAAACTTCATGAAGTTTGACTCTGTAAAGGCTTCCACTGATGAACCTACTCATGAAATGAACGGCTAAGATGAAAAACTAACAGATATGAAAGTACACAAAGCACACACTTCAACAGTGATATTACAGTATGTGTACATTCCTGTGAAGAAAAAAATGTTCTGTGCTTGGCACACACACAGTCAGCGTTCCTTAGTCAGTATGAAACTTCATTTAGGACCTCTGACCCTGCGGTGCTCGCACTCTTCTCAGTCTCTCGCTGGCCTGTCAGCTCCTTCTGTTCTACGACCTGCAAATGCCCTGTAGTCATAAAATTGCTCTGGTTAATATATATTTTTTTAAATGATGTACATTTTATGCTGTATTGTGTAGAGATATGGACACCCACACACTATTATAGAAATATAGTATTCTGAAGAAACCTAATTGCAGAGTAATGTTATGTTGTTTCCCTAACATGAAGATATCTTAAAAATCATGATATGCATTAAAGCCTTTGAGATAACCAATATGTTCAAATACCGTATATTTGTGTAATACTTGTGCAAAACCATAATCAAAGTATTTCTGCTCTAATTAGAGGATTCCGGCTCTGATTGCACTTGATTGTGTAGAACCTTTTATGTGCCTATCCAGTAGGCTTGAATATGCCCGATATGGTCATTGATTTCCGGTGTCTGTGTGCGTGTGTGTTTATGTGTGTTTTCTTGGCTCTTTCTACTTTTCCCTCTAAATATGATTTAAATTGCAGATGGTTTTATTGGCAAATCGATGCATGTGTCACTAGAAACAAATTAGCTTGGAGGTGATTGGTCATATAAAAAAGCAGAGCCTATGAATAATTCCCATGGTAGAACCTGGAAATGGAGAAACTCATAAACTAACACAAGAGCTTGAGCTAACCCAATTCTATCATTTCCTTCTCACATATCACCCTTACTTGCTCCAGAGCAGTAGAAATTATTACTATGCTTCCTCTCTCTCTCTCTCTCTCTCTCTCTCTCTCTCTGTATTTCTCCTTGGGGCTGTGTGAACTGCAGTGAGTGGGTGTTGCACAAATGGCTGCCAAATCTTTCCAAACAGACAAGCCCCTAGTGATATAAACTCCGGCCCTCAGCTGGCACGCAAAGATCTTCATTCCATATGCACACCCTCATATACGCAGACTGGACACACATACACACATGCACACTACAGTTACATTTACAGTGAAGGAGATTAAAACATTAAGCTGCCTGCAAGGTAAATGGCAGTTCAACTTCCCCCGAAACTAAACCCAATATCTCTGTTGATTAGACAAATGTTCGATGGAAACTGGCAGAGCTGAGGAGATCAGTTCCACCAATTTCAGTTTTTTAATTTGAATTTATTGGAAAGGAAAAGTTTGAACTCTTCCACATGGAAAACACAACCATACTCAGATTAGACAAATAACAAAACCATACAGTTTACTTGTACACAAAAAAAGGAAAAGCTTTTGTAATTAACTTTTTGTAATCTTCAGATAACTTTTAGTCTATCGCTACTTCAAACGTTTTCTATGCAAAAACACCCCCATCTGCCAAGCACACCTATACCTATATCTCACAGTTTTTTTTCCCCTTCATGAGGATCAGCCAAATGTCTTCACAATGTCCAACCTCTTAGATATTCTCATTTCTAAACAAAACCTAGTCTTCTTTTCTCACAGCCTTTCGTAATGTCCTGTGTTGTGCTTGGCACAAAAAAGGATGGAGCTTCGGACCTCTTTATCTATCTTTTCCCAGCAGTGTAATTGAGTTCCTTATTCTGTCAGCAGTGATTAGTTTTGCATGTCTAATTTTCAGGAATGGAGGAAAGAGATTGCGTTTGCCTAGGAAGAGTCTAGAAGTTGTCTCCTACGGTCCTACTAAAAGCATGCTCACTGGTATTTCACAGTAGGGATTGTGTATGAAAGCCTACAGTATGTATGTCTCTTTCAGACTTTAGTCAGATATTCATCCTCATTTCCCCAGGGCCAGCTGTCATGAATGGTTGCCATGGTGACTGACAAGAGTAATCGGGACTACGTTTATTGAATCTAGAGAGATAGCAATCTCCTCTAGCACTGATTATTCCTCTGCCTGCGTGGTGACGTGCATGCCATGCTGTTCACTTTTAAACAATCAATTTCAGTGGCTTGACCTTGCATGCTGAATGTTCTGTTTAAAAGGCCAAAATGAAGACACCCTGAAATTGGCAAACTAGCTTGGAAATTACTGTCTATACATACTTATGCCGAGAAGGTTTATTCCACTAGGCCAATTTCTACTGTGTCCGTGTTCAGTAATGAGACTCACTCACAAATCTTGCTGAGGTTTTTTTGGGGAGGGGCGTTGTTATTTCAGTTATTATCTCCGAATTTGTCATTCCACTAGATGCTTTCATGCCTGCTGTAGCTCAGTGACCAGGTCTGTATACTGCTATCTCATCTCATTTTATTCACACTAGCAGATTTGTTTAGTGTTAACGTAGCTTTCTCTTCATTATGCAAATACTCTGTTTAATTAAAAAAAAATTTTTAATAATATGTGTGGGAGATCTTGGTACTCATAAGAGCTTATAGTGTATTCTATATGGTCTACCTATAATTTTTCACAACATTTTCCTTTATTAGGTTTGTTTAAAGGGCAGCACTATTCTGTATATAAATAGTCAACATATGAGCAATTAGATCAATATTTTGACAAAGCCTTCCCTCACTATAAACATAGAATCCACAAAAAGCATTTTTTATTCTCTGGAATTAATATTGCATTTTCTCACAAAATATGCCTATATGTTATATTAGTAGGCTAATCCACAAAATGCTGATGCGAGAGCATTCAGCATAAAGGTGAATTGGACAATCGAGCAGCTAAACTTTCATGAAGAGACTATATCCAAACTCATGGATGTATTACTTGTGAAAGTCAATTGAGAGATCTGCTTAGCTCAAGGGAGCTATTTCAATTTGGAGAAGGTGATTGCATTTTCAGGCCAAATTCATGAGTATAAATGAGTATTCAACTCAGGAATGCAATAAGACCTATTAGACATAGTTTCGATGACTTTCAGTGATGAAAGACTTCAACTGAAGGTAGCTAGATGAAACCATATACAGTATGTTATTTAAGTCAATTTACATAAATTAATAACAAAACTACTACATATATAGTTAACACTTTTTACAAACAACATTACAACTGGAAATCCTAACAATTAAATTATGATGATGCATTAAGATGATGCAATGGTGAATTGGCACTAAAGGACGGTGCAAAGAAATTTGAAATAAATGGGGCAGGGGATTATTGCAAGCAGATGCAATATTCTTGCAAAAGAATAAAATATATATACATATATATTTTTACACCTCACTTCACAAAGCTCTGAAAAGCCACATGGAACAAAAGCTTAAGTCAACATGTAACAGGTAGCTAATCCTTAAGGTTTCCATTATTTACCAAATCTTTAACATTAGCATCACACAAACCAACAACCCAATAACAAACAAAATTCTAACCTGAGATTGAATAGCAAGATTCAATATTTAAAAGTTATCAACATTTAGGAATATGGAGTAATTTATTCAATTTATATTGTAATGGGTTAATTAAATGCTTGTGCATTTATGTAGTATGTACACACTGATTAATACATGTGCTAAATTGTTTTGTTAATTAAGCAACATTACGTATGGTATATTTTGGTATGGTATATTTTAATATTTAGTAATTCAATCAATTATTTTTAATTTAAGTACAGTAAGTGCAGGAAAGGTTAAGGTTAACTTTAAGGTAAACAGTCATTGTCCAACATGAACCTATTCAGATTTTACAAATGAATTGTCCAGATTGAATGAATTGACTTTTAACAATCCAGGACAAATAGATGACATTTCCAAAATTGATCTGACTCAGAGTAAAGCTCTAAGAAGGTTTTAGATACGCAGGTCTTTTTCATTCAGAACAAACTCTGTCAGGTCAGATGACCTGTGTATTGAAAATACTCACTACAAGGAGAGCTGCTTGAGTCAATATTTACTCATGTTTATAGAGGATTTTTTTTTCTAGAGAAGAAAATCATGGTTATCATTCTGAGACTGTGCTGGGAACATTTTATTTTGCCAGTCCACTCTCTGAGAAATTGACTCACGATATGGCCAAAAGTTTGTGCATACTTGACCATCAAACCCATAAACACAGACGCTGGGTTTTTTCCCAAACTGTTGGAAGCACATAATGGACTAGGAAGTTTGTATAAGCTAGAGTTTGCCAAAGTTTGAGTGGAAAAATTTGTGTCCTGTACAAAGCCCTTTTTAGAAACTGCATGCATTTTGGGGTGGCACGGTGGCATAGTGGTTAGCACTGTTGCCTTGCACCTCCAGGGTCCAGGTTTGATTCCCGGCCCAGGTCTGTGTTCGTGAAGTTTGCATGTTCTCCGTGTACTTGGTGTTTTTTTTCCCCACAATCCAAAGACATGCGGATTAGGCAAATTGGAGTTTCCAAATTGCCCATTGTTTTTAAATGAGTGTGTATGTGTGTGCCCTGCGATGGATTGGCACCCTGTCCAGTCTCCTGGAATAGGCTCTAGACCCCCCGCGACCCTGTAAACAGGATAAAGTGATATAGATGATGACTTAGAGTAAGTATGCATTTTGTATTTTTATACAGTGTTTGAAGACATTAATGAGGTATGTATGGCACTGTTGTCCATGTAGTAGTGGTCTAGACAAAACCTGGTGTTTGGTTACACATTTACACACTAGGGATGTAAAGATACTTGGTTCCAAGTGCAGTCATGGTAACAATCATTTACATGATATGAATTAATAAATTGTTTTCCTAGATCTGCCTTATGTTGATCAGTCGAACAGCAAGAATCTTATCCTTGAAAATTTTGAACCCTTCAGGATGCTTCAGTCTCAGAAAATGTTTAAACTGCTGTCAGGGTCATGCATTAGAAGGGCCGGACTATATCTCCATCTGTTTTGAGTTTGTCCCTGTTTAGTCCATGTTTTGCAAAAGTACCATTGTTTCCAGAATGCGTTGGTCTTGCTTTTGGGAGTGTTTGAGTGTGTTAGCACATACAGTAGACCTCATTTATAGTCCAGATTCCTAACTAATGTTCCTGATTCTATTTATCTGCACTTGCTTAGAACCTCAAAGAACTCCAGATAAATGTTAGATGTGCCTGTTGTTAACCCCTAAAAAATGTTTAATGCCACCTTCAGCATGAAAAATCATGTCTTACATATTGCCTTTTTAGTTTCAAGTTAAATTGGGATTTGTGATGAAATTTAGACAGAATATGTCTATCCAACCAATCACTGTACATACTAATTACCCTATGTAGGGTAGCGGTGGACCTGGACACTATCTCAGGGAACTCAGTGCCAAATGCAGGAAACACAGTTACTCTTATAACTGTGTTTTGTTATTCTGCACAATCAAAAGTCCTGATTTTACTCAAATGTCCCTCATAGTATTTGGTGTATTTAATATTTGTTTTATTAAGTAAAGGTGCATCTTGTAACAGATATAGATTTTTTCTTGATAATTTTAGATTTGAGTCTTAAGATAGAAGTCTTTTGCTTGATTTTGATTTTGCATGGGGAATTTAGTAGTTCTATAAAAAGTGCCCCACAGCTTCCTGATGTAGACTTCTAAGAAGTAAACTAATACTGCGTCAATGCATCCTTATATTGTTCTTGGGTTCTTTTATATCTTAAGTCAGAATATCTCCATCCAACCAACCACTGTCCATACTGATTGCCCTGTGTAGGGTAGTGGTGAACCTGGACACTCTCAATGAACTCAGGGCCAAATGCATGGCCCTGAGTAGATGTAGTGCCAACCAACTGTTAGTCACAAGCACACACACAGTCATACATCTAGTCATTCACTATGAGCAATTTGGAAAGGGTAGTTAGCCTATAGTCCTTGTCTTCTGACTATGGGAAGTAACCAATAGTAATATTAATAGTCACTGGAGGAAAACCACTAAGCAGAACAGAATGCCACCCTGGCGGTACAAGGTGACAGTGCTAACCACTGCATTAGCATAAATTTCCATGTGATATTTTCTTCACCGCCTAGCAAGCATGTACTGTATGCATGAACTGTTTTTTTGTTGAAGTGTAAGCAAATTAGTTTTTATTTTTTAGAAAAGTCTTCTTGGGTGTTACTTGTTAAGTATCAAGTTCTTGTGGCTCAGTATCAAATTGCTCAGTTAGCAGCTTAAAACTGAACAGAATATACTGAATAAGCCTTATAATTTCATTTCAAGGTCACTTTCCCATGCAACTCTATTAACCCCTTAAACCCTTTGGGATAGCTACATTCCTCACTCTTCTAACTGCATAACTTTTCTATTAGTTTCACTGGATGCACTGAATAATTCATATTAGTTACTGAATAATATGTTATAATATGAATAACTGAATAATAAGCAGGGAATTTAAGGAGGGAAAACATTTGGGAGAACTTTATGTTAACAAAATGTGTTCGTGTCAAGGCAGAATTATGAGATGACATCTTGGATATTAGATTTTTTATAGATGTACAGTATCTCTCTCTCTCTCTCTCTCTCTCACACACACACACACACACACACACACACACACACACACACACACACACACACACACACACACACACACACACATATGATTAGTTTCCATAGCAGCATTACCTAAGGCAGAATTTATCATCCTTTGCTAATAGAAAGCTAAAAATTGACATTGTAACACTAATGTTAATTATAAGATCATTACTAAAAATGACAGAGAATGTCTGACAAAAGTATGCAGATTTAAATCATGTTCAATTCTGACATTATACCCCTCATTAGCTTTACTTGTGGAAGCTGTTACTGTTCTTGTGGTGTTTATTTACATGCGACAGCAAAACTGTTACAAAGGAGCATTTGATAAAATACTTTGTTTCTAAATAGTAATTGCATGTATGAAACAGATGTCAGTCCTTTTTTAAAAAAAAGACAAAAAAAAACCCAACCAAATTATAATTGCTGGCGTGGCTTTACGGCTTTACAGTAAGTGTGCAGTTAGAGCTTTTTTCTGAAGCAAGGAAAGGCCAGTGCATGTACTATAACAATTCTTTAACAGTAAACTTAATATTGTAAAAAGGACAATATTTATGAAAGCTATTATAACCATATACTTACATAAAATGTACAACATACCGATAGGTAATACTGAATGAGGGGGGAATGAGAGGCAGATGTTTTTACAGCAGGGCAATAGATGTTTCATTGAGAGTCAAGCTGAGGTAAAATCTGCAAAATCTGTTCCCAAAAGACTTTTATTGTCTGACGTTGTCCTTATAGCTAATCTGCCCATTCCAGTTTTGTCATGTGTATGTTTAAGCATTGTCACGCAAGATGGAGTGATGTTGGACTGCGTAACAGCACTACCTCGAGTGTGATATTGCTTTTATACAACTGTTCAACAAATGTCATTGATTATTCATAGATTACGATTTGTTTATTCATTTACCCAGTTTGTTTGCTCCACCAACACATATGCTTCCACGAAGGATGAAACTGACTAACCATGACTAGTGGAGCTGATGACCGGCAGTTGGTATAATTAACAGGAGTGAAAGTAAGTGGAAGTAAACTTTGGAGGTGGTTTACATCCCTGAGAAATTCATGAGATTTCCTTTATATTTGCATTTGATCCTCTTAAAAATATTAGCTAACGTCTGGGTTTTGGTTGAATACAAAATACCATTACATGGAAAGCTAGTGCACTGTGTAAGGTGTTCAGTCCCTTGTTCCACATAGGAAGTAGTGCTCTTGATCAGTGGTTAACAGTTATTAGAAGTGGAGTGATTTTAGTTATTTAGTTATAGTTTATTATAGTATTTTAGTGATTATAGTTAAACATCCCATTGCTGTTGTGCTCTACATCAGACCTCATGGAATGCCTCTTTTTCTTCAATCAAATTGCTTGGTTGAAACTAACTGAGGACTGCTAAATAAAGAGAAATGAGATTGAAAAATTAGTTCATAAAAGAAACATAGGAAAAACATAGATTTAAAAAATATGTAACTGACAATTGCAATTATAATAGCCATGCAAATCATGGTAGACCACTGATTAGCTAATACACTAATAGCTATACAGATTAGACAGAAAGTATATATTAATTTGTATTTATTTGTTTGTTTTTATTTATAAAGGATGTCAAGCCCTGCTCTTACACCAGGTCTGAAAAAAATCCCAAATGTCAATTATTCCACTGCCCAAGACAAGTTAATGCTATGGTCCTGACATAACATGTACCTGCAAAAAAATTAATAAATAAAGCATAAAACTTGCACCATTACCAAACTTCTGTGATTTCAGATGGGACTTATGGACCCAGATGTGATATCTTAAAATAACATATGATCATCAATAAAACGGAAGACTCACAAAACCTCCAATAGTCACGAAATTAGTAGTCAGGTGTAGCTACAAGGGTTTCTACCACCAACGTCATTTTTTTTTGGAAGCATGGCAAATTCTGATCAACATCCACATTCATTAACTCCACTTTGAACATTGTGAACAGAGAAATATAATTGACATTTTACAGAAATATGATTGACCCCAAGCACACTGATAAGAAGATCAAGATATATTTATGAAAGGAATACACTTCTGCTTTACTCAGAACAATAGCCTGGTCACCCCAGAGCCCAGACCTCAATTAAATGTGTTTGAGATTACTTTGAATATGAGAGGAAGAAGAAAATGCAAGCAAACTTTCATTTAAACTTTGAACTTGGAAGTGATGGTGTTGAGAAGCATAAAAAATGATTGAGATTAACTCAAAGCAGCCTTTCCAATAAAAATAGGAACTGTAAGTTCTGCTTCCACTGGATAATTTTTAAACCCATATTAACCATATTTTATATATATATATATACACTGCATAGCATATACTGTATGTAGAACTTGTGGGAGGCAGAAAACCCAAGTTTTTTACATGCTGATAGCAAAAAACAATAATGTGGAATGATGTGAATTAGAGTGCTTTTAACAACTATTAATTATCCTCTTATAGTAGCATAATAATATTCCTCTTATACCACTAAAATTACATTTAAAAAGTGACTCATGATATAATTTTGTATCGGCTTGGGGCAACCGTTAATGTTGTTGAACGTCTACTAAACAAGTTAACATTATGCGGTAGAAAGGGCTCCAATCATATAAAATGAGAATCAATAACCAGTTCACGATATCAAGGCTTGGTACAGTATGTGAGTATAAAATGATATTGAGTGATCCTCCATTTCCGAGATGCGTTTGGAATGCGTGCATCTATAGCGTGTGTGGGAGAGATTAAGTCTAATTAGTGCATAATGGATAATAAGTATGATGTTGTGAACCCTGTGTGTTGTAGGCCATGCTGGCCATTTCTGTAAACCACCAAACAGATCACGAGCTGAAGTATGCAGGAGGCTGTAGTGAGAATGGAGAATATGGTACTCACATGACAATTAGTTCTTGCTATTATTCATGCCATTAAAGCTACAGTCACTCACTTGCCTACAATTTACTATATAAGTTCTACATACAGCAACTCAATACAGAGACCCAAGACAACAGCATGGACATCAGTAATGACCAGAGAATACCCAGAGCCCTTTTCCCCTTTATTAACAAACTGCTGAGCCCTCCTAATATTTTTTCTTCACCAGAACTATGCTGTCTATTTTTATTAAACTACAAAAGATATTTATTTTTTCTTTAGTTCATCCTTGTGCCTATACCTTCCTCAGGGTGACAGATGCCTTGTTGGTTATGGCTTATGGATGGTGGCTTGCTGAACATACAGTACTCTACTTTTGACTACTATTGCTTTAAACACAGAATTGCAAGACAATCTTGGTTGGATTCTGATCTAATCTCTCAGACATTTAATTTTTCTTCTTTTTTCTTTCTTTCATGGTGTTACCCCAAGGCTTAGTTCTGGACCCAATGCTATTTATTTAATAAAAGAAATAATGCATTGGAAAATGTTATCAGATGGATTGGCCTGCTGTTCTGTTATACTGTAGGCATGAAACAGAATCAGCCAGAACATTAAAACCATTAACATTAAAACCACTTAGGTTTTGGGTCATGACTTCACAAAACCTCTGAGGGTATGCTCAGGATAGACACCACAGGCAGTGGTTACTTTGGGTGCTGTGTGTTGCAGGGTGGGGTTTCCGTGGATCTGACTTGTTTGTCTGGGGCATTCCATGGGCATTTTTGTGGGATCAGATTGGACGGGTTGGTCTTCGGTACCCACAGATATGGGTAAGCCTTGGTTGCCCATGATCTTGTCACCAGTTTGCTTGTGTATCGTTGGTGATCAATATTGTTCAGTTACCTGGTAGTGGTGTTGATGTTATGGCTAACTCTTGTAACTGACCTAAAGATCTGAATATCATTTGTAACTTCAAACTCACATTGGATACATCGCTCATTTTAACATCTTGAAGTCGCATGAGCTGTTGGCAGGTCCAGACTTACACTTACCTTTCCATGTAAGAGTCAGTGTCATCAAAGTATATGACACTTGTCATGGAGTATGCATCTTGATATTTATTCTAAGTACACTTATAGTAACAATCAGCCTGTGACAAAGTTATGATGGTAAGTATTATGGGAAATGTCTTGCCTGTGACTGGTAATTGAACATGACATTATCTACGCACTCATGACATGACAGCTTTTGATATCTGACATGAATTGATTATGACATGGTTATGTCAGTCTTCCTACCCAGAATTCATGTACCATTTGTCAGTTAGCTGGTTATTTCTACAATAAAATACCTAATGTAAAATTCTGATTACTGTTAATCCTGATGTTTACATATATTAGTATGAAACTGCTGCAATGCCTTTATATGAAGTTTGGCAGCTGACAAAATTACTTTAATATGAATGTCATATGGATGAATGAAAATCAAGTCACATTATATAAAATTGTCAGATACTGTTAGGTGTTGGTCTGTGGGCATGAAGGTGTGGCAAGGCATAGACGGAGAGGGGGGATGATGGCAAACAGTCTTAATGGTAAACAAAACAAACATGAACAAAGGAAGTTGGCTTTACCTTGGAGCATGCTAGAAACAAAACCAAATGATCAACTAATACACAGACAAGGGACGAAACAAACTAATATACAACAAGGGATGCAAACCAGACGAGACAAGACATACTAAACAGACTAGAGGACTATACATGCAAGGGCCTAAACACACACGACAGACTTGACTAGGCCTACTAGCTGTTATGCACATTAGCTGCTAAGCTAGATAGCAGCTAAACAGACTAATTGCTAAACAGGCTAGTAGCCAGAGACCCAAGACATGAACAGACTAGGTACACTGCAGACTAGGTATGAAACAGACTAAGAACTCTAAAGGTTAGTGGGTAAACAGGTTAGTAGCTAAACAGACCATGATCTAAACAGACAAGGAGACTAGACAGACTCGGAGACTAAACAGACTAAGATCTAAGTAGGTTAGGAGTGCATTGGTTAGTATTTCTACAGACTAAGAACTACACATGCAAAGGAGGTTACTCACACATGAGGGTAAACACAAAAGGCTAATTCTCCTAGAGG
>JAQMYJ010000001.1:15979850-15993256 GCA_030014305.1 Clarias laeviceps | reverse complement strand
AGGTGAGCACCCGCATCACCTGACCGAGGTGCCTTCTGGGAAACTGAGTCTACCAACAAAAACTACAAACCAAAAAAAGTGCCCTCTAGTGGTGAACCCTCACAAAAATATTTTCTTTTCTATGTTCTGTTTTTAACTTCCTGCAAGATTGGACTTTAAAGCATATAATATGAGTGAAAAAAACATACCCTAAATTCAAGTCTTAAATATTGTGCAAAAAATATATATATCTTTAAAAAAATTATAAATAAATAAATAATAATAATAATGAATATGGCAGATGAGAAACCTACCACTGAGCCACCAATGTCCTTGCAAAAAACTTAATGCTAGTGATCTATCTATTGAGACTCGGTGATGGTGGTACAGTGGCATAGTTTTTAACACTGTGGTCTTGCAACTCCTATTGTTCAAGTCCAATAATTTTTAAGCTTATTGATGTTTCAAATTTGCATGAGTGAGTGTGTCATTGTGTGTGCATGTGCCCTGTGATGCATTGGCACCCCATTTCTGTGCAAAACTTCCCTGGGATAGATGCCACGGCCCCCGTGACCCAGCACAGGATAAGCTGTATAGAGAATGAAAGAGTGAACTTGTTAAGTAGAAATTTTGCTACATTAAAAAAAAAACTTTTGATGCACTTATCTCATTACAGTCTTAATACATACTGTAACTTCATTTACTGAGACATCTACAGTATTCAAATATGCAAAATTCATATTCACGTTATTCTCTCATATATTTTAGTTTTAAACATACAGTATGTCTAAATATTTAAGACTGGCATAGGACCATATAGTATGTAGCCACATACACACTCTCAGTGCAGTGAAGTGGTGCTCAGCTGTGTGGCCACACATCAGGCATTCTCCACCGAGACCCTCAACAGTGTGACATGGCTGACAGCCTGAAAAGGTGCACCGACCCCCATTTCTACAGCAGCATCCTTCACCTTTCCAGATCTGACATAAAGCAAAGAAATGGATTATATTCATGTCTCAGTCTAAAAACGCCAGTGTTCTGAGAGTCTGAGAGAGATAGAGAGATGGTAAAGGAAAGAGAGAGGCTACTCTTAGATGCTGTTTATAGCCTTGTGTTTTGCATGTCTGTCTGTGAGTAAAAGATGAGTCACAAATGGAATGAAGGAGCAAAAGAAGGGGATTCAGACACATTAACTGGATAGAGAGAGAGAGAGAGAGAGAGAGAGAGAGAGAGAGGTAGATTAAAGGGCTGGGAGCTTTGAGATGAAAAATAAAGAGGGAAATACAAAAGCTCAGTTTTTCTATGCAGACAGTTATGCAGTGCATTAAGAATGTAATCGTGGAGAATATGCTTTATTTTATTTTTATTTTATTTCATTTCAAAGTCACTGTCACTATGGTAACTGTTGTGTTACTCTATGATTCTTAACTATGGGTTTGGGGAAATTGGTTGCGGTGACTCACTCTTATATCCAGACATCTTTTTCTGACTTAGTCATTGTTAATCAGAAACTTCTAAGCAGCCTTCACCCTACTTCACTCTCTCTGTCTGTCTTTGCTTCTTCTCATTTGCTCTCTCTCTCTCTCTCTCTCTCTCTCTCTCCCTCTCTCTCTCTCATTATGCTTGAATGACAGGAAAGGCTAACACATGAAGTGCGAAGCTTGCACATTACATTCTTTGTGTGTGTGTGTGTGTGTGTGTGTGTGCATGTGTGTTGTCCCTCTAGCCTTCCCTTTACTAAGTTATCAAATGCTCTATCGCTGAAATATTGAAATATTATTATGCCCCAGTGTAATAATGTATTATTAATAATAATTTGATTAGCACTACAACAAAGGGAGCATGCTTATTAAATTCAGTTTTATAGGTTTACAAACCAAACATCTTGTGAGTAGGAAATAATAATCCTTGTGGAGGTGAACACAATCGTACCAGTTACTTTATTTTGAAATAAAAGACTCAGTGAGTCTTCTCATTAATGGTATAACAATAAGCAAAAAAAAATTAGTTTAATGTTCAATGATGTGTTTAGAAGTATATTATTATTTTATTTTATTCCTTTTTTTGTTTTTACTTGCTACTTTTTATCTTAAAGCCTATCACCTGTAGTGTGGGTGTGACTACCACAGACAAGAATTCCATTAGCGTTTTCTATTTATTAATAGCTATGTGTAGAAGAGGAACATGAAATGTAAAAACAAAACAAATCAGTTTTTTTTAAAAATCAGTGCTTTCATAAAGCTGTTGAGATGAAAAAGTTTTTGCACTATAGTGGAAGATGCACTGACAAAGAAGAATTTTAAGTGATTAATAGTGAAGCAGTCTGACCAAGGACATGAGCAAACAAGGCCAGTTCTGATTTCAGAGTGTCTGTAAAACGCACATATAAAGCAAGTCTAAGGGCAGTTGTTAAACTCCAACATTAAACCTTTAAAGTACTACAAGATTTAATTTCATATATTATATTGATGAGGTATGAGAAGTTTTCTTACTGTATATGCATTGCTAAAGAGTAAAGAGTACTTTTGCTCATTTTGGGCCATGTGCTGCATATTTTTATTTCAATACAGCTGTCTAATATGAGTGAGCTTAACCATATTATACTTTTTAATCGGGTACAAACAGTACACAATTGGAAAGCGGTGCTCTGACAAATTATGAGGATTTTTCAGAGCCACTGTAGAATAAATCCAGTGACCTCTGTGTGAGCTACAGTCAGAATTGATTAAATCCCTGCAGCAGATATGGTAAAGTTCACAATATTACATCTCCGCATTTTAATTTGCATTTATTAATGTCTGATATGATAAATTCATCACAAAATTCTCTCAGAAGACAAATACTTTGTATCATATTCATTTTATGCCAATCAATTTAACTGAGATGAGCTACATTTGAGAGGATCTCAATTGATACCACTTAATATTTACATAAAACTTGAACCATATAAGTTAACTGCTGGTTTTAGATAGAGCTCCAGCTCCTAGTCACGGATGGTGCATTTAACAAATGAAACATTGTGATAAAACAGAATAAAACATGTAAAACTTAAGGAACCAAAACTAAAACTTGTAAAAACAGTAAGATGTTTTAACTATGATCACAACTATGAACTAAATCACTTTAACACATACTTAATATGAAAAATGCATGTTTTTATATACTAATTACTACTACTACTAGTACAACTACTGTACTACTACTACTACTACTACTACTACTACTAATAATAATAATAATAATAATAATTACAAAGATTTGTATTATAATATATTGAGAATGATGTCAAATATAGAAGCATAAACATTAAACAGTAAATGTTTTACAATAGCATTACTATTGTAGATAACTATACGGCAAATAGTTTCATGGTAATGTGTTTTTTCTAAAACATTTGTTTCTATAGGAATGGTTCATTCATAGAAACTAGTATGGTTGAGGCTCCGTACACTACTAGACTATTAAAAATCACATTTACAAATGTGTTATTACTGAGCAGAGAAGTTACAAATAAATGTAGAATGTAGTGATATGATGAATCTTTCTGTAGGAAGATGATTATTTAACAATTATGTAAAAAGCTATTGTGCATTTATACTGAATATAATCAGGTGTAAGCACTTACAGTATATACAGTACTGTACAGTACTGCGCTAAAGTTGTTTTGAGTCACCCCTCATTTCTTTATATTTTGCTTTCAAAAACCAGACTTTCTTGTATTTTTAATGTGGTCTTGATGAATAGTCCTCCAGGCTTCCTTTAGGCTTTTTTTTGGCTCTCAATTTTAGTCTAGTTCCTGTACCTCACCAGTTTCTGAGAAATGATTTTGTTTGTGAAGCCCCACAATGACCTATGAATCATTCAAGCATAAAACCATGAACCTGTAACATGTAACTTGATCCAGTAAGAAATAGGTGCAGATGATGACAGATGATCAGGCGAGTGATTAGTATAGTTGTGATGCTGAATTCTGAGGGATTGGAACAGAAGGGAGGGGAAATGAGGTTGCTGCTGAGGTTGTTACATAAACAACTAATTTTAAGGTTGTGTCTTTCGGCGCTTTTGCAAAATGTCACAGTAAACAGTAAAACATTTGTTACTATGTCTTATGGAGCAACCAATGACTGATTTGTTTTTTATGTATCCATCAAGGTACGCTTTGACTGCATTGTCAGTGTGTAGGACATAAAAAATACAGGAAATCCTGCTCTTTGAAGCGATTTTTGCACAATGTTATGTATACACACACTCTGAGATAGACATATGGTTGCTGAGGAAACATCTATATGAATAAAAGAAAGGTTTGTCTGTACATTGGTCAGAACTCGCTCTTTCACTGATATCTTTACATTTCATATGTTGGAGGCCGTAAAAATTCTGTCTGTTAATTTAAACTGAATATTTTTACTTGTATTACTTACAGCTTACAGCTGAAATACAGTGCTAGAGTTGTTTTAAGACAAAACTTTATCCGATCTACTTTTTTTATTTTTATTTTGATCTGTGATCCACAATTACCAGATCATCTCATGTTTAGCTTTAACCTTTTAACTCTTTCTACAAACTCTTTTCACATCAATACTTACGCTAGTAAGTGGTAAACGGTAATAACAACATAAAGTCAAACTACTAATGACTGCAAATATGTAACCATGTAATTTATTGATAAATTTATAAATAGAAATTTGACAGATTTGACAAGTTGCAATGGTATAAGAGAATACAATTCTTTGAGAGATGATGTTAAAGAAATATAATTAATGGTAGGCTGGTAATGATATCACATGAAGTGCTTTATTTCCTACATATGATATGACACATTATTGGATGTGATATGTTACAATATAAATAAAATCTGACTACTGTAATGATCCTGTAATTCTACCTCTTTTTTTAGAGAGAGGGTTTTTATGAGACCATCAATCTAGATGTTGAGGAAATAAATCACACTCGCAATTAGAATAGTCGTTGCATGTATGATTGAATTTGTAAGTGTACTCGATGGTGATATGGTGAACATTTTAGATGGTGTCAGGTACACAGTTTGAGAGCTATGTGCACACTTTGAGAGAGGTATTGCTGCTGAGGGAACATAAGGGACAAATGAAAGTGCAAAATAAAGTCTATTCATGGTTACAGAGTATGGCATGTAATTTATTAATAAATGTATAAATTGTAATTCTTGCAATGAGTTGCAAGATAATAAAGCACTTTGGGACTTGCTGAAGTAGGAATATAAGCATTATGCTGGTAATGAGATCACATGATGGGAGAATATATCATATGTTTATGGACTCCTACTTAGCGATGATGGTCTCTGGGGGATTGTGGAGATCAGATTGTCAATTTGAGTATTTAAAATAAATAAATCTAAAATAAATTCTTAAGAATCATTGCCAGTTTTCCAGAAGATTTATTTATTAAGAGTATTTCAAAGTCTATCTCTTCTTTCTCATTCCTTTTTTTTTCTGAATAATATCAGTAGGTGTCCTGTCACCATAGCAGCCATGTGTCCCTTCGAGCAGGGAGCTTATTACAGTCATGCATGTCATTGCAACTGCTTCTGATCAAAAAGACACTGATTACTTCCACTTTCTCTCAGTCTGTTATTCTTTTCTTTTGTGTTTCTGTCTCTCCTCCCCTCAATATATCTCCCTCATCTCATCTCATGCCATCTGCCTCGCCTTTAGCCCTGTGCTCCTCTTTGCCTCTGTATCCTCTAGTACCTGTCTATTTTCTCTGTCTTACTGGGTGTGATGGTGCTGCTGTCTGAGCCACTGTCCTCCTTTTAACTTCTTCACCATCTGCTCTGCTCCTGCTATCCCTCACATCCCCTCCTCCTTTTTAAACTAACCCAACACACATATACACACATATACACACTCTCTCTCTCACACACACACACACACACACACACAACCACCTTCTCCATCTCTACTATGGTTTAGTAATATTTTCACCCTGTCAACATAGCTATATTATGCAGCAAAAGAGTGCATTTTGTCAGATTTGCTCATTTGTGTTTATTTATTTATTTATTTAGTTGTACATTTAGTAAATAAAATACATTGTGTGATTTAAGATGTCAAGAGGTTTATATTTAGATAAAGTGTTTTTTTTTGTGTGTGTATGTGTGTGTGATAGAGAGAGAGAGAGAGAGAGAGAGAGAGAGAGAGCTGTTGGCAGGCTCACTGTGATGTGGAATTAGTAAGCAGTGCAGAATTCTAAGTAGAAATTGGATCAGATTACAGTAAATTTTGGCACTGGATTAAACCTGATCCTCTCATCTAAGCTGACAGAGAGAGAAAAAAGAGATTAAGATTAAGAGTCTTCCGTAACAGAGGAACATCTTGGGGCTGCTGTATGTAGACTCGATCCTCTTGGCTGATGTTTGCTTGAGTATGTGACCGGTCCGAATTGTCCTGATATTTGAATTAGTCCACGTTCTCACAGAGATCTCTTTTACAGTCTGCTACATCAACACTTCATACAGATGTCTGCAGTCTTTCTTACACTTACTGTCATGTTTTTTTTCACTCTGTCTCAGCATGCTGTTTCATCTTCTCTTTTTCACACTCATCCCTATTTCTTTTCACATTCTATCTCCCTTATCTAAGCATGAAGCTGTATATGGGCTCCTGTCCAAACACAGGAGTCCTGCTGATTCCCGAATCTCCTTTTCTCTCTTTTCCAACAGCTCCTTGCTGTTTTTTTTTCTCTTGCCTATGACTCTTTACTCAAAAAGTGTTGCTAGTGCATGCTGTTGTACATTGACTTTAGATAAGTGCTGTTTTTTTTCTTTTCTTTTTTTTTCTTATAATAGTTATGCAAAGGTATTACTTCCAGGTCAAATGCAAGATAACTTTTTGAACCACGTAAAAGGTCACATAGCATATACATGCCATACAGAAATAGGAATTCAAAAAGCCTGCTGAAGAAATGATGACATCAGTTTTCTCCTGCAGAGTCCTCTAGTGCTAAAAAGCTTCACTGTGTTCCCCTCTCTCTCTCTCTCTCTCTCTCTGTATCGATCATATTTCCAGAGCAGATTAAATCAAGGATGGGAACACATAGAGCTAAATAACAGAACAATGCAGGGCTTGTTTTTCCAAAATTCTTCCTTCGGTTCGATTTTAGGACATTTTAACAAACAGTGACAAAACCCTAATGATCTCTAATTAGCTCGGAACTGATTGTTTCTGTGCTCAAGTCACAAGACAACTGAGAATACTGATTAAGCTGGCACATTGATCAACAACATGCCTGCTGATAATCAGTGTAAACCCAGGATCATAAAGTGACAGACAATTACAATATTGGATTTGTAAAATTAGTGTGCTACCAGCGTTAGTTTCATGAAGATATAAATATACATGCAATACTGTATGTGTGTGTGTGTGTGTGTGTGTGTGTGTGCGTGTGCGTGTGTGTGCACATACATTTTTTATCATTACAGTGGGACTGCAGAGTGAAAATATACCTACAGTCACAAACAAGCAAAAATGTCATTGTTGACTATTAGGCCTAAAAAAAGTAAGGTTTGCAAATGTCAGCAAGAAGGAATTGATAGCAACATTTCTCATTTTGCGCTGATTTAAATGAAATGTCTCTATCCCAGTTTCTGTATAAAACATGTCAAGCAGCCATGGCTCTTTAAAAACTAGAATTACAAGGGTAGTTTAAAGGACATTATTATGCTTTAGTCGACTTGAGTAAATATATAAAGACAAAGATGTATGTGGGTGGAATTTGTTTCCGAGCTGAATTATGGGTAAATTCAGGGTTGATAAAAAGGTGTATAAATAGCATGAGAGAATGCATTTAACCTAATGTCAGGAGATTGTGAATTTAGCCATCCATACTCATGAGCCAAGAGAGCATAATTGGTTGTGCTGGCTGGGTTCAAGGGATGGCATACTCTTTCATCAGATGGCCTCATTTATCAATGTTTTAGTTAATTTGTGTGGAATCTGTCTTTCATGACTGGCTTGACTGTCCTCCATTTATACAACGGCTTGTATTTTCTTTAAATTGTATGATTAGTTTAATTTGACATAATTCAAATGGGTGTGTGATCTTTATTTATTTCTCAAAAAATAAATTGACATAACTGTACACGCGTTTAAGCACTTGTAAGGATACTAATAATTAACAAATGCAGAGGTTCACTTCCAGGTTGATAATGTAGGGCTGCTGAGACTATTTTCAGATGAGCTGATCCTTTCTAATAAATGGCACTGTATATTTGTACATAGTATACAGTGTACTGTATATTGTATAGCCTACACTGTCTATTAGTGTGTATCTGGGGCAGATAGTGGTTGTGGTAGCTCATTAAAAAAAACATATTATAATGTCTGTATACAGTATGTTATATATGTTACATTATACTGCAGGGACATTTTGAAAAAAAATATGCCATTATAAAGCTAATATACCTCAGATGTACAAAAATAGCAGCAAAATGGCTTAGTGGTGAGCATTGTCACCTCACACCTCCAGGGTTGGAGGGTCGAATCCGGGTACTTGTCGGAGGACGTGCTCTGTAGGCTGAATGATGGCTCCATATTGCCCATAGTGTGTGTGTGTGTGTGTGTGTGTGTGTGTGTGTGTGTGTGTATGTTTGTGTGTGTGTGTGCGTGTGTGTGATGTCAAGCGTTGGCACCCCATCCAGGAAATCTATACCCCTTGTTCCTTCCCCCTCCACGACCCTATACAGCAGGGGTCTTCAACTGCAGTCCTGGAGGGCCAGTGACCAGCACAGTTTGTAATTCGCCAACACTCAAACACACCCGCTGAACCTAGTAATTAACAGATTAGTTGAATCAGCTGTGTTTGAGAAGAAGAATCATCAAATGTGTTGGACACAGGCCCTCCAAGACTGGAGTTGAAGACCCCTGCTATACAGGATAGTGCATGGATGATATGTATGTATCCAAACCCCTCTGCAACCGTGTCATGCAGTGTCTATTGTTTAGTTGCTCTTTTGCTTTGTCGTTCAGGTTGGCTACGAAAATGCCGGCACAGTGGAGTTCCTGGTGGACAAACATGGAAAACACTACTTTATCGAGGTCAACTCGCGTCTCCAGGTGGAACACACTGTTACTGAGGAGATCACTGAGTGAGTTTCCATTCATATTAATCCAGTTGTGTTGACATGCAAATGATAAAAATAAGACTTGTCTAGTGAAAATAGATTCCACTTTCCCCCTGACATTTTTTTTCATGCTTGTCTGCATTTGGATTGTTTTCTCCACTGAATTCTCTAGTATCTTTTTTTCTTCTTCGCACATACAGTATATGCAGACTGAGTGTGTGAGAGTGTGTACACTGGTTATTGTGAGCGTTTGCGTATCTGAATATTCATCTCTCTGTTTTTTTGTGCTGTGCTGAAAGCACATCTAATAAAAGCAGCAGCTACATGAATAAGCGGTGCACTTGTACACATTCACCGCTATGCATGATTTCAAATATTTCCTTTATCTGCATAAATTCTTCATACCTGTACCTCATATTTGCCGCAATCAGTTCGGTTTATTTGGTATGTTTTATCCATAGATATCTCCAAGCGTGTGTTTTGGTTTCACATGGCTTTAAATGGCTCTAATTTGCATTGATTGAAATGCAAATGAGATCAGTAATAGACACATTGTTGCTGTCATTAGAGCATGAATGGGCGCTGATGGGGTGTCAATAGAAGACGTAGTACACACTAAAGCAGATTAAGCGTTCACTTATCCAAACACTGTGACTCTCCTGTGGCGCTATCATGCCACAAGCTCCTTAAAGATAAAGCACTGATCTGACATGAGATTTTCATGTGTGTTAGATCTTTAGGTGCCATGTTTGCTTTTGTTTGTTCATTGCTTTATTGTTGTTTGTTCAGATGTATTGGTTTAGTGCAGAAAGGGAAAATTAACCACACATAGTGATGCTAATACACATATTGATCGCTATTGTTCTGTCCACAACCACTCCCTCATCTCTCATATCCCTCTGGAGGAAACTCCCCTGCCTACTGTATGATAAGGTCTTTTCCCATCATTACGCTGGTCCTTCCTCAGTCCCTGGCTTCCTGTTGCTTTTCCATTGCACCTTGCTGTATTTGTCTTGCTGTGTTACCACTCCATCCCATGTCCTCTTGCTCTCCCTCTGCCCTTGTTTTGATCTGTCTCCTGTCTTGTCAGTTTGTTTTATTGAGTGTCTGACCTCCTACCAACATTTCAACTCCCCTTTCTTCATCTCGTCAGTCATATGGACGTGTCTGGTTAGCGCTCTAACAGTCATGCCTCCATCACGATGACTTTCAAAAACGTAAAACATTTCTGCACCCAGTTGCGAATTCGAGTCTAAATATTAAACACTTTTCTCCAATCCATTATAACATCATTTCCTGATGATAAATTTGTTTTCAAATTGGGAAAACGCTTCATTGGTACTGGATTCCATTTTGACAAGCGTTCATTATTATCATTTAAATTGCTTATGAATCGTTTACATGCCTTGGGAAGTGTGCACTCGCATTGTGGCCGGTTGGATCTCATTGGTGCTGCTACAGAGGAAACGTGAATGAATATTTCCACAAAGATGTCACCCCTTTTACTTGAATGTAGATGCAATTTCACCAAGCCTCACTTTAACCTTAACCATGACTGATTTGAAAAGAAAAAATAGACAAAATTATGCAAAGGCAGTTTCTACCTGGGGCATATCTCAAGGTAACAAAAAAAGTGCCAGACAGAGTCAGGAACTGGCAGCACAATAGCTGTTAGCGTTATAGCCACTGGGCATAAGAGACAGGATTTCATTAAATGTAATCGCTCCTAATGGATCCCAGCTTGCGCCTTGGCTTTGTCGATGTGCTGAGGCTGCTCATTTTTTTTCATTATAAGCAACATCAGAGTGTATGTTGTCATGATTCTTTTTTCACATGTAGTATCTCAAACCTACATCAAACTGTGTAGCACTCTGCAGACCTTAAATTTTGTTTCATGACTCAATCTGATGTTTTTCCTGTGGGCCTTTGTGATGGCTGGTACCACACACGGCACGGACAGCTCAAGCTGTTTGAGGAATAAGTCACAGTAGAGCTCACAACTCATTGCATTGAGACTGGAGAGGGTTTAGAATCCATGCTGAGCCTTTTTCAGTCATGTAGAATTTAGAATATATCTGGCTCTTGAGATCTATGATTGGATGTGTATCACACTGCCTGACCAAAAAAAAAAAAAAATCTACATACTAATTAGACCGTCTTTACCTTTGATAAAGGTCACATATTCACCATGAGATTATAAACAAACAAACAAACAAACAAAAAAAAAATAAGCTACTCACTTTATCATTTAGGGTTAAAAGAATTGTTGCTCTTGGAACGGAACTTGTTTGTATGTAGGGGACTTACTGTAAGCTCCTTTTTTGGACAAGGCAAGTAAGGCTTTTATTGTAATTTCAATCATACACAGTAGGTGAAACGAAACAGACTACACATAACTAACACAGGACAACATAAACCGCATGAGTCCGCAAACAGTGCAAGACATCACAATACTGTTTCTCTGCATTAATAACTTTGCATGGACATTTGGGGAATCCTGCACATACAGTCACATAAGTGTCTCTCATTATATGCAGTGCAGGTGTTCTAAAAGAAGCCACTTCAAAAAGTGACTACTGTAAATAGTCGTCAAGAAGTCATCTGCTTACCTGGTTATGCATCGGCTTCTCCTTGCAAATGAGATCTTACACTAATTTCAAGGAATTGTACTAGGCAGCTCCCTGCTGTGCCACCATGCTGCCTCCGCTCCAGGGTCTTCATGTCGATCCCGAGTTTGGGTTTCAGAGCATGTTCTCACTGTATGTGTGTCATTTTTTCCCCCTGATTTTCTCCCTCATTTAATCTTTGCCTGCTCTTCCCTATCATCCAACAGGTTCCAGCCTGGCAGGGAGAAAGGTATTTAATGTATAGGGGAAACGCTTTTTGGTAATGCCCATCAAGAATTATGTGTGTATGGGGGATTCCTCTTGGTGTTCTCATTTCGTCACATCTCCAGTGCCGATTATTGAACAAGGATTAATACAATTCACCCATGTGTAAATGCGTCTGTGTGTGAATGTATGTATTTGTGCACATTAACGCATGATGTCCTGGGCAAGACTTGCATTCTATCCAAAGGTTGTTCATGCCTTGTGCCTAGTGTTCCTGGAATGTGGTCCAGATCCTCCACACTCCTGACCATGATGAAGTGGTTATATGAACAAATATATGGATGAATGTAGAAATGTACCAGGTTTAAATTAATTTGACTAACATTCTAATTTAATTCCCAGTAATTAAAATATAAATAGCCAATGAACGTCTGTCTGGAAGACCACATATGAAAGGGGATTTTATCAAGCAGGGGATGGGCTTTGGTTTTTGGGAATAAGGCTATTGTGCTATGTTGTCTCATCTCAAGCTCATGTGTTCTCTTCTTTCTGTCTGTAGTGTGCTCCTCTGATGACATTTCGTTAAACACACACACATATATACCAACACCTAATCCCTTCAGGGTCTCACCGTTGTCCTAATTTGAACTGAAATCCCCTGTGTAGACAGAAGGTAGCAAACAAGAAAGAAAACACTCGCTCTATACAGAAATAGAAAGTTTTGTAAGCAGCTAAACTCTTCTCATGACCTCCATCAGAACTAGGGGAAAATAAATAAATAAATAAATAAATAAATAAAATAAATGTTGTTAAAAAAAAAATGTTGGATTTTTTTACGCAGGCTATGTTTGGTCAGTTCTGTTTGACCCATTTGCCCTTCCATTACACACTCAGTACTGTGGGCAATAAGTGAAAGGGAGACTAATGGTTAAACTTGAATTAGTGTGAAGTAAAATTCCGCACTGAATATTCATAAGGATGGAGATCAGCTGGACGTTTCTGTGGTTTGGGTGCCGCACGCACTGTTTGACCTTTATTTGAAAATGAGAATTTTCTAATTCCAATATATTATATTCTTTCTCAGAGGACACTTGCTGCATTTACCTTTTACTCCTTTCTCTTTCTTCCCTTTTCTCTCAAAAGCGTTTTTTATTATAATTATTATTATTATTATTTTATTTATGAAGGCGATGAGAGAAGTCAGCCTTCTTCATTATTTGCTGTCAGTCATAGAGATGCAAGGTTGTCTCTAGGCTGTGTTGCCCTGATGACTGTGCATAGACAGTTTCTTGGTCCATTAATATCTAATTGAATATGACTTTCCTTTACCATAGTGATATTCTATGCATGTTGTACATTAGAAATTGCTCTCTCTCTCTTTATATCTATCACTTTCTGTGTGTATGTGTGTAAGTGTGAGTGTGTGAGTGTGTGAGTGTGTGTGTGTGTGTGTGTGTGTGTGTGTGTGTGTGTGTGTGTGTGTGTGTGTGTGTGTG
>JAQMYJ010000001.1:15927956-15953880 GCA_030014305.1 Clarias laeviceps | reverse complement strand
CTGTCTAACTTTGACAGGGCATATAAAAGACATGAAAAGAGCAATGAACATGTGAGTGCATGTGCAAGATTAAGTTGAATGGGAAGGATCAGGGTTGAGCATGTAATAAATGAAGGTGCTCGCATTCAAGTGAAAATGAACTGTGAAAGTGAGGCCGAAAATGAGCTTCCCCTATTTGACAGACCAGTAGCCGCCACTGATCAGTATATTATATGTACAGTACATTACATGGCAACAGTAACATGATTAAACATGCTCTTTTTAGAACATTAGATAATTACTCTAGATCATATTTTTCTCCACTCCTCTTTCTGATAAAGACAGTGAAAGAGTGAAATACCCTTGATTAACTTACTGGTTAACTATGAAATAACATAGTATGTACAGGAGGACACACAGTAACGCATGCACAGATAATTATACAGCTCCATGAGCATGAAATATGCAAGATGTTGTTCCACGTCTGCCTTTGATAACATACTATATACATATATTTATCTTACTACATGATCATTGTGTGCACATTACTGTCAAATGTGTTCCATAGAGGCGGCACGGTGGTGTAGTGGTTAGCACTGTCGCCTTACACCTCCAGTGGGTGGGTTCGATTCCCGGCCAGGCTTAATTCCTGTCTCACTCCCATGTGCATTCAGTTTGCATGTTTTCCCTGGACCCTGGAGGTGGTTGCTTGGTGGGTTTCCTACAGGTATTCCGGTTTCCTTCCACAGTCCAAAGACCTGCAGATTAGGCTAATTGGCGTTCTCAAATTGCCCACAGTGTGTGAATGAGTGTGTGTGCCGTGCGATGGATTGGCACCCTATCCAGGGTGTACCCCGCTTTATGCCCTAAGTCTCCTGGAATAGGCTTTAGGCCCCCACAACCCTGAATAAAGGATAAAGCGTTATAGATGGTGAGTGAGTGAGTGTTCCCACTGAGATATATGGATGCATGTAGAATATAAAACTAATTCATTATGTATTACATTTGCTATGTGTGTTTACTGGCCACCTGTTATTTATTAGCACCTGCAAACTTCATTAGTGCAATTATCTAATCACAGGGCCGCCTACAGGTCAAGAGCTTTGGGTATTGTTTTTCATCATACATGAGTGTGTCAAAACAAATGATTTCATTGATTTGGAATGATTGTTGGTGCCAATTGGAGTGGTATAAATATTTTATAAACTCCTTAGATTTTCACACACAGCAGCCTGTAGAGTTTACACATCCTCTGCATCCTGTGGAAATGCCTTGTTGATGAGAGAGCGGTCAGATTTGAATGGCCAGATTTGTTTGAGCTGACAGGAACAATACAGTAGCTCAAATAACCTCAATCATGATTAGGAGAAAAGCATTTCGTAATTCAAGACATGTTAAATCTTCAGACAGATGGATGATAGCAGTGGCACATCATGTCAGCCAAGAACAGAATTCTGAATCTATAGTGAGTAAAAACTGGAAAAGAAACCCTCTTTACAGATTTCAACTGCTATGTTTGCTGTTGTTCAATGTTTCAGCTACAGCTTTTCATACTTAAAATGCAGGATAATATGAGCAATCTGTGTCCTATACAGCTTCATCGCTATGTTCAACTCTACTCTGCTATATAATCCATCCAGCATTGTTCTTTTGCCCTGTCTAGGTAGTGTGCATTGTACCATTAATTGGCATCCATATTTACTGTATATTTGCTGTCATTGCTAACAGGGAAATCCTAGCAGACAGAGCACAAAACATCCTGACTAATGACACAAAAAAGAAGCAATGATTTTCAAATCTGAGGCAAAAGTGTTCCTAAGCTGCTTTTTTTCTGTTATTTAAATAAGCCACCATCATTTACAGTAAAATTTTTGTATTTAACACCCTCGTCTGGGGCACGTTACAGAAGAGCTTTGTACGTAGTAAAACATTATACTTAAAAAGGTGTCTCAGAGTAGCATTGAGTTTAAATGCTTTCAGAGAAGTATTCATGCAGCAAGAAAAGAAAGCATGCAAATGATGCCGTGATATATATATATATACATTATCCAAACCTGGAAAGAGATGGCTGAACTGTCAAACAAAACAAAAAAATCAGAAAAAATATTTAATGGGGAGCACTTATTTCTGCAGTTACATGGTAAAAAAAATCAACAGTAAAAACCATAACTATTTTTAATACTGAAAGTAAGACCATTTCCATATGCACACAATATAATGAGAACTCATTAGATTTAATCGTAACAGCTGTGTGGATATAAAAAAAAATTGTTAGTGATGAATCAGAAAAAAAAGTCAGTTTGCTGGGGAACATAAAGATTGGACTATGGAGCAATGGAAAAAGGTCAGATAGACTCTGTTCCAGACTGATGGTTGTGTCAAGGTAAAAAAGGAAGCACATGAAGCGATGCACCCATCATGCATGGCGGCCCATGTACAAGCCTCTGGAAGCAGTGTTATGGTATGGGGGTTGGGTCAGTTGGTCCGGTTTTCATGAATCAGTTTTACAGACAGCCAGGGAAAGTTCATTCCACACCCTTGGTTAAGATTAACACATGTCTTCTTTGTCCTTTGAAGGATGGTCGTTCCAGTTGAGACGTGCTAAATTTTTTAAAAATCTATTTTTTTGTAAAACCAAGGCTTGTACTGCTGTATTGGTTTACAGTTCACAAGTCACATAGATGAAGTCAGGGTGAAGCAAAAGTAACCACTAACAAAACTAAATAATCTTGAAGAAAAAAAATTGTTTCGGTTATAGATTTCACATAACAACAATATAAATGTTTTCCCACCTTTAAAATGATACACAACAGCAACATTTAAAAAAGACAAATATGTTTTTTTAGGGAACAAAAAGAAAAAAGCTTATAATAATCTGGTTGCAGGTGTCACTGTGGTGTAGTGCTTAGCACTGTGCCTCACACCTGTACAGGATAAGCGGTATAGAGATTGATTGAATAAATAAATTAGATGTACAGTATCAAGGAATATTATGAGGGCAATCATCAACAGTTCACTATTATCAGAATATTTCACCACAGTGACATTACCAAGAATGGGACATTTCTCCAAAAGAAAAAAAAAAAATCTCTGATAATGAAAAAAACCATGATTCCTGCAGATCGTGAGAAGCCTTTTCATATGAAAAAACTAAACAAAAAAACAACAACAACACAAAAGCACAATGTGTTACATTTGGATGAGGACAAGGTATAGATTTAATTCTAAAAGCTAAACCAAGCCAGCTTAACACCTGTCACATGGAATCATGGACAGCTTCAAACATCAATGCATTTTGGTACAAAACCTGCAGGCCTCTGTTGGGCAGCTGAAAATGAAGAAAAATGTCAGCTTCCAGCACAACAATGACCCAAAGCACAAATCCAAATCAACAAAGAGATTGGCTCCAGAAGATGACTTCTCAAGGTTTTGGAATGGCCCAGTCAGAACCCAGATTTAAAACCCTTTGAAAGCACAAACCATTTCAGTTTAGGAGACAGTCAGGGACAGTAAACATGTCTAATTGTTATCCAAATATATCTTGTTCATGTGTGTTTGGGATTGTTTAAAGCCAAACATTCATAAATAATTTCTCGGCACACTGATGAGCAAGGTATATGAAGAAATACGTTACACTGAATAGCCACAACACGAACACAACTGCAAAGTGAATTGAATAACACTGATTATCAATTATATAGCAGAAAACTGGTGACAGGATCATGTGCACTTAAGGCTCATCTATGCCTGCGAGGAGCATTACTGTAGCTCAATTGGTCAGATCCTAGAAAAAAGGATAAATATATAAGAGAGTAGCAGACACCTCAGAACACCCGCAGACGTCTTGTGGACTCATGCCCCGGGTCAAGTGCAGGTGCTGCCCTGGATTTGCATTGTGATAATGGAAAAATAAAAAAATACATATTTTTTGCTCACAGAGCTAATTTTATTTAGTTTAAAAAACAAAAAAGAAAGTTTTTTTCAGTTTGGAACAATTAAAATGATCACCCGAGGCAGCAAAGTCATCAGGTGCTGCCCGAGCATTTCGTCGATTCAGTATGCATTTTTAATTGTTTGAATAGTTCCACTACGATGGCATGAGTCAGTGATATATTACACCCTCGATATGAGAAAAACTCTGCAGGTGAAAGCAGCAAAGATATTTTTGCTACCTAATCTGTAGGTGATGTTATGGTTGCTTTGACTCAACAGATTGCCAGGTGTGTGTGTTTGTGTGTGTGTGTGTGTGTGTGTGTGTGTGTGTACTGTATGTCTGTGTGCAGAAACAGGCTTTTCACAGTGAGCTTTGAATTAGCAAAGGTCAGCTGTGTTTTTTTTCTCCATCTTCTCTCAGACATCCTTCAATCTGCTCTCCTTTCTCTAGTGATTATGGCAGAAAATGGATACGGTGGATACGGCCATTCAGGAGACATTTTTAGACTTACATTAGAAGTACATTATGCAGCACTGAATCGGTCACCGGACACATTTTCGTGTTCTTTCAATGAAAAGATGGCGTAAGAGATTTTGTTACCAGCCACAAATTGAGACGTTGTGTGTTCCAGAAAGCAATAGTTTCAAGCTGTAATTGCATCAGATTTAATGCTTTCTCTAAAAGCATCTGGAGCTGGAATCTAGAATTGTCATTATGCATGATCTACACATTTTTTTTATTCTCTGCATAAAATAAGTATTATATGCATATATATTTTCTTCATTCCTTCCTTCCTTACCTCTCTCTCTCCCTGTTTTGTTTCCCTCCTCCTGTCTTCTTTCACTCATGAAGAGTTTTGATGTATAATATTCTAACAGGCTGCATTTCCCTATAAACCCAGGACACAGTTTCTTGAGCACTCATGAAACACATCCTCTCCCTCCTTTAAAAAAGGAAAGAAAGAAAGCTCTTCTTTTTTTCTCCCTCGTATTTATTCATTATTTTTCCCTTGCCATGCTTACCTTATGTTTTTTTCAGTTTCTGTGCTGTGTTTGAACCTGTCTTTTTGTCACCCATTTTTTCTTGGTCCCGTTCTCTTTTACACCATTACACCCTTTATATCTTCTACATAAACACAGACTTTTCTATTTCTTGGTTGGTTTTTCACCTATTTTCAGACTTTGTATCTGTATATGTGTTTGTAGGTGCTGGGGAGTTGGAAAGTTTTGACAAAGGTTTTCTATACTAGTGGGGACCAAATGTCTCCAGAATGACCAGAGTATTTGACTTTGATTTATTAAAAATTAAAAGAGACAATTTTATTTCTTTTTGGTTACTTAGGTTAAGGCTAGGGTTAGCATGCATTAAAAATAATGTCAGTGGGATGTCCGCATAAGCTCAGTTGGACTGTGTGTGTCTGTGTGTGAGTGTTTGTGTGTGTGTGTGTGTGTGTGTGTGTGTGTGCACAGCCTGGGATGTCACTGCTCATTTTTCTCCTCCTCTATTTTCTGGCTCTCTCCTCTCCAGAACATTTATTACAGGGAAATTTTCCCTTCCCTTCTCATAGCATCTCTCGCCCTGCTTCATTCAATATATTTATTTTTTCAGTAACCCTTCTCTTGCCACTCTTGCTCTCTCCATGTACCACTTGCTCACCTGAGTAATCCTGTGCTTCTCCTTTAATTTTTTTTTTTATTCCGGCCTGACTTTCTTTCCATCTATCTGTCTATTAAAGGTGGGCATCTTCAGCTCAACACTGATTCAATGACAACTTCAATTTAATGCTTGGCAGTTTGATTCCAAAGTCATTTGGTCTAGTTTACAGCGATTCAGCTCCAGTCGAAGTGTTAATTTATGATGCAATCCAGGAGTAAAAATTTTAAAATCAACATATTAGTGCAAAATTTATTCTTGCTCTGCAAAAAATTACTGAGCAAACAGAATTTTGCAAACACTATACACACTAAAATATCCTATCTATCTATCTATCTATCTATTCATCCATCCATCCATCAGCTATTTCTGTGTGTTTATGAAGCTAGGTAAACTCTCCACCCGCATCTCTGTGCTCCATCATTTATTTCACTTTAGCCTGTAATACAGCTTTTCTCAGTTGCTTTGGCACATTTCTCGAATCATCTTTAGCAATTGCAAACCTGTAAGTATATTTCTCAAAACAATTAGAATGAACATATTGTATTGTAATGACAATTATTTAAAATGTACAAAGCTGCAATGTCTGTGTCGCATGCATCAATTTCAGAAGTACAAAGTTACACATTACTATACAGTATGTGGAAGACTGATTGCAAGAGATTGGACAGTGTTGAGTTTCATGCTTTTTAATGATTGTACTGTAATTTGTTGATATGGCAATACAGAAAAGAAAAAGAGATACTGCTGTACAGAACAAAGAAAAAATATCATTCTAAACATGGGAAACATTCCTTAAGCACAACTGTATATGCTGTGCAGTATGAGGAATTACAGTGCGGTTACAGAGCTGTTAGTACTCACAGGTTCTCTTCCAGATCATAGCACAGCACTGAAAAAAACATTTGGAGTGTTTCATCCAGTTTCAGGTGTTTGCTGTGATGCTGTCACATACTTCATCCAGGGCAGCATGTATGGTATTTTAGAGAACTGGTTCATTATTGGTTCATCCATTGTGGAGTCAAGATTCATCCTGAGAGCAGTTCATCAATTTAGGACACATTTCCAGGAAAAAAAAAATTGTAATTGAAATTTCTAAAAAAAAAATACGCTCAACAGATTATTACAACTGATTTAACCATTCTGTATGTAATGAATGGTGTTTTGAGGGGAATCTGTTCAACAGAGAAGCTGCGCAATACATTTTAATCAACATAATATAAGCAACTGATAATGTAGGGATCAGCAGACAGTTGTACGTAATCATTTGCATGAATATGCCAAAGCATTTGCAATTTGCCCAAAAGAATAAGAAATTGTATTTTTAATGTGCACAAATGATTAGATGTGTGTACAAGTTGTTTTGAGAATTTCAGTTATGATTTTAAAAATTGACCAAAGCATCCGAATCTTGGTCGAATCTCAGCTCTCCCAGCTCTCAGCCTCTTAGGTCAGTTTCTCTTTCTGAAATCTCTGTTCTCTTTCTTATTCCTTCCCTCATGTATCCTCTTATGCTTCATCTCTGTCCCCTGCTTCCAAGTGTCACATCGCCTCCTGCCTCCCTCATCCTTCTTCTTAGTCACACTCATTCAGAGGCTTTATATTCCCTGCAGTCCCACTTTTCCAATGCCACACTGCCTGTGCTGATTCAGGGAACCTTTATAAAGACCTGCCCTGCACTTCCACCACAAGATCTTAATCTGATCTGAGTTTCCTAATACACAGCATAAAAATGGTAAATGTACACCAAACACCACTGTGTTTTTCTCAATTGAGAAAATTGTTATTTTGTCACAAAGAAGTCAAAAGTCCCATTGCTTTTATACAAAGCAAATGCATTTAGACATCATTCAAATAGCTCAATTGTGTAATCACTGTATTTGTGCTAAAATCAGGTTTTCTGGCCATTTACTGTAGGTTCAATACTTAATTTCAATTATTCAGAAATGTTACATTAAGATAGTTCTAGTTTTCAGATAGGCTATACTGTATGTGGCTGTCTTGTCAGTTTCTAAACCATTTCAAGTGGAATGATTAGAAAACATTTAAAATTATATACTTATTTGTGGGCTTTGTCATTTTTTTAATAGAGATCTTCAAATCAGATCATTTGAAGTGCAAGATCTGGCACAGATTTTCCACTGGATACCCTTCCTGTTGCAAACCATTTTCTAAAAATGCTTTGGACCATCACTTCATGCAGTGGTTGGGTTGTCCAGGGAATAGGATTAAGGGTCTTGCTAATGGAACCAACAGTGGCAACCCAGCGGTGGTGGGGCTTGAACCCCTCCACCCTCCGATAAGCCACACAGTACCACCTCTGCCCCATATACTGTATATTCATTCAAATCATTTTGGAGAAACAATACGTTTGTATAATGAATTAATTATTATTGGGTCATTTATAGGACTCTTCATTTTGGTGCCATTGACTAAAAAGGTGATAAAATGTTACCTTTTGCAAATATACTGTATGTGTGGGAAACTTCATTTTGCAAGAAAAAACTAAAAAACTAAATGTTTTGCTACAGCATGGGAAATGTTTTGAGAATTCCACAAGAGCCTGTGAAAAGTGCAAGTCTGCCATGAGAAATGAGCCAAAGCAATTAAGAAAAACTGTAATTACAAGTTCAACAAGCTTTTATTATTCCAAGTCCAAAGCTTTCAGCATTTAAACACAGCGCAAAAATACAGACAACGGTTACTTGCAGGACAACATAAACTTTACATGTTTGGCTTGCTATTCTAATGGTATGATGGTGTGTACATGTGAAAAGGACATTTTACTAGCATTTACATTTTACATTACAAGTGAATCCTTTTATGTTGCCATTAAGTATGGTGATTAGCCCTCTTCACACCACTGATTCACACTTGCAATATTTAACCCTTCCTCATTATTTTTTCTTCCTGTACACTGATCAAAAATAACTTGAGGTGTTGTCAAGATGTCATTGCAATGCCTCTGGATCCAGCTGTGTTTTATTGCTAGGCTGTGAGTCGGCTCCTGTGCAGTGAAAATATTCAGATTTGAGGTTGAAGTTCAGACACCTACACATGTTACACTCACATGTGCCCCCACCTTTCATACTTGTCTCTTCTGTTCTTCTGCTTTAACTGAGTCAAACACATTCGATACTTTTGCACAGTGTGAGAATAGATATGAACGTGTGAACACAGTCTACAACTTTGTTAAAAATACAAAGAAAAACAGATTGTGTCTTGTATAATTTGATGCTTGATTAGTTTCATTCCATGCTCTTGAAAACAGATTCCCTACACTCAAAAAATGGGGGAAATTTGGACTAGTTTAACTTATCTTAATGCAGCATATTGAACACTTACAGGGCCATACTCATAGCTGAGTCGCTCAAGAGTAGTGAGGATTCAGTATCAGTATTTAGACCTCAGATGTAACACATTACTTGTATTACTGTAAAACAGAGGCGTGGTTCGATTACACGCAATTCTGACTTTGAAATTGTGTCATTTTCTTCTAGTGAGATATTGGCACAGTTTTCATAATGAGATATGTAAGCATAAGCTGTAAGAATAAAACAGCTAATGCAGTGCTTTTGTAGCTTCATCTTTAAACTATCGTACAGAGAAGACAACTCAAAACATCAAATTAAAAGTGCATGCTTTTATGGCCTTAATGTAATGTCTCATAACAGTGTTAAATTGTGTGCATAATTAACGGTCAGTACATTATATAAAAACAGTAGTTTTTATCCTGTCATTGCAACACCAAAGCAGTTCTGGACTACAGTTCCAGCAATGTCACATGCCCCTGATTACATAAGGACCTGAGTCTTGTGTAAGTCAGGTTAACATTTCCATTTAAGTTTTCTATTACACAGTAATACCATTGGTATCCAAAACTATTGTGATGGATTGGTAAGATATTATTTCCCCAGACATCAAATGAATATTTTTGGGAATTTATCATTCTGTATGGTGGGCAAAAAAAAAGTTGCTTGAAGCAAAATCAATGGTAAAGGCTGCTTTATGCTTTTATGTCGAGTCTATAACCATAATTCTCGCATAGCCACTTACCCTACGGTGTAGCCTGAGGTGCACCTCTCCAGAAATGAAACTACAGGTTGCAGTGGCCCGGACCACAAAAATTGTGATTGGTCCACTTGGCAGCAATGCATATCTGTCTTCTTCTTCTATGCTTCCCCATTTTAATCAACTTACTGAAGAACTCTGTAAATGTGTGCATTTATACAACAGTACATAGACTTCCAGAGTGCAGGAAATTCTTGGTGTCGAAATTATCAGAGAATACCAACGAGATTCAGGAGAGGGGCATAGAAACTCTACCGTGGTGTAATTGCAGAGCAGCACAAACATACCTAGACATAAGGTTAGGGTTACACTGATTTATGCTAGACATACCTAGCATAAATCAGACATACAGTAGACTCTTACTTTACTGTGACATTTTAGGAGTTCAGACCGAGGGCAATCAATTCAAACTGATCTAACCACTGCTATTCAAATGGAAAAAAGTCTGACCCACTCTTTTTAGTTCGAACTGCATGGACAAGTTGAGTACTCTATAAGTGTGTGCCTTTTCCAGCATTAGTGTTTGATCTTTGAATACAGTGCTAGTCCATGGGTCTGGTTTCCACATCATTATACTGTTCTGGTTGTGTTTGGAACAGCCTCAGATTCATGACACATGTATGGCTAAGCTTTATGCTGCTTGTTGCAGTACATCCTAAAAAAGTAATAATAATAATATAATGCGCTGTAGCAAGTGCCATTATAACCTGCTGGATAATGAGGGTAAAAGCCATTTTGTAAAATTAAGACAAATTTAAAGTTATTGTATTATAATTACTACCAGGAATTTTAAAGCTATAGTCCACTAATCTTCTAGTAAATGTTTATTTCAGCACCAGCTTCTTATTTGTAAATATCATTTATCATATCATTTTTTATTTATGTAAAATTGTCTCTTGATTTTATGGGACATCCCAGGGCTTGATTTAAGGGGGGGATGCGGGGAGACAGCATCCCTGCAGGTTGAAAAAAATGACAAAAACCATCCCCTCTGTAAATCCACCATCTCCCTTACCATCCCCCTCACCATTGCCTTTAGATTAATAATGATGTGTATTGTGTAATATTTGTCATGAAAATAAGATATTAAAACTCTGTACGTACTGTATGATCATCTGCGAACTATACCGGCGATTAGCCAACTTGTGCACGCAAGTTTGCAGCAGTTTCGAGCTGTTTGCAATTTCGCAATGGCCAACAGTTCAAGCACAGCTTTTGACATGTTTTAAAAAAAGAAAACTGAAGATGTGATACGTACTGTATGCACAAATCTTCTCAGCAGAGACATAATGAAAACGAAGCATTCAGTTTAATACGTGAGTTTTCTAAATGACTGACATCTTTAATGATTACAAAAGACGAGTTCTTTACCCAATTTGTGTCAATTCATTCTCAATTTAAAGAACAGGCTTTGTTTTTTCGTTAGACTTGTGGCTTCACCTACAGTACATGCTTAGGTACAAAAGGGTCAAAAATAGATTTTAAATGCCATAATAGTAATTTGAAAATTTGTGTGTGCGTGTGCATGTAAAAGAGAGAGAGAGAGAGAGAGAGAGAGACTGGTGCAAACAGTAGTCATACAAAATTACAGTACTATTAAATAAAATTATTTAATTACGTAGATTATTATTCTACTCATACAATCCTCCCCAGATGGAAGACATATAAAGGATCAAATGATACTTTTAACAATTGCATGTTTGAATGCATGTGTTTTGTTTTGATTGCTCCAAGTTGATTTAATTAAGCTTATATTTTATTAATAAAACTGTTCTAAAAAAATTTGACATATTTCGCAATTATTTTGTATGATTAGTTGATTTTTGGTCTTTATTTTACTCCATGCATTTTATTTATTTCCCTTTTTTTTCAGCTTAATCACAAGTACTTAAAAACTGTGGTCTACACATAATTGACAAACCCCATCTTCAATATTTCCACTCGAATAAAAATCTTGCAGCCTTGGAGGCGTGAACTATTCACAGGTGATTTACACAATCTGAATGGAACACTCAGAAAATCAGCTAAAGAACCAGCGGTTTAATCTACAACCCTGAACTGTTTATTGTCTTTTTTTTTTTCCCCTGTGGGATAAATGTAAAGGTTGCATTTATAACCCACAGATGTTTACCCTTCAGGAAATATTCAGGAAAAATAGAAGTTCCGTAGGGAGCTAGAATCATTAACCATCCAAACTGATCATCGCTATCAGGGCTAATGTGGACTAATGTTTTGTACGCTCCCTGTAGAATATTAATATTTCCACTGAATGTTCAACGGTTCTTACAAGAATTATATAGCAAAAGGTATCAGTTTCATAAAAAGGATTACCACCCAAATAACTCTTTAGGACCATTTTTTTTCCTATAAATGTTTTAAAGATCACCGTGCTGTGAGGTCTTGTAGAAAAGCACTTACTCTATGGGAGCCTTGAATGTTCTTTATAGAACTCAAAAGATGGAACCCATTTCAGAAAAAACGAGTCTATTCTCTACTTCTTCATTCTTCCTCAGACTTGCCCTAAGCAAAAAAGGCTCTTTCTGGTGCCAAATGGAAGAAAGGAAATAAGAGGAGTATTTGAGAAGGGGAGAAGAAATGGAAGGGGAAGGAAGGAAGGAATAAAGAAAGAAGGAAAGGAACAAAGTAACAAAGGAAGGAACAAAGGAAGGGATGAATAAAGGAAGGAAGGAAAGAAGAAATAAGAAAAGGGAAATGATGAACGGAAGAAAGAGGAGAAGCAACAGGAGGGAGGGAGGGAAGGAAGGAAGGAAGGAAGGAATGAAGACTCAAAGAGGGTTAGAGAGGTTTGGTTGTGTTGGTTTATTGGTTAGTTCATTTTTTTATAATTCCATGTAAATGCCTCCAACAAATTATTATTTTTTTTTCTGAAAACATTTCAGGATCCCAAAGTGGTGTTTGCCATTTAAAAGTGAAAAATGTGTAATGGCACATGATAACTGTATTGTAATAATATGAACAAACTATTAATAACAGGGCAAGCCTGAGTACTGGTGGTGCTTTAATGATTCCTTTAACTGCAACTTCTAGGATACTACTACCACTATAATAATAATAATAATAATAATAATAATAATAATAATAATAATAATAATAATAATAATACAGATTTAAAAATAAATAAACAAACTAAACTATAAACTGAAATATTTTCAGTAGTTTTTGGTTTGCATGTCCGAGCTCCAGTATTATCCAGTAGTAATTTGCTGTTGATGAAAAGAATATAATTCATTAATGAGCAACACATTGCACTTAACTGTTAACTTTCTGGAATGCCTGCAAGGTTCCAGGGCTGACTATATGTGGTTTTTTTTTCGGTTTAACATGTTTAAATCGTAAAACTTACTGACTTTTACAAAGCATGTGCATTAAAGACTCTTTTCATACAGTTTGTGTTAAATAACTTGTGTTAACATTATTTCAACTGTTAAGTCTAGCAGCTGTTACTCCTATCAGTTATGTTACCATGCCTTTTCAGAACTGTGCTGAAAGAGAAAATGATTCAGCACCTTCTGATAGATCATTGAAATCAAGACACATTCTCTGTTTAGAGAAAATAATTATTTGCCTGTGATTCAACAGTTATGTCTCGGTGCATACCACGTGTGTGCTGGTTAAAATTTCAGCACCTTTAATGTAGAACAGCATGCAGCCTTGATCCAAATGTTGAAGAAGTGTAGCTACTGTATATTACAATATTACCTCTACTTCTTAGGGTCACTCTCTCTCTCTCTTTTTCTTGTTGCTTGGCTCTGTACATTGTCCTCTCTACTCATACATTGTCCCACTCCTTTGGAGTGAAACCAAAATGGCTCCACAGTACAGAGAGGGATGTGAGAGGGAGAAAGAGGCCGAGGGTGGTTATACACAAACAGATGAGAGAAATGAAGAACTCTGTATGAAAGACAGGGACGAAGCGAGCACAGGGTACTGTGAGTGGAGAGTGGGAGTGATGGAGGCAGGAGGTGAAGAGAAATGGAGAAAAAGAGGAGAAATATGAGTGTGTGTGTGTGTGTAGGTGTATCAAAGGGCCTTTTAAAAGTGGTACAAAGTATGGATGGGATTTCCTGGCAATGTGTGTGTGTCAGTGCTTTACGAGAGATATTACACCAAATGCACAGCGTGTCTTCTTTGCATTCGTTTAAAAAAAACATCTGTTTGTGTTCTTGTGTCTGTGTGGAGAGATTGTCATGCCTCTGTCTTCACATGGAGGGGTTAAATGTTAAAGAACAGCAAACTCTGGAAGCACACATTGCTGTGTGTGTGTGTGTGTGTGTGTGTTTGAGCACATGTGTGTTTGTTTGATAGACAGACACATGCCAGTGAAGTTTGTGATGCTCCGGCTCAGAGCTGCAGCAAATTTAGAAAACAAACTGGTGAGGCAATTGAACAAGGGAGGGAGAGGAGAAAGATGAGGAGGGGAAGGAAGAAACAGACGCAGTGAGAATCTTATTTTTGTGCTTAGTACAGCATGTGCTGATGCCTATTAAATTTCATTTTCCAACAGTGGTGCACACATACAAAAGTGTTTATTGTGTGACACATATGCTCACATGTTTTTCTTCAATGAGCGGAAGATGTGGGAAGGAGACAAGGAAACTGACGATTAGCATTCCGAGCATTTATGGAAGTTTTCCAGCCTCGGCTTCGAACGGTGTGGTCGCGTGCATCGCATCAGCAGTGATTTAATGCTAACTTTTTGCAGTTTAAATAGAACGCGAACACTGCTGAGACAACAAGTTCAGATTTCATATGTGCCATATAGGCTCACATGAAGGCCTAGTTTTCTAACTGTACTGTATAAGGTGGAACTTGTGGAGGAAAAAATAATGAGAGTCATTTTTATCGCTTTCTTTTTTTCTACCAAAGATGCATAACAGATAGATTTAAAAAAAAAAGAGATAGAGGTGTCATGGGATTCAAAACACAAAGGAAGGTATAGTGTGTGCGTGTGTGTGTGTGGGGGTGGGGGGGTGGGGGGGTGGGTGATTGTGTGTTTGTGTGCTTGTTGTGGGTATTACTGGAGTACTCACAGGCATGAATAGGAGTTAGCACTCCATGAAGGATGATAATAATAGATAAGAAATCCATTAGAATTTTGTGTGTTTTGTGTTGGCTCTGAAAGCCATAATGGTCTATGCCCATCTCTCAATTTAACAAAGATAATTAAAGTTCTATTTCTATCCCTCTGACTCAGCTGGCTCAACTGCGTATGTCCATATGTGTGTGTGGGTGTATGTGTGTGTGCTCACACGCGTAATTGTTTATGTGCAGTGGAGTAAATGTGAATAGTTCTGTACAATCATTCTGAGTCACTACGTGCACATGCCAAGTGTGATGATTGTGTATAGCCGTGCGCAAGTGATTGTGTGAGTTACTGCATATGTCATTGTTTGAGACGATAATTTGGACAGTGTATTGCGCCTGGTCAATCCTCTTACATCAAGCTATAGGGGCACACCTCCTCAACTGTGCATATTACATTGTATTTGTCTTTCTTCTCTGTTTGCTTTGTAGCATCTGTTTTATATGTAGTGTGTGAACCATTTCTCATCGTCACCTACTCTCAACAATTCATACACCGTGCCTGGTAGCATGACTGACATGATGTATTTAAAGTTCCTGATGCATAGATAAATCTCAAAAATTAAAAAAGAGTTATATAATTTAGGTCTGCAGTAATATTTGAACATTTTATCATATGTATGTGGTTCAAGTCAAACCAGGACTTTTCATTGTGCAGAATAACAGAACACAGTTATGAGACAAAAAAATAAAAATCCAGCTACACTAATGCACTTATCCCAGCCTTTCACGACTGCTTGGATACCATCAGTATGAGGTCACCTATAAAACACTGGCCTCCCAGGAACTCCTTTACTGGCCCAAGCATGTTGAAAATTCAGTGTTTTTACTGCGGCTAAGAGTCTCATCGCTGTACTGAGTTTGAAGTCTTTTGTAAATGTCAACGGATTTGACTTGAATGTCCCTCATAGAAAAATAATCAACATGCGAAACACCTCAATGTGTGATCTAAGCTATATTTTAATGACATTTATTTGGGCAAGATTAACAATCTGAAGATATATTAATGTAAACCTTAGGGAATTAATTCAAAGCAGAGTGTATGTGGGCAGTGAAATTTGTCCGAATTTATTGCAGAATTCTTACACTACTTCAATGACTCCAATATCCTATTCATTTATCTCTGACTTGTTTGAATAAGATCTAAGTAACATTTCAAAACATTAGCACAAAAACTGTCCATGACTTATTTTAATAGTCATCTGTAATATAAATGAATGAAATTTAAAAGGAGATTGATTTTGCTTCCATATGCACACAAGTACAAGTACATACCAGAGTAAGGGACTTGAGCTGCTCTTGAATTGTATAATGGATTTTTAGTAAAATCTCAAACAAAAGACTACCGATATAGAACTTAACTCAGCAAATGACCAATCCTGCTCATTTTTCACCTTCTTTATGTCGCTTTGGCTGTCAGTTTCATAAATATCACATGTTAGTATTATATAGTGCTATTCCTGTTATGTTGCAGTGCTGTGGGGAAAATGTGAAGTGTGCAGCAGTTTTAGGAGCAGAGCTATTTTTATAGAGCTGTCCCCAAAATTGCAGATAAAGAAAAAAATAAATGTTTTTTGAAAGTTAGAATTATTTTAGTGAAATGTTGTTGGACCAACATTGACTACTCAACTGAAAAACACCCTTGAAATTATTCTTTTTGCAACTGCGCCATCATCCTGAACGGTCCTTGAACCCGAACCCAAGTCTCGGCAGTGAGAGCACTGATTGCTAGTCCACTAAGAAAACTGCCCCTGAGGCTAGTAAATGCACTTATATTGCTTCGTCAAACAACAAGCACCACAAAATAATTCCTCCAAATAAAAAAATACTAGACAACTGCAACTTCACAAACCATTAAATCGGGAAACAGGAAACAGCTTAATGTCCTAGAGACGTTATACGAAAGCATATGCAGTTTGGCTGTTGTGCAAGCCATATTAAAATATAGTACTGTAATTATTTAGTGTTTATTATTACAGTGCTGATGCAATGTAGCTGAGTTTGACACTTTGGTAATCTATGCCTCTTGCTGCTAATATCACTAGCACTGTTTTTTCTGCATTCGTGATCCATGATTCACTTCATTTTAATATTTTCAGAGAGCTAATCCCATGATCACTTTGCATACAAGAGATGTAAGACACACATGCTGTGCTTGGGAAGCTGTTGTATTCATCCTGTTCTCCAGTCAGGCGTTCTGAATTCTCTTTTTGTTGATGATTGTTGATGTGTTGTTTTGTGTTTGCATTTCCAATATTATTTTGAGGTTATTAATTATAACTTTCAACAACAACATTGACCTGATTTGGTGTTTAAGGTGGACAACATGACGACCAAATTACAATAGCGTGACAGTGTCATCCAATGTTAGAGTTCCTGCTGTAGAAGTTTGCTCAGCTTAAGTTTGCATGACACATCCTGTAGATACGTTCTGTTTATCCTCACATAATATACAGAGTGCATGCTTTATTAGGGCGCTAATTGGCTGTTTTTTTTCCTTTCTGTCGCATTGTTGTGCAACTAAAGTATTGATGATACAGCTCACTCTAAGACTCACCCAGGTATGCAGATGCTATCTTACAAATTTTGCAGTTATCTAGTATATTAGGACTAAAGCATCCACTGCATTTTTGCAGATGTTTAGATGCTTTAGTGGTTCTGACCATGTTTGTTATGAATTTTGTTAAAAATTTAAGGTCCCATATTTTCTTAAAATAATGCCATTCTGACCATGCATTTTCCATACAATAATCTCAAACTTTATTTTGCTCCTGCTCCAAATGCATCATTTCAGTTTCTATGTTAATGAGCTACACCCACCATAGAACAGTAGAGCTGGAGGTATCTTCTTAGATGATTTTTATTTTTATTTTTTAACATTGAAGTCATGTTTGATTGGCAGCAAGGCTTAGTGTCTTAGTGCTTAGCACTGCCGCCTTGTACCTCCAGGACCTGTACTTGATTCTCACATCAAGTCTGTGTGCATTGAGGTCGCATGTTCTCCTTGTGCTTGGTGGGTTTCCTTCCATAGTGTGCACATGTGAATTTTGACCAGAGGTCCTACCATGGTCATACAAAAATTAGAAAATAAATAGAATGGTCACCAATGGCCTCAACGGCCCCTAGTTGGAACACAGAGGTTGCTAGATGGATGGATGATTGGTTACAAACACCTTCAGTGTTTATTTGTGTGATTTACTTGGCTGACATGATGTGTGCAATAAATGCAGGACCATTATAATGTAGCCACATTTTATAAAGCCACCAAAAAAGGCTGGTGATGCATAATGTTTGCCTGATAGCTAGCAAATTGTGCTATGACTTTTAATGATAGGTACAATATATGCGTGCAAACAAAAGGGCTATTTTATTTCACATAATTTCTCACATTTAATAGGAGGAAAGCTGCCTCCTGTGCAATGTTACCAAATATATAATATAACATTGTGTGTGTGTATGTGGACTTGCCTGTGTGTGTGTGTTTCTGTGTGTGTGTAATGAAATAAAAAGCCTGCTGCTAGCTTCAATTGTAACTAATATCCAAAAACAAAAATCTGAGCCTTGACTCAGACTTCAGGTCCGTGATTAATTTTTGGACTGAGATTTGGACAAATAAGTGATTTATGAACATATCTGAGACGATGATTCAGAGTAGTGGCAATGAGGAAGGTCAAGAGAGAAAGAAAAATTTTCAGTAATGTTTTATAGCTAGGATTTGGCCTGCGTAAAATAAGGAAATAAAGACATAAACTTTTTTTTTTAAAGAGAGAGAGAGAGATAAAAAAAAAAAAAGATTGAGATCATCTTGCTGGAGCTGGAGGCCAGGCAGCAGAAGCCCTCTCTCAATCACTCTTGTTTCTGCTGTCCATGTTCTGAGTGATTCATCATCCTGCCATACTCAGACATGATGATCAGATCTCGCTTTGCCGCTCTTGCTGCTGCAGCAACTCGAACTACTGATAATCTTAATGAAAATGGTAGTGGTGTTTGTACGGGTCAGCAAGGATGCAGAAACATGTGTCTACCGATTCACTATAACACAGAGAGAGGAGGTTGGGGTTTACAGGGGGTAACTTCTATGCTATGCCCTCTGGTCAATAGACAGCATTGTGCCAGGCCTTCTCAGATTGTAGAGCTGAACAGATTTTATAGCAAAAAAATAAATAAATTAGTATCTGCACAATATTAACCAGCATTTATTTAAGCTTAGCTGAATTACATGAATTAGTTTGTATTAAATATCGTTTTAGGGTTGAGATTAAAATAAAAATATATATTTCTAAATTCTTATTTTGTTATATACTGTAATTATGTATTAATCGATTCATTCATACATCGATTGATTGGTTTAGTTTTTTACTTGAATTTTAAGGACTTACACTTGTCTAATCGTCTTCTTCCATTAGATACAATCCAGATACAATTTTTTTCTAGTTTAATACATTTTTAATCTTTAATGATCAAGCCAGAGATGGCAAGATTACTTGAGGAAGAAAGCTTTAAAGCTCCTCAACCCTGCTCCTGCAGGACCCCTTCCCCTACACATTTTAGTGTTTTCTCATCACCCAGAAAAACTGATTTAACTAATCACCTAATTAACAGGCTTTTCGGAATTGAAGTCAGTGTGATAGAGCAGGTAAAGCATTAAGATTTCCAGGACAGGGTGTTCTCCATCCTCATCTGGGTGAAACCAGATTATAAATAATTCCCTTTAAATAATTCAGTGCGATTATAAATAATTCCTTTTTACTGTAAAACTATGTACTGTATAGTCAAAATGTGCAATCGTGTTACCAAAATATTCACTGCAGTTTTAATCCTTTAAATGGGACAAATTTACTGAACAGAGATTTTAAACTATATCCATCCTTTTACTGTTTATTGTAAAGAGACATGGGAAATATTGTCTTTTCACAATATTGCCAACTTCAGTATTTAAAAACTAAATAAAAAATAAATGTGTATAAGGGCAAGTGCTTAAGTGTCCAGAATTTATTTGATTTGCGTTTTGTTAATTTTTTTCTTAGAAAATAAAATGTCCACTGATAGAGACTTGAGTGCAAAACTGTTAATGGAAATCACAGTCCAAAAACTGGCAATTGCAGTCCTAAGCCATTAAAAAAAAACTCATAACACATAATTTTTTAGTCCAAAGTCCAGGCCATGTGAGGCCATGCTCAGCACCAGCAGCAGCAGCAGCAGCGAGTGCTTTCCAAGTGATGAAAACTTGCTTTTCCTTACAATTATATGGCCGCCTATAGAAAATAACACACTGCCAAGATCACAAGCTGTGCACATACAATATGGCTGGCAAGCGACATAGATTACAGGGGGGGGATCACGATGCCAAAATACAGTTTACACTGTTCAGTAAACAGAGAATAAAATTACATATCACTCGATTTTTTTCACAGTTGCAATGAATAGTCTCTTTTTCTGACAGGTATAATGTTATAGAATGTATAGTGTATGTATGAATACATTAGATATTGTTGACGGTTTTTAGATTTTTAGTTATTAAGCATGCAAATGTTGCTAAGGATTATAATGGAATTGAATATACAGTATATATAGTGGAAGGTGCTCTTTTCTACATTCCTGAGCTCACAAACACCCATAGTAATGTAGGAATAGTAGAACACAAATTGCAATCTATTTTTGATTCTATGGTTTGTTTGTTTTTTACAAATCTACAGAATAAGGTAATACGTTATAACTTAATTAAATAAATAGGAAGCAGTAGAATGATGAAAAGGGAAGCAAACAATAGTAAGATGTTAAGAGAGAGAGAGAGAGAGAGAGAGAGAGAGAGAATGTGTGTGTGTATATCAGATGTCAGCAGGGTGGAATTACATATTTGAGTGTTTTCCACCCACTGCGGACATGCTCTGTGCACTCAAGATGCCTCATAGAGGCTTGAGACAGAAGGAAACTACATTGTTAGGGTGAAAAAGGCAGGGGAGGACAGAGTGTTGGAAGGGAGACAGGAAAATGAAAAACAAACACAGCAGCTTACATGAAGACATGCCCGTCTGAAGTTAATAAGCGGAGTTCAAGGTCAACAATGAAAAACAGGAAATATAATAAGATGTTCCCATGTCCTGCACAGATACAGTTCCAGTCAATAGAAGCTGAAATAAAACGACAAAAAAAAGGAAATGTTTTGATAAAACTTCAAGCAAACAGGCTTGCTGAATATAATCAGGAAAAAAAGGTCAGGAAAACATCAGGTGGAAAGCCAAGCTCATTCAGACGCACAAAGACTCCATTTGAAGCTCCATCATGGTGCAAAGGGAGAGGAAATTGACAGTTAGAGAATTGGACAGAGAGTGAGATGAAAGGAGTTTAAGACCGTAACACGGTGGCTCTGTGAATACCTCAGCCCTCGCCTCAATCAATAAAACTACATGTACATGAAAAACTGAAAGGATTTGACTAGAATAAGCAAAACGAGTAACATTAAACTACCAAAAGGTTGAGCTATAGAGAATCTCGGAAGCACTGACTCGAGGTGTTAAACAGATAATGAGCAAGGACAAGGAAAAGGGCAGATAAGGACACTAAGAGGCAATCAAAATGAGAAGAGATGAGAATAGAAACAGTTAGACAGGGTTGGTGATCAATTCACAAGTGTAGAGCAAAGGTTTTATGTCTCGTTAGAAAAGAAATCACTTTTACAAATGTGCATTAATTATTTTCAGGGCTGAAAGTTCTGGGGCAAAATGTCAAGGATTTGTATAAACTGTTACATTTCCATGATTAATTTATTAAAGGGAATGAGATCAACATGGTCAATAAACAGTAGGAAGAGATCAGGCCAAAGGGCTCAAATTCACTAACAGATTAATCTTCCTTTTCTGCAATAGCTAATAGCTAACTGAGAGGGAGCAGACGTGCAAGTGAAACAAGGGATGAAAATACAAATTTAATGAAAGAAAAATACAGAATAGTTGAGGAGCATGGAGGCAAGTAGTTAAAGTGGGACTGCAAACAAAAAATTGCAATAAAATTAAACTCAAAACAATTCATAGCATTGAAGTGAGAAAGATGGCAGTTTGAAATGATAGACTACAATTATGAAGCCCAGACAGGAGATGATTGTAACAGGATATTTTAGATAGAAAGAGAGCAACAAGATAAGATAATGGATTCAGCAGGATAAGATTGTGCCTGTGAGGAAATGGAAAGTACAAACAGAAAGGGCAGAGAGGGTTTGAAAGTTGAGAATGAGGGGAAAGATTAGGGCTTCAGTGTGAAAACAGTAAACTGCTGAAAATAGAGATCATTTTGGTGCTATCCTCAGCACTCTTCTTTCTGTTTCTCTCCATCATGTTTTCTTTTTTTTTTCGCTCCTGGGAGCCTTTGATCCGTCAGCTCAGCTTGTCAAGTCAGGAATACGTTTTACTTTACAGCATAGGAAGAGACACAGAGAATAGTAAGTAGAGTGAGGAAGGGAGCGAGCCATGTAATAGAGATGCCACGGAGCAGCGAGTGAGAGCACACAGGGGGCGAAGAAGGAAAGGAGGGACACTATAGGTGTAGTGACCTAGTTTAAAAACAGAGGGAGGATGTGTGTAACGGGAGAGAGAGGGTGAGAGCAGGCAGGCACACTTTGGCAGTCGACCATGTTGGATAGTCTGGTTTCCATGGAGACAGAGGATGAGGAGAGCAGTGTAGTTGGATGATTGGCCGCTGATACACACTGATATTCCTGAGCATACACACACACACACATCTTCACACATACACACACACATACACCCTCCCTTATATGGAATTTGAAGTACCATCTGTTTTAGTTTAAAGTACAATTTTACAATTTTTGCTTTACATAAGTATTACCACTTTAGAGGACTTTAATCCCTTGTAGTTCATAATCTTGATGATGCTATATTGTTAGTGATTATCATAGATTCAACTAAGCTGTTTGTTTATCAAGTATTTGATTTACAAGTCACTTGAATTAATAGGTTTAGTCTGAAGCTCACTGACTATGAATACATTATATGGCCAGATATATGTGGAACCTGGCAATCACACTTATATGTGCTTCTTCTTCAAATTTGTACCCCAAAGTTAGAAGCATAAAATTGTATCTCTTTGTATGCAGTCACATTACAGTTTCTTTCACTGGAACAAAAAAAGGACCAAACCTGTTTGACAATGCCGCTGTGCACAAAGCCAGACCCATGAAGAAAAAACGGAAGTTTCCTCGACAGTGCTCTGCCCTCAACCCTGCTGGAACAAATTGGATTGTTCACCAGAAATGCACACTAGACCTCCTTACCCAATTTCAGTGCCCAATGTCATTAATGCCCTTGTAGTTAAATGAGCACAAATCCCCACTCTAAAATGCAATGCAATGCCTTCCCAGAAGTGTTTGGGCACTAAATCTGGAAAGAGATAGTGAGCATTCACATATGACTGTGATGTAATGGTAAGGTGTCTGCAACCACATGGTACAGTATATTGTATATTCAAGGCAGAGGATTGTTCTTGGGATAATGCAAGCAAAATGTATACCAAATTAGATATTTCTGAAAAAATTGTCGATCTAATCTGATTCTGCATAAAAAATTTGAGTGAGATTGAATTTGAATTTTATTTTATAATTTTTTTATTAATATTTAATAATTTAATACATTTATTTCTGTGGATCTCACACATCCCCGTTCACTATCACACTCATATATACACACACAAACACACACACATGCAAACACTCTGCGGACTGTGACATTTCACGCATTTATGCAAGGCATTGCTTCCTGCACACTGAACACTTTCAGACAAGTGTCACTGGACATCTGAGTTGCTGTCTAAGTTAGAGTAACTGTTTTTTTTTTTACTTGTGAACAAATAAATGTGTACATAGTAGTAGTACTGTAGTAGCATAAAGTGTAAATAATAATAATAATAATAATAATAATAATAATAATAATTATCATTATTATTCACTTTGCTTGTATATATTCTGTTTTCCTGTTGCAGTGGGTTAGAGGATAGTTTGCTGTTTGATGCCATTGTTCAGGTGAAAGCACCCTTTTGTGACAAAAATTAGCTGAGAATGATCAATCCTTGCAGAATGTGTATTAGGACATGTCGCTGCAGACGAACGTTAAAACAGTTGAAAAGAATGCATTTACACTTTTACATTGGCGACACGTCATACAACAATCGCTGAGTCACACATTATTACTGATGCGCGCCATAAGCAGCCCTTCATTTTCCCAGAAAAGATGACTGACTAATGATTGCCATTTGAAAGTATATGGTCAATGAGAGATAACTGCTAGATCTTAGCAACAAATGCTCGATTGATGGCAGAATGGCAGCCATTAACAACCAAGTATGTAAGATAGCGGAGACTGACGCTGGAAAGGCAGCTGCTGGAAAGGCAAATTGTCGTGGTCATCTTGATTGCATGCAGGAAAACAGCTAGCGACAAGTTTGACAAGTAACGTCAGTCAATCGAACCTTGGTGATGAAAGGCATCTGTCAGCAGTTTATCTGTCTATTCCAGGTGATTCCTCTAAATTTAAATATCAGGCAGTACTCTGAGGTTGTCTTGTCGCAAGTAAAAGGGCCGCTTTAGGAAAGCAGTATATCTGATTCTAAAATGGTGCATTACTGTAAAGTGTTAGAAAAATGAGAGGATCTCAGCATGGTTGAGCAGAAACATGCCACTTGCTATTTAATCCTGAATATATAGAACAGTGCCTTGTTTTACTTTGATTTTCTTGTTTTTCTTGACTTTGCTTTTCTACTTAGAATACAAAAAAACTAAAGGCAATTTTTATGATAACTTTGTGAAGACACATCCTCTAAGAAACAAAATATTCTCTCTCGCACAATGTTTTTTCATCCACGTAACATAATCGAGGTCCTGACCAAAGCTCCTTATCTCTCATCGACTACTGTAACTCTATTTTATTTGTCATTTCCAAAAAGCATTTACAATTGTTACAGGTTATTCAGAATTCTGCAACAAGAACTATTATGTAAATTGAAAACATCATAACTTCCGATATCTTTTTGTGCTTATTTTAAAATGATTTTATTGACATTTAAAGCTTTACATTACATTTCTCTGGTGTACCTGATTAAACTGAACACACCATATGCCCCTGCTCGATCACTGCAATCTGCCTCGGCTGGCCATCTATCAATACCAGCCTTTAATCTTGACACAATGGGTGTTATCTAGGGAGCGTTCTCTAGGGTGGTGCCAAGGCTTCAGAACAAACTCCCGCTTAACATTCAACACTGTAACTCCATCACTGAGTTTAAAACAAATACCAAGAATCTTTTTTAATTACCTTATCAATTTTAGTATCTCTTTTATATATAATCCTATTTATTAATACATTTATTTACTTATTTAATTTCTAGATTAAATGTGGATTGACAATTTTTATTGATTGATTCATATTATTTTTGACTATATTTCATGTTATTGATCTTAATTATTTTCTATTGATTTTTTTATTGATTTTGTTCTTAATTTATTTTTATCATTAGCTATTTTTAGTTTTTGTTCAATGAAAAGTGTCCTTGGGTGCTTGAAAAGCTTATAAGTAATTTATTATTATTATTATTATTATTATTATTATTATTATTATTATTATTATTATAAAATATTTATTTTTATTATTATTATTATAATATATTTTTATTATTATTATTATTATTATTATTGTTATTATTATTATAAGATATTTATTATTATTATTATTATTATAAGATATTTATTTTTATTATTATTATTATTATTATTATTATTATTATTATTATTATTGCTGCTGTTGTTGTTGTATTCAATAGACATTTTCACAAAGGAGGGCAAGTTAGTTGATTTCACAGTATAAATAAAGGGGCATGATATATTAGAAATATTTATCATAACTTTAAGTATTACACTAAACTGTTATGCATGTGCAGTTATGAAATGAAATTGTTTATAAGATGTACCAGGTAGGTTAGCGGATGTGTATTTGGTTAGTCGAATGAAAAGAATGCAGCACGCTAGATATTTCTTTCTTTCTTGAACCTCATCATAAGTGGTAACTGGGGGACTCAACACTAAGTTCAGTGAAAGAAACTTGTAAGAGGAACAACATATTAAACCAGGGGTCATTTATTTTGTAAACATATTTTTGCCTGAGGGTGTGTGTACTGAATCGT
>JAQMYJ010000001.1:15910776-15927856 GCA_030014305.1 Clarias laeviceps | reverse complement strand
ATAGTATTTCAATATGACTGGGTCTCTGTTGCTTGAAATTTACCCACAACATGTACTTATCAATGGAATTAGTAATGAAATTCATTTTTTTTTGCACTTGCCTGATGGATCTGCATTTGGAGTATAATTCTTGCTTACGGGGCCAATCCAATTATGTCAAAAGGTCAGCGTCTCAGACACAATTTTTTCAACCATAAACTTTTGTACTCATTGTACCCCAGTCTGTATGGAAAAAATCCCATACCTCTGTGCTTTGCTCGAACAGTGTGTTTATAATTGAACTTTTATGATGCAATACTGAACATGCTTTAAGGTCTTTGGAATTGTGCTCTTTGTACCTATATATGTTCTTTTATGTGCAGTCCACAAAGTCCTTCCTGCCTTTAATGAAGATCAATATGAAGCGTCCTAGATTGAGAGAGTTGAAGGCTGTCAGCAGAGTGTCCGTATGGTTTTTGGCCCCTTTGTACAGGTGTAATTGGTTTTAAATCGACAGGAGGTAGTGGAAAGTGTACCTTGTGTCCATGGGTAGGTTTTACCCAATAGCTCGAACAGCAGGAGACCAGAAGGAGAGAGACAAAAAGAGTCAGAGAAGAAAGTGAGAGCAAGTGCTCTAATAAAGGAGACAAAAAGGTCATAAGCTGGTGTGATAAGGGAACATTTCAAACTGATTATATGAATGCCTAGACATATTTCAGCAATAAGCATGGTGAGAGAAGTGTTTGAAAGAGGGTTGTTACAGAGAGTATAAGAATAATGATGAGATGTCTGGAACAGGAAGGCAATAGAATAATGAATATAACTGTACCCCTGCTGATATTCCGAAAGAGGTAACATTTTATCATCATTTTTAACTTTCTGTATAATCACATTTGATTATGAAGACCAGACCAATGATCTGAGGTATGGATAATTAGCTGAAGTACAGGCTGGATAATTTTATCAGCATTGATCAATAAGCCCTGTTCTTTGAGCCCATGATGAGCTTGTCATCGACCAGCGATTGAACAAGCCTACAAGGTTCCACACATTTTATTTTCATCATTGATCCTTCTTGGCAGGAAAATATTACATTAAAAAGTAAGCAGGTCTGTTAACGGGGTGAAAGAATAGATTTCAGTAGTATCTGTGGAAGATTTTTTTTTCTCACCTTTTTGAAAATAAGATTTAAAAAAAAAAACATAGCACAGGCTATAACCTATCTGACTGATTTTTAGATTGGCATGGTTAATAATGATGGATTTTTTCATCTTGCAAAATATTTGTGTGTGTGTGTGTATGACGCAAACATCTATTTGTGCATCCATTCTATATACCACTTTTCCTTCATAGAGTTCAGGGAGAACTTAAGTGGGTTATGTATGGATTTGTGTGTATTATGTATGGCAACAGGATATTATATTGGAATAAAAGTTCAGTTCAGGACAGGATTTGTATAGCCCTAGAGACATTGTCACTATGCATCCTCGCAGATTTAAAGATGGCAAATGAAAACTCTCTGTGATGACTTGAAGGGAAAAAAATTAGAGAAGTAAGACTTAAACGACAATGTATAATCTTTCAGTGGAATTGTAAATGATTGCTTCAACTGCATATTATGAAGTCAAACAGAACTAAGTGTCTTGAAATGATGGTCAGAATGCGTATGTGGTGAATTAAAAAGTTCTTGGATAAGTACAGGACAGTCTTTATGATCACAGGAGCAGTTCTTAGGTGCAATTTACCTTATTAATATCCAGGAAATATTATAAACTCAAGAAAAAGTGGACATTTGGTGTGAAATTCTTTTTTCAGACATGCAAATCTTTATGCAGCCACTGGCGAAAGATAGCGAGCCATAATACAGTACTTGGTATTTTTCAGAAACAGCAGTAAAAGTCTTAAATAAATCATAAAGGGTTAAATGTTAATGTCACAGGTTAATGTCTTTCAGCTCTGTTGTGAATGCTTACTCTAAAATCCACATAGATTATAAACATGTATATAAAGTGCATTGTGGCCTTGCACCTCCAGGGTCAAGGGTTTGAGTCTTACCTTCAGCTCTGTGTGCATAGAGTTTGCCCATGTGCTTGGTGGGTTTCCTCCAACAGTCCAAAGACATTCATATTAGTCTAATTAATTTAAAAGTAGAGTCTGCTCATCCATGTCTTGTACACAGCCTCTGAGTTGAGCTTCCAGTCCAGTTTGTTGGTTTGGGTTGTGGTTCTCTCCCTCCTGTACAGGGTATGAAGGGTAGGGGAGGAGCATGGGTTCCCTGTGGTCCTACTGTACATTGCTGTTCAGCAGGAACTCAGACAGACAGACTCTTAGCACAACCTGTGGTCTGTCTGACAGGTATTCAGTAACCCAAGAGCTCATGGACATGTCCTCCTCCATTCTTTTCATCTTCTTTCTCAGCAGGAGAAGAGGTTGTATGGTATTAAATGCACTTGAGAAATCGAAGAAAGTGATTCTCAGTGTGGTGTTGTAGATGGGAGTGAATATATTGCAGTCTTACTGTCAGTGCTGCTTGGGGCTGGTCGACATGCTGCAGGAGATCAAGAAAATATTTACCCTTAGGTCTGAGATGATGGAACATCACTAGTCTCCTCAGGATCTTCATGACATGTGTGAGAACTACTTCTACTGTATATAATTGTTTAGGGAGGAGGGAGTTGTCTTCTTCAGAACAGGAAGCAGGCAGGATAGTGTCCACAGTGCTGGCACATTTTCTTGTTGAAGGCTCTGGGGGAAGAGGTGCTGAAGGATCTCACACAGCTGCTTAGAGCAAATCTTCAGCACCCAGGGAATGATTCTGTCAGGTCCTGCAGCTTTCCCAAGTTTTTACCTTTGTCTCTTCACCTGGGTGGTAGTGACAGATAGATGGGTGCTGGCAGGGTTGAGTGTGTTTTTCACTCAAAGATGACTGTGGAAAGAGGGGTGGTAATTGGGGAAGGTAGAGGTGTGAGTCCTCTATAGAAGCCTGGCGGATGATGGACTGATGAAGAGTTGTGAGGATCACATGAGCGTCAGTTTAGCTTGTCACTACAAAAAAATGTGATACTTCTGATGATCTTATATAAATTACAAGATTGAATCTTAACTGATGCCTGTAATACTGCTGTACTGTTGGTAATAACACTGATAAATATTAATTAATTAGATTTTTTATTAGTTCATTAAATAAGAGTTGTAAAAGAAAATCAGCTGCTTGCCAGACTGGAAATTTTAAGTTGGCAGTAGAAAATATTTGGTCGATCAGTTAAATTGAGTATAGAATTCCACAAGGAGGATATTCCAATAAAAGATAAATCTAAGAGTAACTCTTACATAATGATAGATAGATAGATAGATAGATAGATAGATAGATAGATAGATAGATAGATAGATAGATAGATAGATAGATAGCAGCAAAACAGTGTACTAAATTGAGCATATCAAGAAAAATATAAGTAAATATAGCTGTAAACACCAGTCCTCAGTAAATAAATGTAAATGACAGCATGCAAATAGTAAACTGTATATTGCAATTATAGTGAGATAGCAGCAAGCGGAAAAACCAAATGACATCAAGTACAAAAAAAGTCTAATTCAATAACGCAATATGCTGTCAGTGGTATTTCCAGTGGTGTACTGTATATATCCTGTATATAAGCAGAATTTATATGCGCATATACACACAATGCATATACTGCACACATCTACACACACATCCACTGAGTTAATGTTTGCACTACTTTAAATGATGTCCTCCTAAACATTAAACTTTATAATGTTGAAGAAATCACTAACCGTAGGTCTTCCCTAACGAAATGTTTGCAGGTGTTCCGGAGTGCAGAAGGCATGGGTATTCGCTTAGACAGCGCATCTGCATTCCAGGGAGCAGTTATATCACCACATTACGACTCCCTATTGGTTAAAGTCATCTCAAGTGGGAAGGATCTGCCAACTGCGGCGAGTAAGATGCTCCGGGCCCTGACAGAGTTTCGCATCCGTGGAGTGAAGGTAGGCTACACCTTAACAGCCATCTGGCTTTCTGTTGTGCCTCATAAATGCTAAATTGTGAATATTAGTCAGCAGTACATAGTCAGGACAAACTATGATGTTTCCACACTATGGTGTCATGTGTAGAAGTTTTGCAAATGTTGAAATGTCATTGGTCCATAAGATCACATACTAATTGGTGTTGTGAAGACAGTATTGACAAGTGTTTGTTGCTTATTGTAATATCTTTTTTACAGCTCATTTATGATGGTGAAAAATTAACTCTCTGTAATATAAAAAAAAAAACACTGCAGCAGCATAATGGAAATAATTTCGTCCTTTTAACATTAATCACCTCATTTGTCAGTATCCATTGTAATCAAAAGTGCAGAATACGTGAGGTACAAGATGTCAGATGCAAAGTGAAATCATTTTCCTGTTGTAGTCTACTCATGAAACAACTTTAATTACAGAAAGTGAGATCCAGTTAATTAAACAATATCAGTGCCTCCTCTTGTCCCCTAGTTGGTACAGTGTGTTATCACCACACACTTAATACTGAATGCTGATTAGGTTCGTTCTATCAAGATATACATGAAATTTCTAGTTCTAAAGATCACTGAAGCTGAAATAGTCTACATGCAAATGAAACAATAGAAAAAAGGTTTGTTGAGAGAGTAACTCCAAGAGGCATGAGGTATTAGTGCCCATAGCAACTGTCACCAATAAACAAATCATGTTAAAAGGCTCGGTTGTGAGTGTCATTCAGCCTTCACAAAAATAAAAACAGGTAGTTTAGTATGTTGAAGTCCAGATATAGCATTAATCATCAGTTAAATGGAAGGTTCCCACAACGATAGAAAAATTAACATGTATATGTGTGGGTGGGCGATTGTAGAATACAATACTTGGGTAATTAGCTAGTTAAAATTGTTATTGTTTTTGTCCTTTTCAGGTTATCTGAAATTGGACTGTAAAGGTACATTGCAGAATATCATATTTAATTTGAGTTTTTTTTCTTTTTTTTTCTGTAGTGTAAGGAAATAAGCTGTACAGTTGATAAATGTGTTAGTTAACATTTTAGAAATCTGCTGTACAAATGTCAGATAAGCTTAATTAAAATTGTCAAGTTAAGTACTTACACCTATATTCTGTTCATGCTCAGTCAGGTCTGTAACATTGTAATTCAGTTCCCTCTTGATGCAAGAGCTTTATGCCTTCAGACTTGTCTTCAGTAAACAAAAAAGGGGGAATTCTCAATGGGATTTGGGTATTGACTTGTCCAGTCATGATTATTCTCCTTTCTAGCCTTAAAAATCCCTAGTTACTCTAGTCATGATCTGAGTCATTGGCCAGAGTTAAATATAAAGCATTATCCTCCGAGGTTAGAGATGATCACTTAAGGTGTCCATGGTTTTTTGTTTCTGGAGCTAGCAAAACACCATACCATTTGTTGTGGGCTCCTAATTTGTATTTATCAGATTGGGACATAAGTTTAAAAAAATATATCAGATACGCCACTTAAAGAAGAAGCCCAACCTGCAGAATAAAGTATTAACAAAGACCTGGAACTAACAATATTTGAGGAAGATATAATTGTTTTTTAAAGCTTATTTCTTTTCAAGCTCATTGAAACATGACAAAGAGAATGATCTATGTCCCATGTCCCTGTTACACCAGTCCTGGTTCAGGGTTTGTTTACACTGGTTTTGGTTCTGTTACTATAATTTATTTGGTTGATTTTTAAATATTCTCAGTAACTTTAACCTTTAACAGCGATGACATTACAACATAAAACATTATGCCAAGTATTGTATACGTTCCCCTTGCGCTACCTGGACAGCTTTAGCACCTTGTGGTATGACTCCACAAGACCTCTGGGGGTGCTGTGGTGTCTGGCACCAGGATGTTAGCAGCAGATATTTTGGGTGCTGTGTGATGTAGGGTGGGGCATCCAGGGATCACACTTGTTTGTCTAATGCATCCCATGGGTGCTTGATTTGATTGAGATCTAGGGAATATTGGATCAGAGTTGGTGGTATTGGTCTCTTTGCTTGCTGGGATGCACAGCGGGCTGTGGTGCACTGGGTGTTCTTTCTATCATAGCCATCACTGACTTTTTGTGTGATTGAAAGGGCTGGCCTTTGGTCCCTCCAGGCGTAAATGAGCTTTGGGTGCCCACCAGTTTGTGAGTATTTAATTGATAATCAGTGTTAATGTTATGTGGTATTAATGTAATGGTTGATCAGTGTATAAATACAAGCAGCTATTTATCTACTGTATATCCTTTATAAAAATCATGTAACCAAGAGGCACCTAAACTTCACACTTTGAGGGTCCCCTTAGTTCATAAGCATTTGACATGAAAAATTGTTCTGGTTTCAATGCCCACATATTCTTCAGGGAATCAAACTGGCTCTTCTCCCTGCTAGGAATTATTTTTGTGCTTTGGAGTAGCACCATCCATCTGCTCTGATTAGCAAAAGGACTCATGACCTCTAAACACCCTGTAGGCTCCAGCATATCTCTGCTGTTTTTTATAGTTGACACACCTTTTAAATGGCAACCACTTGTCTGTAATTTGATTGGAATTCAGAGGTGTGATTGAAGCGATCCTGGGGTCACCACTGTCTTATTGGTGATACACTTCAGTCTGAGGGCCAGCTTAGATATTGCTATTGATCCTGCTACAGAAGCAGGGCTTTAGAAAAAAAAATTCATCACATCCTTCATTAAACAACAATTAGGGGGAAAAAACGGTGAAATGGCTTTAAAGTTGCTGGAGTTTAAAAGTAAGCTACTCTACATATTTGTGATTGTGATTCAATTTAAATGTAATGTTTAACTTCATGTAAATTCAGTTGTTATATTGGTAAGATTTATCTATACATTATCATTTTTATTCAGCTCTTTCCTTAGTTAAAGAAAAACAATGTTTTAGCAAAGAACACACCAAACTGTATTTTGATTAAGAACCACTTATAGCTTACAAATTAAACTTCCAGTTTCAATGCTTTTAAGACAAAACTCAAATAAAAATGCAAAATAATGCCTATGTATCATATCGCATTAATAAATATACACTAATTTATATGAGCTGCTAACTGAGCTGAAATCATTTTAAAGTAATCTTGAAACTGAAAGCATGTACCACATCATGGAAGCTTTCTTATAGCATGATGATGAATGAAGGATACAATGTTTACCGGTTATGCCGTGTCCAACTCTGTCTACTCTGGTCAAGTCGGAAAATGAGAAAATGGGACTAAAAACCAGCTGAATGGTGTTGGAATGTGATACAGTATGCAACTCACAGAAAAAGCACTCTTTCACACCTTTTTTCTGGTCCAAACGGAATTCACTCTGGCAAAGTACAAGAATGAAAGTTATGTTTTATTAAGCTTCAATGGACAACAAAAGTAATTGCAGGAAACATATTTTTTGTGAATGAGCAGGAATAGGATTAAAATATATATACACAAAAAAACGTTTCTGCCATTGTGAAGTATTTATGTACTGATGTATTATGTCTATTTAACATTTTTCAGTGCATACCTATACACTTGATATTGAAATGAAATGTATGAACTAAAGAAACAAAGAACTGGCTTCATTTAATTGACTTTCTTTTCCCACTGCTCTGACTGGTAGTCATTGCCACAATAGTGACTCGCGATGTTTGTAGCCAATGATGATTCTACTAAAATATTAAATGAATAAATGAATAAATGAATTAACCTCTATAACATTGATTTTTTTAAAATCTCAAACTAAATCTTAAAGGTTCTGTCAAGGCCCAAAAGGCTATAAAAGTCCCCTGTTTCTTCATTAATATACCAAGTTCTTGCTTCCAGCAAAAAGTCATTACAAGCCTGGATTTCAGTTTTTAAATCTGTGGGACATGAAAAGAGACAAGCAAGCTCCCTTCCTGCTCGAGGTGAGTGAATACAGCTGCGTCTGATGATGTGTCTCCAGCTGTGTCTTGCTCTCTACCATGCACTTACTTGTGCTTGTGCTGTCCAGACCAGTGGTGCTGAACCTGATGAGCAGGCACTAAGAGAGCACAAAAGTAAGCCACCATATTTAGCCTACACAAATGACTGGTTTTGCGGAAAGCACCAGTATGTCACAGTGATATATGAAGTGACTAATTACAATCTAATTTACACTTTACTAATTAGCTGTGTCCGAGATTGTGAGTGGACAGGCACATTTTGAGCTCGGTACTTGGGCATCTGTGGGTGAGTCGCTAAATATTGCAGTATTCAGTATCCATTGCTTTCTCACACAAGCAAACGAAAAAATGAAATGTGTCTGCTATTGGAGGAGTATAATGGATGTTGACACTGTAATCAAGATAGTGAGACATTGAAAAGGATGACCTTAGTGTGATAGCTGGAAATCAGACCAGAAAGAGACCAGAGTCAACACACATATAAAGGCACACAGCTGGTCTCCTTTCTGCCTGTCTGGCCAGGCTAGCTGGATAATAAAGCATTCTTCTTTACAGTACATGACAGAACATTGCTGTGGGCATTTCATTGCATTCAGCCACAAGAGCATTAGTGAGGTCAAGCACTGATGTTGGGCGATTAGGTCTGCCTTGCCAAGAGCACTCCAATTGCTACCAAAGGATGTTTCATGCACTACGTTCATTCACTCCACTCGACAAACCGTTTCTGCAAGGTTCTCACTTCATTCACAGGGGAATTGGCACACTGAAACAAGAAACTACTGTCGTAAAACTGCCTTAAACAAAGTATGAACTGTCTAAAATCCCATTCCCTTAAAATTAAACAGCAGTGTGTGGCATTCTATTTGTACTTTCTTTAGAAATTTATTGACAAAAATCAACCTTATAAAAATGGATATGAATTCCAGCAAGAGAGGGTGATGCAATTTGTTTTACTTTATATTTTTATATATAGTATAATGAGTTTTATAATGGGTATTATAATGGGTTTTGTACATGATATATGAAGGGCTGAATGGTGTAACTATTTGTGGCATGGCAAGTCCCTTTTTCCTTTTAAATAAACAATGAAAGTAGTAGAAATTATAATTCAGGGAATGAATTCCACATCTATACAAGAGATTTTTTACCAATTTTTATGCCCTTTAATCTGAATAAAAGCAATTTATAATGCTTGCTGTTTAAAGGAAACACAGCATGAGCCCAGCAGCATGTGACACACTGGACATGAAATATGAACATGAAGCTGTCCATCTTGCAAGAAGTGTCCAATCTTAATTGTTTCAAATGAATATTGAACTATATATTTATTAGGAATATTTAGCTCTCACGTCCAATATAATGACAAGACATCACCAATAAGTGAGAAAATCACAGTCAAGCCCTTTATGATGGAATTTGAAATAAACGTAAATTACCTGTTTGAAGAGGTACAATATGGAGAGGATACCAAGAATAAGGAAGGAGAGGCAATATGGTACCAAACACTGCAACTTTGCTTCCTGTGTACTCAATTTCAGCTATTTACATAACAGCATCCTCAGCCTGGAGACATTTAATATGCTATTATTTGTAACCATCAGTCTTGTGTAAAATACCTGAAAGTGATACTTGACTAAAAATATAGAGAATGACTTTGGAAGAAGTTAAAGTCACCTTTTAGAATATTACTTGAGTACTGATATTTACTATATTTAAATATAAAAAGAAATTTTCTGATTATAATGTACTTAAGTATCAGAAGTAAAAGTAAAAAAAAAAAAAATCTAGTGGGTAGACTTTTGATTATGAACATTATTTGGGTCCTTTATAGTAAAGCATACCATGGTGTAGTTAAAAATTTAGCCTGGTCATCACATTAGCAGTTAAATACCTCTTAAATAATATTGAAGTATAATGTTGTGGTTTTTCTAAAATCAATTTTAAGTAAACTTACCTCAAAATGCTTTTTCAGGTTAGCCAGGGAGTGTTTGAATGGCAATAAGTCAATTATTTTCAATAAAGGCACCTCATCCAGTAGAAAAAATATAAAAATATATATATATATATCTTGCACATAATGTAATAGTGTAATGTTATCATCACCATCATGGAGTTCACTGAGTTCACCTCTGTATTCAGTGTAGTCATCACTTATATATATATATATATATATTTCCAGTTGGTATCTGACAGATGATTTCTTTCATTCAAATTGCTACAAAATTATAGATAGGATACCATGATGATACCAACAATATATTCCAGTGTATTCTGTTTTTCATATAAACTGCATCCTGCACAATTTGGTTTGTACATGAGTCATACTACAGGGCTGAAGCTGAACCCTGAAAACCAGCCTCATTCATTATTCCTCCACTGCCAACACCACAGTTGGCTTTAGGAATTGAGCCAAGTAATAATCCCCAAGCATCCACCAAACTAAGAGTATTCTGTCAGTTTGGATGACACATTACTTAATAGAATGGGCTTTATAGCACTTTAGCTAAGACTTGGCATTGTTGCCTGTATAATTTAACAGCTGTGTCCGGAAATCCACATACCCTAAATAGCCAAACACATTCATTAGGAGGGGTATTTGGAAATATTTGGACTTGTAATTTATTTATTTATTTATTCATTCATTTAGAGTACCACTGGGTAGTGAGTACTGAATTGATGTACTGAATTTAACATTCGTTTCTACAAATAGTTAATAGGTGTACATTTGTACATTTATATTAACACAGCTGCATAATATAAGGTCATAAACATATAGAACAATATGCTATTTCTCAAAGAAAAATGCCTAATTGATATGCTAAAGCTTTCTGATAATAAAAAGAAGTGTTGTTTGTGCTTTGTGACCATCATTAAGGTTGCTGCAAAATAAAACATTTTCACAACTGAGGAAAGAATTTGCTGTGCTCTTAGAATAGGAAAAGTGGCATATTCTCCCTGTCACTTACAGTACAAGGAAACTAGCCAATTGCAAGGCTCTGTAAACGCATGCATGCAGAAGAGGGCAGATAGCAGTTTCCTCTGTTAGTGTTGCACTGCCCTGTGATGTTTAAAAACTTCACATGTCTCATTCTAGCATGACGCATGTGCTAACTCCACCCTCCTCATGCTGGGAGATAAAGTGTGATAGCAGTAGAGCTGCCTAGCGATTGGAAAAACCAAGCTGTGGAGAAAATGGGGGAACAGCCATGAAGGTGTAGACAGCATGTAATTAGAAACTCATTCACCCATGCACATGCCTTAAAGGCAGGACACAACGAACAGACTGCAGGATAAGACTTTTCACAGGGTGCCTTATGTAATACTGCTGTATGTCCATATATAAGACAACTATAAAAATATGTGAAGTGCATAATATGTAATCAGCTGTATGTGCCCCTGATAGTCAGAAATCATTATTGTCTGTGGTCATTTAATATTGTCTTTCACTACTGTTTCTTAAAAGCCACTTAGAAATCATAGATCACGTGCATTAGGCTTACTCCTCTGTATTTACAGAGCACTCTACCACCATGTTCACGTGATTGAGTTCATTCAGTGGTTAGCTTTCTGTAAGACTCATTTGGGAGTCTCTGCGCATCCATAGCTTTCCACTGCTTTATTTTGCACTGCTGCTTTCTGGACCTCTGCCACTGATTTTTTTTTCCCTCTTTGATGTCTATGTAAATAAATTCTTATTGTTATTTTTAAAATAAATTTTTAACATGAGATCAGAGAGACACAGTTGTAAGGTACTGTAGATGGGGAAGTTGTTACTATTAAATTAAATATTAGAAACGATTGGCACCAGTCCAGTGACAAAATTATCTCAAAATGATATATGTGCATAATAATATTTTCTGTGCCAGCAATTTGGAAAGCTGCAAATGATGCACGAATGATGCACGTATAACACCTAAATATGTGTGATGTATTTAAAACACTCATGAAAAAATCTTTATCTGAAACTTTCTTTACATTCTCCATTTTCCCCTTTCTGTTCTCCATTTTTGTTGCAGTGAATCGATGCTCTGCATTTTTATTTACTTCTGGGAGGCCAGAGAAAGCAAAAGAGGCTGCAGCTGCAGCAGTGTTGATTGTTTTTGCTTCCATTTCGCTATGGCTGATTGAATTGATTGCTTTTGTTGACACACTTGTTAATTGCCATGAATGCAGAACTTAATTGGAACTACAGGGTGTCCCAAAATTTCCCATACATAGGGAAAATTAACACTTTTTAGCAAGATCCCATCCTTTTTCATATTCAGTTTATGGTTATAAATGTATATAAGCTTAATGTATTAATTAAAAAAACACTCTTATGGTCACTTTTGAAATGGATACAACTGATGAAAATTATTATGAACAATCAACCTGCAGGTGAGACATTTCTATTAGGCAAAACTGAACAGGCAATCGTTCATATTAAGATTTATTTTAAACTTAACATCTCTGCACATGGCCACCATCCTTTTTCTAGAAAAAAAGGAAAAATCCCAAACATCTTAACTAAAGGATATTAGTCTCTCATTTCAGTTAGGCAAAAGGGTCCCAATGAGCCATAGGAAGTTGCATGAATATTCATCAGGACACAGGCTACAGAAAGTATTACCATATAAGGAATGAGGAGGCCAACAAGGGCGTTATTTTATGGACATAGAACAAAGAGAGATGTAAGAGATAGACCTTTGGAAAAGTTCAAAATCTTACATTTAGTTAAATTAGTACTCCAGTCCACCTGCTAACTGTTTTAACATCATCAATTACATTACTAGTCCAATAGATTTTATAATTATTATTTTTTAAATTATTTTAAGTCTAAGTGTTAACGCAGAATGATTACTTTTTTTACAATATGGAAGTGGTTAACTGATAAGGTTTAAACACTACAAACTAAGGTGAAACAGCTAGCTAATAAATGGAAATGGATAAAACTTCAAGTGATTTGTAGCTTCAGCCTGTTGTATTGAGTTGTGATGTAGTAATTGTTTGCTGCTCAGAAGTTACCAAGTACTTAGATAACTATCTGGCGAGGCATACAACATAATTATGGTAAGGAAGAATTGATTTAAAACACACACACAACAAAATATTTCACTGCTGCAAGCTAACCTGAGGTTACCCATTAAAGAAAACGATTGCAAGCACAAAATGGGCTTACCTTTACGTGTTTGTTTAGATTTAACAGAGAATTCCCCTAAGAAGAAATCATAAGGGAATGAGGAATGCAGAGAAAGCATTTGAAAATGAACATCTATTTCTTCTTCTTTGTTTTTTTTTAATCTTTCAAATAAGACCAGGGTGTTGGAGCACCAAGTAAGAGTCGGGACGTTCTGTGGTTATTTTTTTCCCAGATGCTAAGTACTGTACGTGGTTGCACTGTTCTAGTAACGGGAACATTCTGTGTTTTTGCTACGTTAAAGGTACAACGTTTTTGGGCTGGTTTATTGTAAGATGAGAATAAACCAGCCCAAATAAAGCACATGCTGTACCCTGATTGGAGGGTAATTTTTTTCCCCCACTTATGAGTAAGAACGGGCGACAGATGTTGTGTGGCATAGTGTAGTGGAGCAGGAAGTATGATATTTTACTTTGAAATTTTATGGATTAACAGTAAAACATCCCAAATGGAAATACTGTAAATGGAAATTACAGTATCAAATTACATTTATTTCATATTGCTGTTTACTTCTTTAGACAGACAGACAGACAGACAGACAGATAGATAGATAGATAGATAGATAGAGTAGATAGATAGATAGATAGATAGATAGATAGATAGATAGATCTTTTTTTTAACTACCACATTTTTGATAAGTGGTAATTTCTCCTATATATATATATATGGAAACTTTCAAATACCCTGTAGAAATACATTCTGTCTCCTTTAATTTTTGTTCTCTCCATCTCACAACCCCTTGCAAAAACTCTTACTTTGTACATATGCTTTGGTTCACTTTTATTTCACCCCTTTTATATACCCCTCCATTTTCCTTCTCCATCTACTCAGTGATCCATTTGTCCATTTCTTTAACTCACATTGATTAAAGCTCTTTCTACATTTACCAAATTTTATTGTCACCAAATGAAACAAACTCTTCAGACATCCCTCCCAGTTCTATTTATTTCCTTTTATTTATTTATCCTGACGAGACTGCTAAGTGCCTCTCTATCAAACTGTATGCCATTATTACCACCAGCAAATTATGCAATTGTGGCCCAAATTGCTGAAAGCCAGCATAAACAAGCCATTAACAGGAGACAGGCATGTCGAATGTGTTTGTTGTTAAGCGGATGATTCTGATTAAATATGTAAAAGGGCTGTTTCATGTCCAACCCCAACACACACACATACACACACACACACACACAAAGTCATGTTCTTTGACTGAGTAACAAATTTCCTTCGAGTTCAGCTAGATCTCTCTTACACACACACACACGGACACACACGGACACACACACACACGGACACAGACACACACGCACATACACACACACACACACAAACACACACACGCGCACACACACGCACGCACACACACACACACACGCACACCTGCGCACACACACACACACACACAAACACACAGTGTAGTTTCTAGCTCCAGTGGATACCACTGTTAGAATTGCTGCAGCGTTCAGCACTTTGCTCTGCACTGTGTTGTTTGATGATTAGCATGCATGCCAGGCAACTCAACTGTGGAAAGCAGTAGATTTCCTGCATTAGCACTAGCTACCATCTCCGGTGAGGGGGTTAGTGCAGCAGGAGAGCTGACAGCTGAACAGGCCAAGTACTTAGCTGGACTGATGGAGCCCAGCAAACATGGCAACAAAGTCAGACAGCAGATGAATGCATGGTGGGGGGACCTCAAACTATATGTAGCATTGCCGGGGCGGGCCATAGTTCATTCAAGTGTAAAACGGTGAGAGGATTTGAGCTAAATGTATACAGCAAAGGGAAAGACAGAGGAGTGTCTTAAGGAGCTTTCAGTTTTTACTTGTGGTAACTGGAGACAATATTTTATGAGGGCTGTGCTAAAATAAATAGCAAATAATATTGTTTCAATAATATCAGTAAAGCAGGTAGTTCAGTGGTGGAGTTGACAGTGCTGGCTCCTCACAGCTCCAGGGTATACAGTTAAAGCATGATCATGGGTTAATCTCTGTGAGGGGTTTTCCACATTCTCCCCATGTCCACATGGATTTCCTCTGGTTTCTCCACTTCTAGATCACCAGTAGCCAGATTGGCTAGTCTAAATTGACCCTTTATTTAAATGAGTGTGAGAATGTGTGTGTATGGGGTCCACCTGTCTAGCAGTGTTACTGAGACAGGATCTTGATTCACCACTACTCTGAGCAGGACAAAACACTTACTGAAGCTGAATGAATGAATATCATACATGAATTATGTTATACTACAAAATCCAATATAAAATCCAACTTGTCATTCCAATGACAAGTGAAATGAAGTTTTTACCATCATGACTGCTTTGTTTGGTTTCTGCTGAACCTGTCATTCCAATGACAAATGCAACAGAAACCAGACAAAGCAGTCATGATGGTGAAAACCATCATGGTAAATCACAAAAAAATTAAAATTTTCACAATTCCTTGTTCCTCATTAATTGCTACTGGTTTTAGTTGGAGAATCCAGGAAATATTGGCAATTATATCAAAACTAATATGCAGCAATACGAATCATAAACACCAGAACGAGTCTTTGAGTAATTCAATGTTAATTTCTCAAAAAATCTCATATTAATTTCGGAATAAAGACTTTCTTGTTCATGTGTGTTAAAAGATAAGTAGTCATCTATCCAGATGCCCAGGGCTTTATAAGACGGGACACTCAACAGGAGATCATTTAGAGAATAGAGGTTTACACTGTCTTAGTTGCGGCATTTGCCAGATGTCCTCTGCCATGGAAGCCATTTGAAATCCTAAGAGGGCTTCTGAATTAAGTTAAAATTGTTCTGGATTGCTTGGGGCACAGAGCAGTTATGAGGATGAATTAACTTTAACAGAATTTTAGATAGAAACAAATGTTTGATTTGGTTGATATTTTATTTTACTAGTACTGCTATTTCACCAAACGATTAATGTAAACTGTCTGATATATGTTATATAAAACAATATTTCTATACCAGTTGTGTGTCTGCAGGCTGTATCCTATGGGTTAATGAGAGAATAATGAATTTAATGGCTTTATAAATTGGCCTGCACCTGGTTAGTTATAATGTTATTTCTTGGCATTGACAAGAAATGTCATTGAAAAGGCTGATAACTTGTTTACATTGTGAATTTCAGATAGTAATTACATTTAACTATTTCCAAAGCTCAAAACACACCAAAACTTTGGCAGAATTTAATATTACATTATTGGTCCCAGTTTATTTTCTTAGCAACGGCTGTAGGGGGAAGATATAAAAAATCCACTCTCACTTAGTGCAGTTCTCAGCATTAGGTTCTGTTTTTTAATTACTTATTTACACATTAATTTAAGTTACTGTTCTAATAAGATTAGATATATTGTTGTCATGACAACTGCTGTATTTTGGGCTAATATTAAGCAAGATATAATGTTACTACCTTGTCATTAGCACAATTGTAAACAGCATTGTGATTACGAGTCAGATTTAGAAACCCAATTAGCGTATTCAATTGAGCTGTATGTAATATCACACAAGAGGGAATTTTGTACTGAATATCAGCACAGATGTGATGCGGTCTTAAGCACAAGACCCAAAGATATCACAGCTATGCTCATTTTCAGAACAATAGCATGACCTTGAGTGTGATATTGCTTTCATACAACAGCTCCTCAAACACCATTTATTATCAACAGATTATGAAATGTTTGTTGATTTATCTGGCTCCACCAACACACATCCTTCCTTGACTGGTAGAGGTGTTGACCGACAGTTAGCGACCGATAGTTATTACTCACTCACTCACTCACTCACTCACCTACTCATTGTCTATACCACTTTATCCTGTATACAGCGTTGTGAGTGGATGAGTCTATCCCAGGAGACTGAGGGCACATGTCAGTGTACTGTACATCCTGGACGGGGTGCTAATCAACTGCAGGGCACACACACACACACACACACACACACACACACACACACACACACACACACACACACACACACACACACA
>JAQMYJ010000001.1:15879023-15894045 GCA_030014305.1 Clarias laeviceps | reverse complement strand
ACCCACAGGTGCGTCTCATCAGATGACGTCACCCGACCGAGGTTATATAAGCCAAAATTTGGCGTGTTTGATACACATATTCTTCACAACCGGCAACATGACAAGATGTTCCCATAGCGTTTTCACGGAGCATCGAGTGTAGCCTTTGAAAGGGAACTGCATGGAGGAATGGGCCAAAACACCAGCAACAGTGTGTGAAAACCTTGTGAGGACTTACAGAAAATGTTTGACTTCTGTCATTGCCACCAAAGGGTATATAACAAAGTATTGAGATGAAAATTTTTTTATTGACCAAATACTTATTTTCCACCATAATTTACAAATAAATTCTTTAAAAATCCTACAATGTGATTTTCTGGATTTTTTTTCTTATTTTGTCTCTCATAGTTGAAGTATACCTATGATAAAAATTACAGGCCTCTCATCTTTTTAAGTGGGAGAACTTGCACAGTTGGTGGCTGACTAAATACTTTTTTACCCCACTGTAGTTTCAAGGTCTGGTCAAGCTACTGTATATAGCACTCACTTACAAACATTATTGTGAGTCATCAAGACTGAATCATTGTACCTGATCGAATAATTAGAGCTAATTTTTAAGGCTACCAATAGGAACATACACTACAGTATATTGCCAAAAGTACTCACTCACTCATCCAAATCATTGAATTCAGGTTTTCCAATCACTTCCATAGTTACAGGTGTATAAAATCAAGAACCCCGGCATGTAGACCACTTATACAAACATTTGTGAAAAAATGGATCGCTCTCAGGAGATCAGTGAATTCCTGCCTTGTACAGAGATAGGATGCCACCTTTGCAATAAGTCTACTTGTGCCATTTCCTCACTACTAAATATTCCACAGTCAACAGTTTGTGGTATTATAACAAAATGGAAGAGATTGGGAACGACGTGTGTTAGGCCACGTGTTAAGCCACGTAAAATCACAGAGCGGGGTCAGCAGATGCTAAGATGCAGAGTGCAGAGATGTCAATAGCTAAAGAACGCCAAACTTCATGAGGTCTTCAGATTAATTCAAGAACAGTGCGTAGAGATCTTCATGGAATGGATTTCCATGGCCGAGCAGCTGCGTCCAAACCTTACATCACCAAGCGCAATGCAAAGCATTGAATGCAGTGGTGTAAAGCATACTGCCAATGGACTTTAGATCCATGGAGATGTGTTCTCTGGAGTGACGAATCACGCTTTTCTGTCTGGCAATTCAAAGGATGTGTCTGTGTTTGGTGGTTACCAGGACAATGATACTTGTCTGACTGCATTGTGCCAAGTGTAAAGTTTGGTGGAGGGAGATTTATGATATAGGGTTGTTTTTTAGGAGTTGGGCTCGACCCCTTAGTTCCAGTGAAAGGAACTCTTAATGCTTCAAGCATCAAAGACATTTTGGACAAATTTCATGCTCCCAACTTTGTGGGAACAGTTTGAGGATGGCCCCTTCCTGTTCCAACATTACTGTGACCAATACACAAAGCAAGGTCCATAAAGACATGAATGAGCGAGTGTGGAAGAACTTGATTGGCCTGTCCTGACCTCAACTCGATAGAACACCTTTGGGATGAATTAAAGCGAAGACTGCTGAAGTCAGTACTTCTTGTCCAACATCAGTTTCAGACCTCACAAATGTGCTTCTGGAAGAATGGTCAAAAATTCCCATGGACATACTCCTAGACTTTGTGGAAAGCCTTCACAGAAGAGTTGAAGCTGTTATACAATAGCTGCAAAGGGTGGGCCAACATCGTATTAAACCCTATGGATTAACAAATTGGATATTTTCCAAGTTCATACTGTATGCATGTGCAGGCAGGCGAGCAAATACTTTTGGCAATAAAGTGTATTTGTAAAAGAAAATGATCTTTTATGCTTATAGCTCACTTTAATTCAATTTAGAATTTTATACAATATTTATGGATTTAATATTAGCTTTAAATGCAATTACACCATATAGCCTTTTGATTGCATTTATTTCCAATTTATTCCTCAATTCCCAAAGAATGCATTTCAGTGTCACATGTAGTAACTACATCAAACTGTCATTTGGAGGCTCTGAAAGTAGTACTGCAGTTTATTAATGTGTCATAATTTCTGACTAGAGTTCTGGATACCAATGTGCACAATTCTAGTATTAAATTCTGACTTACATGCACTTATGCCAGCTGTAAATTTGGCCTATTATAGTAAATATACTGTATTTTGTATACATTTGTAAATGGATTTCTGGTGCTCAAATGCAAAAAGCATGGCTGTGTTGTTTCAAAAGAAGATCCTGACCTTTTCTTCCAATGCCTCTCAATGTCGTGTATATATATATATATAACTATGCAAATTTCATTGGAGTGTAGTCACAGAAAACCATCCACACAGACACAAGCACTTGCTCCTACTGCAATAAAACAGGAGTGTCGCCGAGCTGGTGACACAGAAACAGGCAGTTATGAGGACCCTAGAGAAAAATAAAAATGAGATAGACCACGGTGTAATGGATTAAGTGATATGTGGGTGCGGCTTTTCTCACTCACTCATACTTTACTCCTTAAACATCATTATGCTTCACTAATCTAGATAGTGCCTTTATATGTCCAAGCCATCAGTTTCATCCCTTACACTCCCTTCTGCAGCAATCTCTTAGAGAAATAGAAAAAAATACCATGAAAACTGCAACGTGGGGATCAGGGACATGGCTAGTCAGTTTCAATGTCCAATGTCCAGATATTCATGTTTTGTGTGAGTCCTTCCTTATTATTTCTCAGCATTCATCAGTAGTTCCATCAAACTTGCAGTACCTCTGTTTCTGTCCATCCCTCCATCCTTCATTATCCCTTCTTCCCTTGTTCTGTACCAACCCTCTTGATCAGTGTCTGAAGTACAGTAGGTACTTTAAATAATTTGTGCTTCCCCTCCCAATGAAAGATGATCAGGTTGAGTGTGGTTGTCATCTCCCATTGATAATGTCTCCTTAAAGCTGTCTCTAAAAACATTATCTGAAGATATCTAAGAGCAACTCAGTTGAATCTATTGCAGGAGCCTTCAGTAAGACAAATCACACCAGAAAATAGTGCTTTAGTCTCAGGTTTATCATCCAGCTTATGGTAACCTGCAAATAATGGAAGGAATGAGACCAAACCAGTTTAAATACATTACTACCCCATTATAGGAAGTTGATGGACTGCTTGAAGATGCTATGATTGAACATACTACAGTGTCATGCTTTTGCTCTGATTATGCAGATTCTTCAAGGTACATTTTCTACATCTTCAATAAAGCATAGGCTACATTTTCATGATTGTGGTCAAACAAGTGACCAAAATAGCTGACTGAACACAAAGATCAACTTTTGCTGGATTTGAGCTATGTTTATATCATACAGAATCTGCAATCTAAACAGAACAGAACTTTTTCCACCTGTCACCACACATGCAAATTGCACTGTTGGTTTCTTTCCTTTACACACATTTCTCATAATAAATGTGTCAATATTAACTGGGAAAAAGTAAAAGTGATATATTTGGCCTGTCTTACCTTTCAAACCTTGACAGGCTGTCACCAAATCATCATTATAATGCACTGCTACTTTCTTTAATACCTACTGAAAACTACCAAATGGAGCATTTTTGTTGTTTATGAAGTCAGCCATACATATGACCAACTGTTTTATTATTATTATTATTATTATTATTAAATGTAAATGTGTTGCAGGGTTTGTTTCCAGGCCTGTTCAAGCGATATAACACTGCAACATGCAAACATGAAAGCATGTCATCAAGGCCAAAAGATTGCACCTGAGCAAATAATTTCAATTGAGTATTAAATGAGCCCTTGCTATGTAAAATTCACTTTTTGAGCATTTTGGATAGTCTAATTGGTCCCTACTGTGTGTACATGCAAGAAACATGAAAACACACACACAAACACACACAATAAGTTGCATCCATATACTGCTAATCTTCAGCCCTTGATTAATTGATCATCAGTAGGTATGCAGACCACTTTGTTGGTCTGGAGCATTCATGTGTGTATTAACACATTATCAAAGACATAAACAATGGTCTTAGAGAACAAATTGTTGCTGCACATCAACATAACATGCCTTATACAAAGGTTATTTAAAAGTGCAAAGCAAAGCATTCAAGACAGTTGCCAATCTTCCACAGAGTGCACATCCCAGAACATTCATCTCAAGGTCAGATCGTGCAATGCTCGGAGAAATACAACAAAACCCAAGAGCTACATCTCAGACCTCACAGGCTGCACTAAGCATGTTACATGTTAAAGTCCATGACAGCACAATTAGAAGAAGGCTGAACAACTATGCCTCATGAAAGCATGACAGAGGTCCATGAAACTGAATCTGAACAAAGCACCTTCTGGAACAGTTTTCTATGGACCAAAATGGAATGGTTTGGCCTTAATGCCCAGTGTCATGTTTGAGGAAAACCAAACAGCATTTCAACAGAAACACCTCACACCTACTGTGAAGCACTGCAGGGACGGGTGATGATTTGGGCTAGTTTTGCAGCCAATGGACCTGGACACTTTGCAGTCATTAAGTCAACCATGAACTCCTCTGTATACCAGAGTATTCTAGAGCCAAATGTGAGCCATCTGTTCAAAATTGATCCTAAGCACATGAGTAAATCTACATCAAAATGGATGAAAAAGAAAAACAAAAATTAGAATGCCCTAGTCAGACCTCAACTCAACTGAAATGCTATGGCAAGACCTTATAAGACCTGCATATGAGAATTCCCAAAAATCTCAATAAATTTAAGCAATGTTGTAAAGAAGAATGGTCAAAATTCTTCTACACAAATGTGAGAGATCAACAAAGTCATTCAGGAAATAATAATAAAAAAAGTTATATGTTGTTTGTTTCAGTTTTTATTTGCCTAATAGTAAGATTACTACAATCAGAAAATTTTAATAATGTTTTTACACAAAAACAAATATAGTTAAAAGAGGAGATACTAACTTTTATAACAATATAGGCTTCAGGAATGTGCGATATTGTCCTAACCTTTTTTTTTTTCTTTAGTTTTTTTCAGCATAATGTAGGCAATATGGTGAAATGTTATTTATTTTAGCCAGGTATGTAAACATGACTGAGAAAAAAAAAAAAAAAAAACAATGATTCACACAGGCAAAAAAAATACCATTGGCACATATGATTATATGTTTTTTCTGATTTTTTCTTTGAGTGAAAAAAAAAAAAGATAATTAGTTACTTTTTGTGATGTAATTCCCATATTCCAGTAGTGGTAAAATAAACATGTTTTAAAGTAACGATAACTTTGGTTGTTGAGATTTAAGGGTTAAATATTTATATTTCCTATTTTGCTATAAAAAAAACTGTGGTAATTTGTTTTGGCTCAGGGATAAACTCTGCCCAGGAAGTTCAATTTTATGTGCCAATAGCAAACTTGCTTTGTACAGTATGTTGAAAATTAGATGTCTACAGCATAGTGGCTGCTAATAAAAACACCAAACTCTCTTTGTTGAATATTAAGTGAAGCTAAGAAACTTTATTTACAGGAGAAATGTTCCTAGAGTTATCTAGTCCCGCATCACCAAGCCTAGCATAAAATTCAAATATAAAACTCCTCCTCCTAGAGGTATAAAAAAAGAGTTTAAGAAGGGTGAGTTAGCTGTTAGCAACAAACCATTAAACCTAGCTTCTTTTGTGTAGATATAAATGTTATCGTGCTATTGTATCCTCAGTTTTAACTTGTATAACTAATAAATAAATGTTACTTGTATGATGCTTTTTTAAAAAAGGTAGGTTAATGGCTTTATTTGCCATTAATGGCTAACTATAAATGGCTAAATGCAAAAGGTTAACCTAGCTGTTTTTGTAGTTATAAGTGTTAATTTGTAGTGACATCATCAATTGTAGCCCATTTAGTGATATTTAAGTTAAAACATGATTCATGTAGACATAAATGCCATGGGCCATTTGTTTTTAAGAGCTGAAAAGGATAGGTTAGTATTAGCTGCATTTTGGCGCTTCCCGGTAACCATGCACCGGGGGAACAATCACAAACGTTGTATCCACTTCGTCCACTTCATTTAAATAGACACTGAACTGGTGCATTTCCGACAAGGAGTGAAACAGAAAGAATTTGAGATACAAAAAACTATTAAGTTAGGGGTATTTCAGGGTTTCAACTGGAGTAAATACAGACACACTTTGAGGGACCTCTGAGGAAACTTTAAAACTCAACATAGTAAAAACAGAGGTTTTACTAGAAGCAATTTGTCTTTTCCTTTTATGACTTTCATTCATTCATTTTGACCCTTTGCATAATGTACTGTACAGCGCAATGCTATTAACTATTATTTGAGAGAATAATAGTATTATAATGTCTCAATGTAGTGCTACTCAAGATGCAATTTCACCATAAAAACTTTGGATATCAAGAAACATCAATAATGTATTTTTTGTACTTGTAAAACTTATGGGTTTTACTCACCGGTACACCAGAGTTTCATCTGCGGTGCAGTTGTATTGTATCTGGTACATCCAAACCAAGTATGAACCTGAAAGTCTGCCTATATCCCACCGAACTTGTGCTGAGGTGGAGGTCACTCCCTGTACTTCAACAAACTGGTCCTCTCCTCCTTCATTTCCTCCATCCTCTGCTTCTACCTCGTCTTTACCTTCCTGTGGGTCTGTGTTAGTGTCCTGGCTGGGCGTCTGCCCATTGGATGTTTTTCCTCTGGTAATATCTGATGACCCTGGGTCCCGGGCTAAAGACACAGTTCCATTACCTCGGTGAGGAAGAGGGATGACCTTGAGGTCAATAACCGCAGTCGCCTCACCTGCAGCGTTGATTGCAATACATGTATAAGCACCATCATCACGAGCCACAGTCACTAGAAATTCAAGGGTTCCATTACGGAATGAGGTGGTTCGACTAGAGTTAGCAACAATCCGATCATCAGGCGAGACCCAATGCACCACTGGTTCTGGGTCTCCAATAGCTCGGCATTTGAGTGTTGCCTTTTGTCCTTCTAAAACCCAGAGCTTATGTGTATGTCGAGTGATAAGAGGAGGCTCACAGGTAAATTCCTCCTCAGGTATTGACCAAAAGTAACGTCCAGCAAGGTGAATTGGAGTAGCGCAAGTCTCCATGTCATCACTCCGAATCAATCTCCGTAACCAAAGCAGCTCACAGTTACAGTGCAAAGGGTTTCCTCCAAAGTTCAAACTGATTACTGAGTTGTAGGGTGTAGGGCTGATCACACCTGTCTGAGACCTTGCAAACAAGGGGTCAGGTGGTAGAGTTTGAAGGCGATTGGAAGTCATGTCTAACCGAGCAAGTTTATAAAGCTCACCAAAGGAACCTTCTTCAATCTGGTCAATTAAGTTGTGGTCAAGATTGAGTGTATGTAAGCTAGCCATGTTCTGGATGGCTTCCCATGGTGCTTTGCGCAGGTTATTGTAAGACAGATCTAGGTCTTCCAATGTAAGGAGAAAATCATCGAAGGCATCTGAGGAAATGTTGATCAGCTGGTTGTTGTTTAGAATGAGGTGCTGCAGGTTCAACATACCCACCAGGTCTCTCGGACCAAGTGATGACAGTCGATTTCCATCCAAGTGCAATGAGCGGAGACTTTCAAGGTCTCCAAATGCCATAGGTTTGATGTAGCTGATGGTGTTTCGTGACAGTGTTAAATCCACCAATCCGGTCATGTTGACAAAGTCCATGCCACCCACTTCCCTAATGAAGTTGTCAGCAAGGCGAAGCTCAACAGTCCTGCGGTCAATGTTTGGTGGAACAAAGAGGAGGCCCTTGTCTGCACAGAGTGTGCTCAGAGACTCTGAAAGGTTCCGGCACACACAGTGAAAAGGGCATGAAGAAACTACACCCCAAGTTTCCCCAGCCAGAGCTCCAGGAATCCGTCCAATCAAAGCAGGTAGCAAACAGGCGCATGTGACCAGGGTCAACCAGTGGAGTGAGGGTAGAGGTGCACTTGAGGATTGGGCCAGAAACCCACAGCTGTATTTTGGACACAAAGGTGTACCTGATGGTAGGAGTTTCGGTGAAGGCTTGAGGATGGACGTGTAAGAATGGGTTGATGGATGAAAAGAAAGAGAGGAAGAGGGTGTTTTACTTGAATGATGATGTAAAATGAGGGATGGGTGTGATTTTTCAGATTGAGGGAGTAGGGAGGCTTGCATGGTAGAAGGGGGGTTAATCCACAGACCTAGAAGAAAGAAAAAGAAAAGTATTTATTTAGCATATCCTAGACTAATGTAACACAAGCTACAAGAAACAACAGGGTTTATCTTTCTTCCTAGACTTCTAAAACAATATGTGTGATCATGCATGTTTATCATTTGTTTCACACTATTGACAATCCTTGCTGCAGTGCAGAAAAGTACTTGTATACATTAAGTTCTCAGTATGTGGTTTATAGTGCATGAAATTCCTGCCAAACAGAATCATCAGAAGCTATATTTGGAATGTGAACCCCCTTCTAAAATCTACACATAATGTTGGTGGCAAAAGTGAGTTAACCACAACTCGAGTAAACAAACAGACAACTCAATCTGCACCTGCAGTGTCTTATCCTCTCTCCACCACAGTGGTATCACAAATGTGGTACTGTTATCCAAACGCCTTAGTATTTCCATACAATTTTATAAAACCTGCCTGACAATAAAGAGAATGTTTCCATGAAATATTTTACTGAGCTTATCTTTGTGCTGTTTAAGGATTTGAAAGTAGTACCTCATGTTTATGGATATGATTTGCAATCATTTTTATACCTACAGAACAAAAACTGTTTATACCTACAGAAACCTTTAAATATGCAAATTAAGACTAAGAAGATCATAGTGTGATTATACTGCTCTTTCTCATATAGGTTTGCTGCTCACAACCAAAACCGATAATATAGTTTACCTGAAACTATTTCAGACTGAACCTACTGTAATATGAGCTGAGTCACGGATGCAATATCCTTCCAAGATTGAAAGGGCGACTTACTTACGTACACTAGGTGTGAAAAGTATGTTAAATATTGTATTCTGTTTTAACACATCTAGCGAATTCTGTTATTCAGTATCACTTACAGTAATGCTTAGTGTGTGTTAGGTAGGTGCTGTGAAGAATGTAGCAAACAAAAACAAAGTGTGTTTGCCAAAAGTTCTCGAAATACATAAGACACTGGTACAATTTTACAGCAAACAAGTCTGGTAATAATATACTGTTATTATAGGTAATAATTATTAATAGATGATAGATTTTGGATCTTTCAAATATTAACACAAATAAGTAAACAATAATAGGCAAGGTTAGAGACAAGGCACAACAAATACAAGCTGACCATAGATCCTCACACACAGGCATTTGCTCTTTCAGAACCTCTCTATTTGTGTTATGCTTGATTTTGCACTGATACTGTGCCCTCCCAAGAATTTCCTTTACTCTTCTATCTAATCTCTTTCACTCTATCACTGAATTGTTCTGTACAATGCACATCTTATCACACTGCTTCTTCCTTCCATCTGCCTTTGGGGGACCATGCGAAGCAATTTAACATTGCTTAAGACAACAAAACCCTCTCTCCTCTACTCTTTCTCTTTTTTTCTCTGCTCCTTCACTCTCCTTTGTCTCTCTTCTCACTTCTCTTTCACTTTCTCTGCCTCTCACTAAAGCTAGAAGTCACATGAGAAGGAAACAGCTAAAGCAACTTATGCCCTCTACTTCCTTGGTTTATCGATCAGCACTACGAGGATTTAAAAAAAATAATAAATCACACCTCTTTTTTACATCTTCATTCCTTTTCATCCTCCTCTGTCCTTTTCCTTAGTCATGTTCCCACTCATTTTCTATTTTATTTATTTATTTGTTTTTAGTTTATGCATAAATCAGAGGGAAATAGTGTGCTAATCAGACTGTAATTAAAAATACAGTATTGGCCATTATTTATACTGGGAGTATGTGTTTTTGTCTCTGTGTATGTGTGTATATGCATTTTAAGCCAAGTTTTTAATGTAGTGTCCTGCCAGGCAGTCAGAGTCAGTACATCTTTCTGCACTTAGCAATTCCCAGGCCGACATTTGCCACCATACACTTCCTTCTGCGTTGGAAATCACTGCACTCAGTGTAAGACTGCACTTAGCATCTCTTGCAACTGTTCTCAAGCACCACCCCATGCCAACACACACGAACACACACACACACATGCACACAAACAAAGCCATCCTTTTGCTCCAGGCTCACAGTATCCTCCAGCACAGCCGGTCACAACACCATGTGAAAGAGAGCTGTTTTGTGCAGTTCCACAGTTGGAAGAATATACTTGTATGACCTCTGTAGACTGGTATAAACTGCAGTGATTTTGTGTACATGCTGTAGGGAACAAAAGGACCCCTGGGTAAAAGGGGAATACTGTGATGGAAAGTAAACGGCTGCTGTGCAAAGTAAACTAGTTGCTGCTTTTCAATCACAGTGTAATTTTACCGCCATTTTCTGCGAAACATGTGACTACTCTGGGTTAGCCGTCTCCTGTGGATTAAATCCTGCTCACAAACACAGACGTATACAGCTTTAATCTTTCTCTCAGATGATTGGCTGTAAACATAAAGAACCATGCATAAGAACCAAAAAGGTCATCTCCATCAGGAGATGTTTAAGTGCCCTGACACTTCGAGCATACTGTCAGTCAGTGAAAGATGTCGAGTGAAGTTTGTGTGGTGTGTTGCACGCTGTTAGCACTAGTGGGACCTTGTCAGTGCCAGTTTGACTGATATTTATGTTGATTCGGTGTTCAAGGTCAGTGGGAAAAAGATTTTTCAGGTTGGCTTATGAGCCAAGTGAATCTGTGAAGGAGAATTGGTCAGAGTGGGAAAAAAATCTGCTCATATCTTATTTCTCAACCTCTGCTCAGCTTCTGTAGCAGGCAGTATTTTTAGCATGAGATTGCCAAACTGATAGAGCAATAACAGATTGACCGTTAAACAGATTGACAGTGACATGTAAACAATACTGAGGCTTGTAAGGTAAGATAGTGAGGTAAACAGTGTGCCAGTGCAGTGGTTTATTATGTTGAAGATGTTTGAATGAGTTGTCACATAAAGGAAATCTCTCTCTCTCTCTCTCTCTCTCTCTCTCTCACTCACTCACTCACTTGGTTTGGCTAAATGGTTTGATGAGGATGAAAACTATGTACGTAAATTATATGCTACAGCCTTCAGTCACCAGAATTCAACCTAACTAAACTGACATACAGTATATTGGAGATCTTGGTTAGACAGTGCACTCTACCACTATCGTCAACACAACAAAGTAGGGAATATCATTTGGAAGAATGATGTTCCTCTACAGTTCCAGATACATGTAGAATCTCTGCCAAAATGAATCGAAGCGGCTAGTGATAGCTCAACATCTTACTATGACACTTTATGTACAGTAGGTTCTGCATCTTTCATCCATCTGTACTGATCTTTTGATTAATGAGACCATGATAAGAAGAGGGAGAAAAAGTATGTAAAAACTAGGGATATCTGCATTTAGGCAAAATGTCTATAGAAAAGAATCAGTAAAAGAACATGGCTGTGTTAACAAAGGAAAATTAAATGGGGGAGGAAAATAAATGATGGAAAGAAAATACTTCTACATACACAGAATCTTAATGTGCACTTTGTGGGATTTTATTCTTTATCTGTAAAAGGGTCTTATTATGATCATATATAATTTGATATAGCACTACACTAATAACACTGACACTAATCATTGAAGGTCTTCGATTTCTTAAAAATACTTGCATTATTGTATTACTTATTAACATTCCTTCTCCTACTCCTACTACTGTGCTTACTGAGCACTAGAGGCTTCCTCAGGGGCTTTATTTGACATGTATCCAAATGTGGCCTTCACGCTCCTGGAGTGTAACTGAATGATGACGAAGTAAAGACTTTTGTGAAACCATTAGTAGAAGTACTTTTTACAAAATATTTGTGTCACTATGCCACAAAGGGTGAAAGTAGGTTGGTACAGTCTGGTACCACTAAGGGACTCAGGGGTGGCATGCAGTACTGGAAAGAGGGGAGAACAGCTGCCTACCAAAACCTACATTCCCCTACAGAACCCCCTAGACTAGCTGTCCATTCTGCACTACTTGGCATTCAAGTTAGCTGAGGCTATTCTAACACAGAATACAGTGAAAAAATGTATATAAAGATGAGGTTTACAGGACTTTTTAGCACTTTTATGGTTTATTTGCTCACCTTTTGGCAACATAGTACCAGTAAGAATTTAAAACAACTTTCACGCATGCATTAGAGACTTGTGTGGGTGAGAGTCCCTGATGATGAACAGTTTCTGAAATTAAAGGTTCATTAAAGCAAAGGATCATCTGTATGATTATGTTATTACTCTCTTCATTCAGAAAGAAAGAAGGATGGATTTTGTTTTTCAAGGAACCTGCATCTGTGGCCCATTATGTTTAATTTGTTTGGTTTGTTGTTGGTTGCTGGATAATACTAGTGTGTTACTGCTTCGTCCTTGGATTCTGTGAGGCACATTTTGAATAGTTTATTAGTATAGTAGGTTTTGTGGGTGTCCTCTGATTGCAAGATAATTTTTCCTTTGTTTTTCGTTGTATATTCTTTGGAATATAATCAGAGCTGTAATGATATATATTTAAGTAATGGAGCACACCTACTGTATGACGAGTGAACGTATGTATGCTCATGGTTATTGTATAGGACTTGTGACACCTACTCTATTTTTCATTGCTATTACAACCTGTTCCAAAGCGTGAAAGATTGTTTTGTTGCCTCCTTATTTTTATTAGTTAATGTTAGCTAGCAACACAATTATATTAGTGCTGCTGAGACACTACCAAGACACTACCAAGAACCGTAATGTTTTAGACCATTTGATTTGTTTAAAAACTGTTGAAAATTATTTCATGCAGAGCATGCATTTATTCTTTCATCACTTGTTAAAAAAAGGGCAGAGATTTGTTTTGTTTTCAATAACACTAATCCTATGAATTATAATGCTTGATTGTGAAATATATATTTAAAAGCCTACACAAAGTGCAAAAATCTTTAATAGTTCTATAGTCAAGGCACAAGATTCATTTACATGATTCTTAGATTGTTTGGACGGAGCTCAGTTTTAGAGCTCAATGATGGCCCAAGTCTGAAAGATATAGTTCTCTACTGGGATCCAGGGTGTCCTTATGATACTGTATATGGGTTAAAGAAGACTTAAACAGTTACACAGAATTTTCCTTTAAACTTCATGTGCAACTGTGGCACTCCTCTTGACATTTGAGACATTCCCAAAAGCAAAAAAGTAAAGGTGGCCTCTTCTTGCACTGTCCTCCTTTTTAAAGGTGCCCTGATTAGGGATTATTCTAACCAGATGTCTCATTAGGTAAAAGTAACCCGGCCACCTTTCAGCAAGTTAGTAATGCTTTACTGCACCTGGCAGATCCCTGACCTTAAAACAAAGTGACAAGTTTCTGGACAAAAATAAAAATAAATGAAAGCCTAATTAAAGCCTAAAAATAGCTTTTTACAGTTATTCATTTGATAGATGCTTTTGTCAAAAGCGATTAATGAATGAGGTAGAATTGACAGTGAGGCAAGTGCTGCAGGTTTTTTAATAATTGACTGTAACCACAAGCTAGATCTAGGTAGAATAAAGGGCTGGAGTAAGTGCTAGTTCTCAAGAGTATTACAAGCACTACTGAAATTGCAAATTATACACTTTCAAACGAGCACAATTTGAATCAAGGTGTTGAGTAATACATGGAACTATGGGCAGCATGGGTCATCAATCACATCAACAATTCAGTCACCTCCGATTACTCTTTAATACTTTTTATTTCACATCATATTTAATTGTACCAAAAAAATTCTTCATGGGTGAGAAGGAAAATTGAAGCAATGAAAGGTCAGGCCAAGTACTTTTAAATGATTAGTTAAGAAGGCACTTAGAGTACTTATTCAGGCAAGACTTTTTTTTTTTCAAACTCAACTCCTTCCTCATTACTATAATTTTGACCTAACTCTACATTTCTGCTCTTGTGTGAGGTCAGATTTGCTTTTTGCTGAAAAGTCACATAATCTGCATATGTGAATAATCATATCACTCCAGCGTGCTTTAAAGATACTTTACGTGTTCATTTTTTTTAAATGTAGTGCACATGGATTTTCACATGTGACATAATTTTTCTTATTGTTATTTACCATTACTATTTTTTCTTCTTCTATAATTACAGATTGTTCACATATTTTCACACAATCACATATTTCTAAGGAACCTATGATTACATGTGAAACGTCTTTGAGGGGTGTCCTCATCTTGAAAATGCTATGGCCATGTAGATTTCATAAAAGGTCGTGCATAATTAATCACAAAAATACATGCAAACGATGTTCAGCTCTATTTTTAAACACCACTGTTCCACTTTCCCATCTCACTTTCAACTTCTCTATGTCATACACACACACACACACTTTGCCACTGTAGATTAAACTCTGACACCTGTCAGCTATCACAATCTTCGAGATTTCATGAGAAGAAGGTTGGACGGAGAGGAACTGAGTAATTAAAAGAACAGTAAAAAGAATATATGGAAATGGCAGACAAAGAAAAAATAAGGAATAAAGAGAAATGAGATATAGGGAGATGACTCATGAACATCATGAGTTGTTTGTGTTTTCAATACAAAGAAGAAAGAATAAAAAGAAATAATGAGTGAGTAAGAACTGGAGTGTGAATGTTTTTTGTAAATCAGAGAGCGATAGAGAGAGAAGTGGGATCCTCCGGCTTGTGAAACGTACTGTATCAGACCATGATAATTCAGGGTTCAGTTTTAACCCTACACTAAGCATCTCTGTACCAGCTATACACCTGGCCTTTCTTACTGTATGTTATGTTTACAAGTCATATTGTTCAATTCCAATTATATATATACACTACCGTTCAAAAGTTTGGGGTCACTTTCTAACTCCATGATGGTTCCTGATTTTTATTTCTTTCT
>JAQMYJ010000001.1:15844454-15864360 GCA_030014305.1 Clarias laeviceps | reverse complement strand
TATGATAAAAATTATAGACCCTTCATTTCTTTGTAAGTGGCCAAACTTAGAAAATCTGTAGGGGATCAAATACTTATCCCATTATCCGGAGGGGAGAAATAGCAGGCTATTCCTCCCAGAAACTTCTTGTGGTATTTTTGGTATTCAAACTCACAATCTCCCAGAGAAGCAAACATTTCTTCAATGTCAAGTCAGACATTCTTATCCATTTGGTTTAAGATAAAAACATGTCTCATACAGACACACACATATGTTTGTGCCTAGTTATGTGCTACAGTACATCTGGACAGGTGTGCTGAATGTGTAACAACGTAGACTGTGTCTTTTTCCATTATTGATGTCAGTCATCAAATTCTCATTCCCCCCATTAGCTCCACTTTAGTCTTCATAAGTGATGCCTGGCTTCAGTGTCGATTTAACAGCCGGCTATAGAGAGCAGGTTAAGTGCTCCAGGATGAAAGGCGCTTGAGGCTTGATCACATGCCTTCAGCTTCTGCCTCATCAGCTCTTTTCATCTGCGTCATCATACATCTCCTCCTGTCACCATCTCGTCCTTTCATTCTTTTTGTGCTTCCATTTTGTAGCAGTCTCACTTTATCAGTCACTGTCTAATGCTTATTACAGTTACTTTCTCCTTCTTTTATGCTTGATGCATGTCTGAAGCTGATGTAAAAGAAAAAAATTACATTCAAACTATGGCACATACAGTTTCTCCAACACATATGTGAGCAGGTGCACATCTTATTTCTCAAATAACATTATAACGTGTTAATATAACAATAATGTGTCTATAGGATTATGAAAAGCATGTGTAGTTGTGTGAGTGTGTGCATTTGGTTTTGACTATGCAACAACAATTTATTTGAAAAGTACTCACTCTGGGGCTTTTTAATAAGGCATTACTGCCAAATCTATGCAAGTCTTACATCAGAACCCATGACCTTATCTTGAAAGAAAATGAAAGAAAAGAAATCTGTAAAATCTTCAGTTATAACGGCTCATTTGTTTGATGCTGTTGTGTTTGCATTTTGTTGTTTTTAAACTTTATCTTGATAGTTATTCTTTCATGCTCACCTGTCATCTTATCTACTTATTGCTGTGTTTAATGTATCGACTTTTTACCAGAGCATGGAATTGAATGCTCTTCAGCTAAAGTGCTAGTGATTTGTTTCCAAAGAACGCTGTTATGAAGCACTGCTCCAGTACAACTTTACATATTTATGAAGTGCATATTTTAGCCGAACAAATGATAATAATATACTTAAAGTAAAGAGGTAATAAAAATAAGCCTGATGTAAGGCACTGTGTACAGTATAACTTATATGACACACTGGTTAGAGAAACATTAAATGCACTGACAGGTGAAATGAATAACATTATCTCCTTATATTGGCACCTATCAAGAAGTGTGGCATATTAGACAGCAAGTTAACAGCCAGTTCTGAAAGTTGATGTTCTAGAAGATGGGAAAATGGGCAAGCATAAGAATGTGAGAGACAGGCCATAATGTTACAGGTAAAAAGCACAGGTCGGAGTATCGGCAGGTCTTCTGGGGCGCTCATGGTATGCAGTGGTTAGTGCCTATCTAAAGTATTCCAAGGAAGGACAACTAGTGAACTGGTGACAGAGTTATGTATGTTATTCAAGACCTGTAAATTCACATGGGAAGCAAAGAGTAGACTGTTTGGGGTAATCTTTTACATTTATAGCTTTTGGCAGATGCACTTATCCAGATGCCCTTATCCAGAGTAACTAAATTTTTATTTCATTACACATCCGAGCAGTTGAGGATTAAAACCTTGCTTAAGGGCCCAACAGTGGCAACTTGGTGGTGTTGGAGTTTGAAACTGGGATCTTCCGATCAAGACCAGCACCTTAACCACTGAGCTACCCCTGATCCCACAGATGAGCTACTGTAGCACAATTTGCATAAAAGGTTTCTGGCTATTATATGGGGCTGTCAGAACTCACAGAGCATCACATACTGTACTGACCACTGTCCACTGTCCACTGCTGAAAGCTCCTACAATGAGCATATGAACACCAGAACTGGATGATCGAGCAAAAGAAGGAGGTGTACTGGTTTTAATCGATCACATTTTCTTTTTCATGTGGATGGCTGTGTGCTTGTGCTATACTTACCTGGGCAATAGATGACTCCACAATGCATTATGGGAAGAAGGCATGCTGAAAAATGTAGTGTGATGCTCTGGGCAATGTTTTGCTGAAAATGTCTGTGTCCTGACATTAATGAGATGTTAATCTGACATGTACAGTAGCACCTACCAAAAATTGCTGCAGACAAGTACTGTATATCGTGATGACATAAGCAACTTTCAGCATGATAATGTACCCTGCTGCACTGCAAAATCATTCAGGAATGGCTTGAGGAAGATGACATAGAGTTCAAGGTGTTGAATAGGCCTCCAATTTTTCCAGCTCTCAATCTGATAAAGTGGCTGTTGGATATGCTGGACAAAAAGTCTGATGCCTTGCAATTTACAGCACAGCAGGATCTGCTGCTAATGCTTTCTTGTTGTATCATGCCTCTGTGGTCCATGGTTGTTTTGGTGACACAAGGTTAACCCACACAGTATTAGGCAGGTGAATTTATTATTATGGCTGATTGGTGTATGTGTGCTGAATAACTTTAAAAAATATATACAGCAAAACTGTAGATCACTTGAGACTTTAAATAAATCAATCAAAACATAAATAAATCAAGAAAAACATCCCATAAGGATAATCGAATAAATTGTTAGCGGCTATGCTAATACTGTTTTCTAGTCATGGTGTTTGTTGACATGTCTCTGCAATTCAGGCAGTGAGGCACAATGAGTGGAAGACACATTAGTTGACAGGCTGTTTTTCATGGTCTAATTCATTCTCTAACAAAAGCTAAACTTTCTTTGTGTGTTTGTCTACACAAGAATGTTTCTTTTATATTTTACTACATACTGTATCAGCCTTTCAACAAATGCTAATTTGCAAGTTCTTGTTTACAAACCCATTTTTAATCTTTTCAAATACTAATAACTTTTTTAAAGCTACCTAAGGTGTTCAAAAGTTGTTATAAGTGTAGTAAATTTTTGTTGATTTGATCAGCATACTAAATGTTGTTCAATTCTAGAGAAGCATTCTCGCTATATTTCCTAGGTTCCATAGAAATACTATTGAAAACAGTAAGTGCTAAAAAGCTTATTTTCCCTATGCTCATGTTTCAGTAGGGGAACAGTGAACAGACAACTAGGTTGCCAAATTGATTGAGGTTACCAGTTTGTAAATGTACAAATTCTTCAGGGCAGCCAAGATCTTGATATAAGGAATCAATAATTTTGCGAAATTGTTTTCATATTCATTCCTGGGGAAGCTAGTTTCATGTTGTTGTTTTTTTTTTTTTAAGATTTAATTTAAATAAAAGTGTTGCCAAAACGTGTAATTCCTGGTCATTGATGTTACCTTAAACACAATTTAGTGAATTTTGATCCAAAATGGATGACTTAAATGTTGATGACTCTCAACTGTATGTTAAGAGGTTGCATAAAAAAATTGCAAGATATATCATAAGTCAAGCATGTTAACCTGTAATTTAGTTTGACCTGTCCTCATTATAAATGTTGGTCACATGGCCACCTGCATGATGGTAAATCCATGGACAACTGCTCTGTGGATTTATAGAAAGCAGACGGCATGGTTGCTAGGCAACCCTGTCACATTAGGAATCAGGTCGAAGGCACTATACCTACATAATTAGGCTGCCTAATCCCCAGAAATCTGTGTGCCATGTGCAAACATTAGGTAGCACCCGGTATGGTTATAGGGTCAAAGGCAAAGACAAAGACAAAGTCGCATCCACCCTAGTCAAGACCCAAGACAAAGACAAAGTTGCTGCTCCAACAGTGTTAAAGCCAAGACTCAGCCTCTCCGACAGACAGAGAGTGAAAAAGAAAACGTGTAAAAGACATAAGGGGAGCAGAGACAAAAAACGAGGTGGTGGTTTGCACAAACCACGTTAAGCACAGAGCACACGAAAAAAAGAGAGAGTAAAAGAGCATGAATTAAGAGATGACTTTTAGTTGGGGAAAAATATAAGCAAGTGTTGGTAAAAGTGTGCCTCCACACTGTAGTGTTTAAAGAATAAACAGAAGTGGGGTAGATGCGCCCTTACCTTTGTGCTGGGTTGTGCTCCCTCAAAACGATTAATCCCCTCCAACATACTGTATACACAATCACTCCCTGGCCCAGTGCCCTCCTCTAAATACTGAGTTGGGGCGCTCACCAAATTCATAGTTACAAGCTGCTCTTGAACTCACGTTTGAAACTTGAGAACGTCCCGACTCTCACATTTAAGTGTAAATAAGTTTTTAGTTATTATTCCATTCAACCTTTTTCTCTAGTTTTATTGGCTCAACAGCAACACTATCAACTTCTGACCTTGTGTGTGTGTGTGTGTGTGTGTGTGTGTAGCGGGGTGGTACAGCCTATGGGTAGGTGCACACTATTGAACTTGTAGATAATGATGGTATTGATTTGTATTTTCTGTTTAATGCTCAAGCAGGAGCTCATCTAGGGATTATTCTGTGACCTTGATCGGATGCCTTCTGGTTCTTGATTAAAAATATTTACATATTTGTCCATAATGGGAAACCAAATATAACAATAGATTTCTTCCTTTTTAAAAGGCTCAATCCTTTAACACAAACCATTATTCCCTAAGCTTCCGGTGTTCCCGCTGTCTTTTTGCACTTTTACACATATTTATTTCACAAACACATTTATCACCTTTGTTCACACACCATGCCTAATCTTTTGGCTGAAATGAACACCTGCTGTTATTTGAATATTATACATCTCAAAAACCTTTCATTTCAACTTTATGGGTCAGGAAGGTAATTGCAAAATTGCTGTTCAGAAATGCATTTAACACAACAATTCTAATTTCACATGGTTCAAACCACAGCACAATAGACATAAAAATCTTCCTTGTTTTTTCTTAAGATTTTTTTTAGGATGTTAATCTTCTACATTTTCAGATTCATCTTAGTGTGTTAATATATTACAAAATTTGCCAGGTGTATCTAACATTGTAGAAGATTAAGACATATTTTTAAGAGGTTAAGCTTAGATTTTGGAATTTGATTTAAACACACTAAGATGCAAGTTTATCAACTCCAAGACAGATAACTAATAAACTGGTGTCTCTGAATATGCATACACCACTGTCATACAATTACACAAAATATCATTCAAAATAGCCTTTTATGTAGTGTACTGGGATCCAATATCCATATATATCTGGTGTGTCCTATGATCTATTAATATTGAGTTTAAATTGTTTGTTGCACTGAGGTAAATATTATAAGGAAATATGTATCGCTTGGTATTTAGATGTAAATCACACAAAAATCTGACAAATTAGTAGACAGAAGGAAAGGCAGCATGGCCTCTAATTTGTAAAAGGTGTATTCAAACACAAGACCATGCTATTGTTTCACCTTCTGCTTTTTTATGTTGCCAAGGCATGTAGTGCATTTTAAATACTATTCAAGTTTGTTTTATTTTCAGTCATCATTTGATTTGTATATTTAAGCCAATAAATGTTCATTTGTTAGTTTATCTTAATAACGGCTTCATCATGGTAGGGGTTGCACTGAATCCAAAGACTCTCCCAGGAGCGCTGGGTATTTACATTACACTTTACTTTTATGGCACTTGGCAGATGCTCTTACTCAGAGAGACTTATCTCATTATATACATGAGCAGTTTAGGGTTGAGTGTCTTGCTGAAGGGCTCAACAGTGGCAGGTGTCACCTTCTGTAGTCTATCAGTAGTCCAATGTCTTAACCATTGATCTACCCCTGAAGATGTTCACACACTCACACACACACATGTTCACACAGTCATTCACATTTACTGGTATGTTTACATAAAACATGACTTACACAGACGCTGGGACAACATGAAACTCCCACCATGTGAAACCTTATAAGATGTAAGAACCTGAGCTCAGGATAGAACCAAAGATGCTGGAGCAGGATGTACTAGAGATGACTTTATTTACAGCAGTCTCAAAAGTCACCGTACATAGAAGAAATTAACACATTTTAGAAAAAAAAAAGTTAACTTCATTTACAAAACATTTACATATTTGCAATTTCTTTGAAAACCTGCACTGGAGTTGTTTCTCCCAATTATGGTGAACTTGTGTTAACACGTAATTGGATTTTGAATGGGTTAGAAGTGCCACAATTTGTTGATTCAATCTCATTTATTTATTTATTTATTTATTTATTTATCAAAAGCATTCTTAAAGGCTTTTTGGAGGTATGAAAATTATCGGAAGACTTTTTTGAAAAAATTGTATTGAAACTTTTGGAACACCGTGTAAATAAACTAATTTTCAGTACATCAAAAGATGGATTTTATTTTAATATTAATCTATTGGTTTTTAATCTATTGGTGAATTTTAACACTTTATACTGTAGCAGTGCAAATCTGTTCTACGTACATTGGTTTACTATTGATTTACTATACAACAATACATAAGCTTTGGAAAAAGGCAGCACAGTGGTTTAGTGGTTATCACTGTCACCTTGCATCTCCAGGTTGTCCCTGTGCTTGGTGGGTTTCCTCTGTGTTCTCCAGTTTTCCTCCTGTCCAAAGACATGCAGACGTAATGTGTGAATGTTGACCGGAAGTTCTACTACAGTCGTACAAATGAGAATAGATACAATGGTCACCATTGGCCTCCACAGTCTCTAGTTGGACTACTGAGATTCCTAGATGGATGGATAGAAGCTATGGTGAAAAAAAGGTGTTTTAGGGGTTTGTTAAGATTTTCACTGCAGAATTAATAGTGTATGTTCTTCTTTACTCTGAGCACATTTGAAGGAATTTAGATATAAACAGCTATAAATAATCCAAGTGCAAATCGTCTGCATCATATTTTAGTCACAGATACTATAGAAGTGGGGAAAACGTCTCTCTCTAGATCTATGTTTTTCCCCAAGCTAAACACTATATGTTATTGATCAGTCGCCCACATGACACATTCCTCAGAGTTAGTACTGTATAATGGTAAGAGCAAAGTGAGCGATGCTGTACTGCAGGAATGTAGAGTTAAAACATGTAGAAGTCTCAAGTCTCTATGATACATAATACTTAAAAGAAGGAATGGGGTGCTAAACCTCAATCTGGAGTTGAGAGTTTTTAATGTAATGTCAATTATTCATAAGTTTTTGGAAAACAGTTCAGGGGAAGTGTAGAGGAGGGTGCTCTAGCGGGGTAATATCTAAGTTGCTGTATTTGGTGAACTGTGAATGGATTAATATTTGGAGACTTGTGATTATAGACCTGAGGGACCTGTTTAACCCTAATCTTTTAATTTATTAAATTTTTTTGCAACATACTGTATGCTGTACAGTGTATGTTGACATGGTGGGTCTTTTTACGCATACATGCAAAAGGTATGGGAGCGTTCAAGTCAAACCAGGACTTTTGATTGTGCAGAATAACAGAATACAGTTACGAGAGTAAACGCTCCCTTTATTTCTCTGTATAATCCCCTGCTACACTAATGCACTTATCATCAAGGTAGAAGACTTACAGTACTTAGTATGCTGGAGCCATGATCTGACTACCTGTTATATGTCTGAAATGCTGGCCTCTCAGGAACTCCTTTAATGGCTGAAACATGTGGAAATGGCTTGGAGAGCAAGGTCAGGAATGTATGGGAGATGTGGCAATAACTCCCAGTCCAGTTAATGTGCAAGTGGTGTTCATAAATGATTGTGTGTACAGTTCCCACAGACAGATGCGTCTCTTCCACAATTTGGTGACAAGTTATCTGTCAATTTCAAGGATTAGGTGTTCCATTTACTGAATGTTCAGAGGAACAACTGCAGTGGGCTCTAAGCCACCTCAGGCAGCATTGTCATTTATATAAATACGGCCTTCTTTAAAACGTTTGCACCACTGAAATGTTTTACTGCAGCTGAGAATCTCATCACTTCTCTAAATGTCAATTGGTTTTATGCCTTCATCCATGAGAAATTTCATCACTACATGCTCTTTTATGCTTGCACTAACATGGTTGCATGCCATTTTTTGCTTAACACATGATTCACATGGCCAGACAGATTAGCGCCACCATACGGTAATAGAAGACACGTGTAACATACCAGTTCAATGTTTCAGTTTGACTTTAACACTGTTTGTAAATTGACACATAGCTTTATGGAAAAATGTATGTGCTAAAATTAGTTGCCACTATTATGACTACTATTTGTTTTATTTTTTTTTTCAGAATGGAATAAACCATTCTTTAAGCCTAGAAATAAAAATTCCACAGAAACTTTTGAGGAAGCCAAACTGTCAGTCAATCTGAGGATGAACTGTGTAGATAACAAATAGATAGAAATCCTGTGAGCTCCTTTTCTACCATTAACAGAATTATAACTTATAATTATATTATTATGTATAAAATTTCTTATATAATTATTACTATATATAATTATTACAGTTTTAAGAAAGGGAAAAAACATCAACATAGGTAGGATTTGGTTGACCCGGGCCTTCTGGTCCAAAGATCTGTTGAGAACAATTTTCATTCTATAGGCCTAGGTGAATTGTAACTCTTAATGACGCTAAAGGATTGTCAACATAGTATTAATAATGCATTAATAGCTAAAACATAACAGGTTTTTGTTGCATATATGTTCATATAATCTATGGATGTCTAATCTTGCATGTCTGTGTCAAAAAGTTAAGTTTTATTCAAGAGGCAGGAAATGAGTCTCTTGAATATTCATCACTCTAGAGGATGCAGTAAATGAATTTAAAAGATGTGCTCGATTTATTTGCTTCTTTTATTTAAATTGCATTATACCTGTGATTTAGTGACTTTGCGCATTAACATGCATAATCTGTGCGTGCGTGTGAAGGTGTGGGTGTGCTGGTTTGGGTATTTACACAATTTCTTAGGGAGTTTTAGTAGAACATGTGGCATTACTTCAGAGAATCAGCCTCTTGGGGCCAAGTGCACAGCCCTGTTATGCAAATATGATGTGAATATTGAATATTGTGTTTCAGAGTTTCCAGGTATAAACAGTCTCTCCCTCTCTCTCTCTCTTCTCCATTCAGACCAACATCCCCTTCCTGCAGAACGTTTTGAGCAATAACCAGTTTGTGTACAGCACTGTGGACACACAGTTTATCGATGAGAATCAGGATCTGTTCAACCTCAAACCCACACAGAACCGTGCACAGAAACTACTGCATTATCTGGGTTAGTGTTTATACACATGAGTTTATTAGCATTGCATTATTCTCTAAAATAGATAAAAATTATTTTCTATTGTCAGAGACATTATTGTGCAGAATTTTAGTGTGTGTGAATGTGGATAAAGGTCCTTAAACAGATGTGTGTTTCCTCCAGGACATGTGATGGTAAATGGGCCAACGACACCAATCCCGGTCAAAGCCAAGCCTTCTACTGTAGACCCGGTCATTCCCCCCGTCCCTCTAGGTATACCACAACCACACACACACACAAAACAAAACAACAAAACAATGTTAGTTTACATTTCACAACATTTAAATAAATTAGCATAAGAAAGCCTGTACAGTTGTTATCAACAACTGCCTAAAGATGCTAAATTTAATATATATAATAATACATATTGAATATAATTGAACAACTTCAGGCAGAATAGTCTAATTTTCGTTTCTTTAAAACGTTGTTGTATGTAATCTTCTCACATGCATTTGTCTTTCAGTCTGTTTATTGAATAAGCCACCTAGTAAGGTTGTTCCAAAAATTTTATTTTTTTATTCTTCAAACCTACTTCTTGTACTAAAACAGACTCAGACGCAAGTCTGTAAATGCTTCGTCCTGACTAGGATATTTTGTAAGGGGTAATCAGTGCTGTTGCCTCATTGTGTATGTATATAAGTATTAAAGGGGAGTTTCCCACTCAAATCACAATTTACTGGGCGGACGTTAATGTAATGCACCACCTATTCCCATTCATCAAAGCTGATAGTAATGGCTCTTACAAATGCAATATTACACAAAATAGAAAATATTCTGCCCAATATTGTCTAGGTTCTGGGGTGTTTGGTGGCCTTGGGCTCTATTTTATTTCAAACCTGAAGGCATCCAAAGTATGCATTTATCTCCTTAAAACAAGTTGATATTGAGATGTACAGTATTTGCTACTCATGATCTGTATAACCTCCATAACGGCTCTAGTCTGAGCTGATGTTAATTGGTGATTTCTGAGGCTGGTAACTCTAAATGAGCTTCTCCTTTGCAGCAGAGGTGAATATTGGTGTCCTGCCTTCCTGGGATGGTCTACATACGGTCCAGTTTCATCATGGTGCTTGATTGGTTTTGCAAATGCATTTGACAATACTGTTTTTGAAAGAACTATTCCAGAACGGTTGACTTTTGTGTCTTAAAATACCAACTGACTGCTGTTGCTGTTACAGTACCTAATGCCATATGTGTGATTACATAGTCTTGTAGTTTCATAGTTTTCAACTGGACTTAAAACTGGTGCAAAAGATGCTACTCACACCAAGTAAACAAAAATCACAAAGACTCTTCTACACTTTCAAGATAGATTAATTTGAAATTTAACAGCAAAGTAGAGGTTCATAATAACATTTGTGTAAGACATTTGTGTGTGTGTGTGTGAGTGTGTGTGTGTGTGTGTGAGTGTGTTTAAGTGGGTCACATCTGTATTAGGGATCACCCAATGCTTCTGGGACACTCCTGAGTCCCACTTAGACTGTGTGTGTGTGTGTGAGAGAGAGAGAGAGAGAGAGAGAGAGAGAGAGAGAGAGAGATGTCACAGTCTATGTTAAACAGAGTTTGAGTTCGTAAATTGTTTCATTAAAGCGTGCTTTCTTCTGTGCAACCTATGCAAAACTGAAAATCCCATCAGTGTTACTTATTCTTCAGTAAAATGTATTATTTTCTAAATTGAGTCTAAGTATTGTATACATGTGTGTATCAGTACCTTCGAGAAATGAATCATGTAATAGAATCCTGTATAAATTATGAATGATATTAACTGGATGATATTAAATGTATCAACAATGTGTGTGTGTGTGTGTGTGTGTGTGTGTGTGTGTGTGTAGGAGAGCCTCCTGCAGGCTTCCGTGAGGTTCTGTTGAAAGAAGGTCCTGAGGGTTTTGCCCGTGCAGTGAGACAACATAAGGGTTTACTCCTGATGGACACCACTTTCAGAGACGCCCATCAGTCTCTCCTAGCCACTCGTGTCAGGACACACGACCTGAAAAAGATTGCCCCGTACGTCGCACACAACTTCAATAATCTCTTCAGTATGGAGAACTGGGGAGGTGAGAACCATGCCTATTTTATGCACTGTAATAAAATCTACTGACCTGTGTTCGATTACATATATGAAATGATCATATCTCTTTATTACTAGGCTTCTAAGCATTTATCTATTAACTTTTTAACCTATAAATTTATTGTACTTTAAACCAACCCTCTATGCACATCTCACATGATTAGCAACCTACCACGTATGTCTTATCTATACACAGTAATACGGTGTAGTTGAGGACCTACTGATAAGAAGATATTGATAAATTTTCTAATTAATATCTTGCAGCATTGGGGTTTATATTAATCAGCTTGTTTTATTGCATTGTTTCTATAGCAACAGCTGTAAGATGAATGATGCATATGCATTTTCGCATTTTCAGGATTTCTGCATTTATGTTGCAATTTTTGATGCAATCTCTATTATCAGTGTATTATAACAGTCAGAAGTCTTCAGTACTAAGGAGTAGGATGAGCTGTGTGATATTCTTTATCTTATTTATTAAAAAAAAAAAAAAGAGAGAGAAGAGATGAGATTTCACAGATGGTCCACAAACAGTACTACAAATGAATAAAAAGTAGGATGCATAAATAAGAAATCACTGTTGGTAGAAAGCTGTAGTGTAAGAAGGACAAAACACAACACACTTTCTGGTTACTAATTAATTTCTTTTTTACAACTGTTGGAGCTGACCAGGATATTTAACAATATAAGAAAATAATCACTCTAATTATCATTGAACCCTAAACAAGCGTACTATTTGTTGTGTATATACATAGCACATTATATTTCCATCTGCGGGATTCAACACTTAAACAGTTAGTTAGCTGAGACTATTCTTTAGCGGAATAAGTAAAGACATAAAGAGAACCTTAGAAGATTTTTCGGGACTGTCCAACACCTCCATGTTTTATTCTCTTTGCCTTTTGGCTACATAGTACAGGTAAGAATTTTAAACTAATTTCACTCAGTTACAAACTGTTGTCACTAGCGCAATGCTAAATCTGCCATGTGCTGCCTTGTGTTGGTGGACAAAAATAGTTGTATTTATTTATTTTTTAAATAAATAATATCTTTTAATATAAAACAGTTGATTAAATACGTAAACAAATCGTAATCTGTTGATAATAAACAGTGTTTGCGGAGCTTGCAACCTGATCAAATTCAAGCTTGCAACCTAATCATAGTCTATCAGCAGTGCTGATATTCAGTACAACAGATCTCCTTCTCATGTAATATTGTTTAAATAATAGCATGCCCTGACATGCTATTATTTAAACAATTTTCGTAACACAAAAACACAAATTTCAATACACACTACTCAAACATGTTTTTGCCTTAGTTTTGTCAGTTGCTGTAGAACAAAGGCATTTATTTATCCTTGGAAGCTGTGGTCTTCACTGGAACAAATATTTCACAAGTTAACCGATGCGATGAGAACACGATGAAATGTCATTGGCGCCTCGTTTTTATAAATTCTTAAGTGAAGGTGATGCAGTGAAACTTATCATTAGGCCAGCCAGCACACTTTTATTACACTTTTACTGTATATATTTATTTTCTATTTGTGTATATAGATCTCGCCCCACCTCCTCATACAGTGTATAATTACTGTTTTATCACAGCCAGCTTTGGCCATAAACATTTCTGAATTCGAATGTTCCGTGAGGCATGAAAACATAATTGTTAATGACAACATCAAATAAGAGAATGTCATTTAATCATGGACTGTGGCTACGGTGCATGTATGACATGTACAGATATGAGAGGAGCTGCAAGAAGATAAGAGAACATCCGCGTTATCTCAGTTAAAAAAAAGCCCCAGTGTGTCATCTGATACAGAACAAAGCAACGAGTTAACAAGGCGTAACCGCTATATCTCACAGCAGCATGATAAATCAAAATTAAAATACAGTGCCTTCCAGCAACTTCTGACAGCGCAGTCCATTACTGGTATCTTTGTTGTGTACCATGGAAATCTGCATTAATGAAAAAAAGATGAATGTGAGGCAGATAGAGAATGTTATATTTCATTTGCAGGTATTTTTGTTCTTATAGTTTTACTATAAGGGAATTATGGCACTTTTATTGTCTATAACTTGCTTTTATATAAGCTCAAGCAGCCAGAAACATAGTGTTTAATGTTTAATGCTTCTGGTTGTGTTGTGTAAGGACACATAGCTGTGATTGTGTAATATTGCCTCTTATTTGCTCTTGTTTTCTGTCAGTAGCTTTTAACTGTGCCTTTATATGCTCAATTTATCGACAATTGAAATAGAAATCAATTTTGTAGTAGTTTGCACTGCTTTTCCACATTTCTTTCTGATGATTTCCTGTTGTCGTGGTTATATCATGAGTTACTGTGTTTAATGAGGCTGAAGCCTTTATCCTCTTCAAAGCCAAATGCAGTGTCTCTTTATACATCTGTATGGTGAGCCTTTGATTTTTTGTTCCATCCATTCAAATGAGTGAACCAAATATAACAGAATGGATACCATGGTTTACTTTTATTAATTACCCGGTGTGACGTTGCGGGTCTCACGACAGGCAAACCCACTGTCAGCTGCTCCACAGGCAGACCCGCGGCCTCCCTGTCATGCTGCCGCTAGGTAACGCTTCCATGATAGCAATTAAGGACAATGCACGACACCTGGGCACATGTCCATATAGGTCTCCAAGACAAAGCAGTAGTCGTGCGGACATTTAGGAAGCACTAGGTCGTGGAGCGTTGCTCTGGTATAAGTCAAAAAAAAAAGCTCACACACACAGCCTCCTCTCCGACGCCCTGCATAAGGGCTCTGTATGCAATCACCCAGCGCGCTAACACCACGGATACATAGCATCATGTTCTTCCCGTCTTACCCTAACACACCCATCACTCTGGAATAACATTAGACAATTTTAACCAAATTTCAGCAATTTCCTTAGTTGTTTTCTTTGCTTTTTCCATGACTACAGGATGCATCCTCTGACATGGTCTTTTAAAAACTAGAAGCTACTCACTGCATTAGTTAAGGTTAAATAATTTTAAACCAGCTGAATCATAGTAATTGCTGTAATAATTATCCAATCAAAGGCTCTTAAATATTTGCTAATGTAAATTTAAATGGTGAAGTGGCGATGTTCATGAAAATATTAAATATATTTCTGTCTTACTCACCAACATAATTTTTACACATGCATTATATACATAAAAACTGCAATGTTCCAATAAATAAACTGTACAGTGACTGTCTCCATTAATTTAGATAAGTGTTATTTGTGAGCACTTAAGAGCTAAACAGTTGCTGTGTGTGAATGTTCCTGCAATTAAATTGAGTATTTTAATATATGCATCTGTCTCTGTACCTCTCCCTGCTTCTCTCTGTAGGTGCTACATTTGATGTGGCTATGCGCTTCCTGTCAGAGTGTCCATGGCGTAGGCTGCAGCAGCTGAGAAAACAGATACCCAATGTGCCTTTCCAGATGTTGCTGAGGGGAGCTAATGCAGTGGGTTACACCAACTACCCTGACAACGCCGTATTCAAGTACAAACATATACACACAAGCATTCAACTTTTTATCTCAAAGTACACACAAAAATAGCATCTGTATAATGTACTGAATCATAACGAAGCAGGGTGCAAGTGCATAAATTTACTGGCTTTTTTTTTCTTCAGGCGAATCCGATACTCATATTCATCATCCACAGCATAGGTCAAATCACAAGCAGGAAGCATGAAAAGGGCAAATCCATAATCCAAAGAACAAGAAACACAGAAAAAGGGAAAGGCTCATCATTAATGTAACATGCTCTGCAAAGTTGATGAGACCTACTGTAACAACAAGACCGTGACACAGTAGGGAATAAAAAGACCAATCAGGACCTAAATATAGAATAGGTGAAGACAATCAAGAAATTATTGAATAAATGTTCAACGAGTGCAGACAGGGCCAAAGTCAAACCAAAAACACAAAAGTGTTGAGCTTGTGTATGTAGAGCCAATAAAAACTGGCTGGGAAATGCACCACACACTGAAGTTTTGTACATAACTGTAATAGCTTTTAAAGAAGTAGCATTATTCCCATGTTTCCCTACATCTTCAGTATTCTTTTTAAAACAATCAATTAAAGCATTACAATATGATGTGTTTGGGTCCACGTGGCTATTTTGTCCTCTTTTTACTTTTTTGCAAGAACAAGTATACACCGATCAGGTCAAGTTTGTCAATTCAGGCTCCAAATTTCCAGATCTTAATTCAATCAAGGATCCATGGAATGCACCGGTCAAACAAATCCGATACATTGCGAAGGCCCACTGCCGAAACTCACAGCACCCAAAGAATCTGTCTCTAACGTCCCAGTCCAGAAATCGAGGTGCACTCCCTTGAGGTCTTGTGGGGACCAGAGCTTCCCTGGGTGCATGAAGGGAACCCACAAAATACAAGGCTTAAGGTTTTGGATTTTGAATGAATAGCTGATTGGTATAGCTTATGCATGGCTTTTCATTGTTTTGTTTTTTTTGGTACTCTGTAACTACACTGTGTAACAAGGCCAGAAATGTAGGTGTAGGGGGTCCAACAGGGAGTGTGGCAATTTGATTTACAAAAAAAGGCTTAAAACGAAATTACTTAAATTAATACACAGGATACATTACTGCAGCTCAAATGTGATGTGCCGATATGAAGGAAATGATAACAGAGAAGAAAATATCAGCGTGATTTATTGTCATGCTGAAAAACAATAAAAGCATCTGCTGCAGAACTCAACAACAAGTTAACAAGATGTTCAGTAACTGCTTTTTCTCACAGCAGCTTGATAAAATGTAAAAGGCGTGGCAATCAAAATCCACCGGTAGTGTGAAGCTTATTTGGGGGTTAAAGGGGTGAATAGTCTAAACCGGGTTAAGATCTATACGGGTAAACATCAAAACTAGACAAGTTATTTAAGCACATACTGTACTTACACAAGGAGAAAACAGTACTTTTTCTCCTTGTATCTTGCGTTAATTACATTATATCCTCTTGTTACATTAATGCCACCTCATTTCAGTGTACAAGATCTACCTCAACAAACTAGTAACTTACACCAAACAATTATTGGGAATTGGTTTAGAGGTAATATCAAAAGATCTCAATTAAAGCTTCTAAATATGAATATGAAATATAAATATGACCTCCTTGTCAAGTCTTTCCTTCCCCTTTATTCCTAGGTTTTGTGAAGTGGCAAAGGAGAATGGTATGGACATCTTTCGTGTTTTTGACTCTCTAAACTACCTTCCTAACATGCTGATGGGGATGGAGGCTGCTGGTTCAGCTGGAGGCGTGGTGGAAGCAGCCATTTCTTACACAGGAGACGTTGCTGATCCCACAAGACAGAAATATTCACTGGAATATTACCTGCAGCTAGCAGAGGAGCTAGTCAAGGCCGGGACGCATATATTGGCCATAAAGGTAGGGTGCAGGCACGTTAAAAAAGAATAAATACACATGATACAAACACCTATGACACAAATAAGGCAATGTAGTAATATGACACAAATAAGGCAATGTAGTAATATATTCTCTCTCTCTCTCTCTCTCTCTCTCTCTCTAGGACATGGCTGGTTTGTTAAAACCTGAGGCGAGTCATTTGCTGATCACAGCTCTGAGAGATAGATTCCCAGAAGTTCCCATCCACGTACACACTCATGACACGGCAGGTGCAGGTGTGGCAGCAATGTTGGCATGTGCTGAAGCGGGGGCTGATATCGTGGATGTGGCAGTGGACTCCATGGCTGGAATGACATCTCAGCCTAGCATGGGTGCTATAGTGGCTTGTGCCAAAGGCACCAAACATGACACTGGTGAGAATGATACTTAAATATGCTCAGAGATTTTTTTGACTTGTTGCATTAAGATTTAAGGCAGAATGTTTGTGTTCTTGTCCTTGTTACTGTAAATACTATTTCTTTTTCTATCAATTCATTAGCTTTTTATTATTCGTGTTTTAGAGTATATTTTACCCCCCCAAAAATCATGTTGGCCTGCCTCTGTAGCAGTGATGATGCAATTCCCAGACTATATACAGTACAGTACATAATCCAGAAAGAGATGTCCCAGTTCATATTCTATTCAACAAAAATCAGGGATGATTTAAAACTAAGGATCAGGTAGTATAGATTTCAGATGCTTTAAAGTGGTGGTTCATAAATCCAGTCCTGGAGGACCATTGCCCTGCAGATTTTAGTGCTTTCTCAGCTCCCAGCACACCTGATTTAATGGATCAACTAATTAACAGCCTTTGCTTAATTGGGCTGGGTGTGGTAGAGCAGGAAAACACAAAAAATGTGCAGGACAGTGGTCTTTCAGGAATAAGGTTAAAACTGACTGCTTTAAAGTGAAACATATAAGAATATATGTGAAAGATGGAATCTTACAGCAGAATGTCCTGGGAAAATGATAGCGATTTTTAAAACAAAACAGGAAGACAGTGTGAGTACATTTAAGCCCTTCGGAATAAATAAAGAAGCAGAGAGAACACATTCCCTGCATCCAAACCTATTGGAAATCATGAATTTTTTATCTCAACAGATATTTCCTCACTTTCATATTAGATTAAAAGCAAAAATGTTTGTGATTTTAAATGCAATTTTAATATATACTGTGATAAGTTCTTATAAAAGCAGCTGGTGGCTTGTCTTGCTAAATTGGCTCTCTGATTATGAGATGTCTTTCCAGTAGAGATTCACTGCTAAACCAGCAGAAAGTGTTTCCAAAGGATAAAATCTGAAAGACACATATAAAAAAAAAAAAGAAAAAATCGGTAGTCAGATTAATTGTCAAAACACCACTACCATTCTCTTTCTGCTGAGCACGGTGCTGTAAGACACAGCTCCAAAGCAAAAACTACAGCGATCAATACACTCTGCAGGAGTAAATTTAACACAGTGGGCATTTATTTAACACTGCCGATTTTACTGTGTATGATATTGTGTAACAGGATTTGTGAGGGTCACCAGGCGGCCATTTTTGAGAGCAGCACCAAAGACTGGGGTGGAATTTTAATGGTCAACATTTATCAGAATTGTGCAGGAGTTCAAGCTGCACTTAAAATGCTTTAAAAAGCTTCTTCATTCCATAAAATATTGTCTGAAAGTGGATGAAATGAAATCTGACAGGTTCTTTGAGCAACAGAGAAAAAAGGTAGAAGGAGGATGTCCTCTTAACAACATTGTCATTGCATGAAAAATGCCCCCCCCACACACACACACACACACACACTTTTCACTGGGTGTAAGCCTCTTCACACAGTTCCAGCTGTGACAAAAAAAAATGTCTCCCTGCTATAGAGCTGAGAGAACACAAGCCAAGCCATGTCATCCCCCAGAACAATGTCTCCTCTTCAGTAAACAACTATGCTATAAAGCTGTTGATGGGGTTAGGAGTGGACAGGAGAAGCAATCAGCCTGTTTCAGGTTTTGAGCAGAGACATAGTCGAGGTCGAACAGGAGATGACTGAAGAGCTCTCAGAGGGAACCCACAGTATAGGTTAATGGAAGCTTTCGAAAGCTCAGCATTTCAACAAAACCACAGAAAAAACTACACAAGATTGCTGTTCAAATCGACTTTGGCAGAAAATTCCCTCAGGAGAATAAAATGAAAATGCATGAAATTCCCAAAGGAGAGGCAGATGGGGTTCAGGACAAAAGCAAAACTGGCTGCCAAATAAAGGTTTGCATAGCTGATATACAGTACAGTATGCATGTATAATCATATTGTTTTGTGCAGTAGTTGCATTATGAAAATCATCACAATTTCTCTATATATTTGTCCCAGACATAAAATGACAGCATTCAATGAGTTTGTTTGATAACATTCATAAAGCAACATGCTGTATTGTGAAAAACTTAATTAATGAAATCATTATAATGTATTAGAAAACCAGGTGCCTTAGCAACTAGCAACTCCACTCAAGCATATCACAATGTGACAGCCAATGAAGTACTGGCGGTCTGCTGCATGACAAGAAAAAGAAGGTAGATCTGGAACGACAGATAGATGTTTAGTCTTCTAATTAGAGGAACACAAGTCAGTATCTGTTTGGTTGAGACGTGGCATGATCTTTATTGTCGAAGTGACACTTGACGTCTTTGAGCTTATGTATGTAGAAATGAGTAGATAGCACTTTACTCGAATTGTCTTGTAATCTGTGTCTCTTATTTGGTTATGATTATGTGTCTTGAAAGAAATGTGTCAGTCTTCATCTTCCTCGGTTAGCAACTGTTGCAGTAATTGGGGTGAAGGGAGACCAAATTTGGAAGAAAAAATTTGTGTGTGCGGTCCAACATAAATCTCATGGTATTTTATAATACATTTACATACATTTGGAACTGTTTGGACAGTAGATAGTATTTTTATTGTACAAATGATGGTGATTTTATTTAGCATAATCCCCATCTTATGATATAAATGCCTGGCTATACCATTGATACCAGCTTATACTGTATACACCGTAAACCCTAATGCTCAAAGTAATTAAACATATTGAGTACTGTTAACTTAAATAATTACAATTAGTTCAAATTAATA
>JAQMYJ010000001.1:15824250-15836017 GCA_030014305.1 Clarias laeviceps | reverse complement strand
CCCCCCCCCCGCCCCCCCCCCCCCCGATAAAACTGGCAACTGGCAATTACAGGAAGAAAGTGGATAAAAATTTTTAACATTTAACACCACAGTGAGCAACTATAATAAGAAATAAAATAAATGTTTTAAAAAGGATAAATGTTTATCCATACATTATCTATATCACTTATCCAGTGTAGGATTGCAGGAAACTCAGGGCACATACTTGCCAAATGATACAGGATGACAAATTTGGAAACCCCAGTTAACCTACACCACATGTCTCTGGACTATGGGAGGAAACTGGAGCACCTGGAGGAAACCCACAAAAGGGAGACAAGCAAACTCCACACACACACAGATTGGAGATGCTATTCTAACCCTCAGCCATTGAGATCCAAGGCAGCCATGATATTACTTTTTAGAGACGAATGGATTAATATATCACTACCCAAATTATTTCTTTTTTAAGTTATTTACAGGGGCCATTTACTTTCACCAACTGATATCTCACAAAGAAAACAAGAGAACCTTTGAAAATTGACCTTTCATAATGGTAACGAACATCTTATCCTTCCTACTGTAAGTCTCAAAAGTTCACTTTACTCTGCCAGTCAAGGGCAAAGGAATGGCAATTAAATTGACCATGCTCCCTGGTACTCACTGTGCATGCTCAGATTAGCAGCTGATCTCTTACATGTTAACATACAGTAAAGAGAGTTTGGGGGTTATATAATCATCACTAATAATAAGCGCAATAACAGCTACTGACAAAACAGAATCTATATTCATTTTTAACTATTAACTGAAACTGTTTTCTTTCTGCCATGTAATGATTTAAATTGGAAGTAGATTTCTTTCAATTTTCAATGGAAATAGTTGGAAATAATGGAAAGGGCAATAGTTTTTTTTTCATGAATAAAAGATAGGAAACAAATAACATTGTGTGAAATCTCTAGAGATAGCCCCAGTATCTCAAGTTGTAACAGGTTCAGTCTCAGAGGCCACTAACCTGTCTTTCTAATCACAGTCACATTACAGTGTTTCTTAGAAAAGCACGGACACTACTAACATCACATTGCCTGTTTATTTCTCTCTCTTTCTCACTCTCACGTACATTCGGTTGTACTGTTATATATCAGGAGGTCATACAGATTAGCAGTGAATAAGGGTTCTTCAAAGAGCAACTGTATTCAAGAAATGTATGAACCTCTCAGAGGACTACTAATGCCAAGTCAAAATAAAAGGCAGTTTTCTTCTTTATTATCAAAAGCAACATAAATCTACTGGCCGACAGTAAACAAAAAGACAGCACACTCTGAGGACCTCAACCAATACAATGAATTCAACCTATTGATCGTGTTTCAAGTTTCATTGTATAACACTCATGGCATTTTTCAACCTGTGTACAGTTTGTGTAATTACCACAGGAAAAAAAAAATCTCAATGTGTTTCCCTGTATTGAGAAAAGCGCAGAATCTCCTTGATTCAAAACACACTTATTATGGAAATCGACGGGCAGTTGTTAAAGCAATGAATAAACATTTATGCAAAATGTATTCTTGTAAAAGAATTTGTCATGGATGTTGCAGTCATAGAATGAAGCCTTCTCAATCTGTACAATTCATTCTTTCAAAGATGGAAACTTCATCAGAGAAAAAAATCTGTAGCTCAAAGTAAACACTCAGTAACAGCCTGATAAAAGCAAAATAGTTTTCTCTTGTGACTGTCTAATCCGAAGACCTTTGTAGCTAGAGCCTAATTAGTGTAATTTGTTATATAATTCAGTAAATGTGCTTAGATTTCTATGTTAGTGTTTAAAGGAAAACCGATTATCAGTTCTTTTCTCAGTAGAATAAAGTATACTGAACTTCTTGTGTACTGTAGTCACACATACACTACACATCTCTTGGCTTGAAAATCTCTTTCATTTAAACACTTCTGCGACATTATCTCACTTTGCATTATCTCACTTCATAATGTCTGTGCTTGTAATTTCACTTAAGTGCATCATCTCTGGCAATGTTTTTTGCCAGTACAAACGTACTTATATTTGTCAGGATGTTCAATAGAGAGGGACAAGACTTTCCTGAGTCTCTTGTGTACACATACACTCATCTTGTTGCATCCCTCTCACTTCCCTCGTCTGCTTTCTCTATTTCATTGCACTAACCCTTTAACCTTCCTTCCTACCAGTACATCAGTTTGAACAAAGCATTGGACTAGGCCTGCACGAGTCTCTCTCTCTCTCTTTCTCTCTCTCTGTCCTGTGTGCCAGTGGGATGATGGGGTGGGATGGAGTCATTGGTGCTTCAGTTTCACTCAAAGCCCTGCTTTCTTATCTAGCATTCTGTGATATGAGATATCTTCAACATCTATAGCCTATTACTATTGGTTGAGAGAGAGTGAGAGCAAGAATGACAGCAAGAGCATAGGATGCAAAAATAGCAAAGATAGGAAGATGGGTAATTAATTTGATTGAGAACTAGCTGTGCCACCTCTGTGTAAATGATTCAGAATGAGTAAATGTGGGTTAGAGAGAGAGAGAGAGAGAGAGAGAGAGAGATCACACATTTACAGTTGGATGGTTTCATAAAATCAACTTTGTTACGGGAATTGTTCACACAGGACTTTCATTAATTTCCCAGTCCCTGACCTCCACTGCTTCTCTCTCTTTCTCTTTCTAACTCTCTCTTTCTCTCTCTCTCTCTAACTCTGCTTTTCTCGCATGCTCTCTTAATAACATGTAAGAGTATTACTTAATTGACTTGTCTAGGAGCTGTCGGCACAAGTACTGTAGACACGCAAGTAAAAGTTCAATGGATGGGCGGCATGTTGCTAATGAGACTCCTGTTGCTTTCATTACAGTTTATTTCACCCCTGTGATCAAAGCAACGAAGAATGGGAATTCGCAGAATTCATTACCATTACTCTATGCTTATCAAATCATTCTCCTCTGTACATTGTTTAGAGTCTGTTTTTATTTGGTCCTTCATGATTCGATGGTGGTGCCATAAACATGGAAAAGAAGTGTAATTCTGTAAATTACTCATTTCTGTAAATTAGAATTGTATCTTAGTTTATCTTCAAGTAATATATACACCTACTATGGCAAAAGTATGTTTTGTAATACCTGTTAAAACCCTAGGACTGTATCTTAGATACATTTAACGGGAAAATATATAAAGATAACGACAACTTGCTATGCTATCCTACATATAGAGTGTGACGCTGCTTTGGTTACCATGGTTATTAAACTCTGTTCTAATTCGACAGCTTGCATCCAAGCTTCCCCTTCAAAAAAACATTGTATGTGGTCTAATTGGGACTTTTTGGCTCAAAGTACTTCTGATGTGTTTCATAAACATAACATACTAGAAGTATAACAGTGTAACATTGGCAGGTAATAATTACGTTATTACACGTTTATCACTTTGTCATAAGCATTCATAAGAAGTACAATTTATACAAAAATAGCTTATATATATAAGTGTCCTTAGGTGGATGAATGTCACTGAGTAAAAGTGACAGTCAGTGATGCACCAGGTTTTTGAGGTTGATTTTAGTTTAGGTGACTGTAATGCAATTTTAGAAAGTGCTTTGTTAATTTTCAACAATTAACCTCACAGGGTGATCTCACATCAGTTTGAAAGAGGGAGATATCACACACTGGGAGAATAACAAAAAGAGAAAGAGAAAAAAAATGATATAGCAGAACTATGCTATGCCATGCTGGTAATCAATTCAAGTAACTTTATATATGTTCCTGTCAGATGCATCACAACTTGTAATCAAAATGAACAAAAGGAGACTTTATGGTAAAATAGCTGATACCTTTTTATAAAGGTTTAAATACAGTAATTATATGACCGTTGTCAGGAATGTCATATTAAGGTGTCCTGTAGTGTTCTATGTTCTCTTTATTTACTGTTACACTGATTTTATCAAAACAATTAATACATGACTTCTGAGCTGCCTTTCCTTTGGCTCTCCTTAACAATCAGCCAGTGCTCATGTAGTATGTTCTATACTATTTTACCATTGTTTTTCTTAAATGTGTCTGTGTATTGGCTTAATAGATGATGCTTGTCTATAGTCTTTCAGGTTAGGAGTTCCTGGCGGATTTTGTACTCTGTATTGTTTGATCTTGCACATTTTATTAGTCATTCTGGATCAAAGTGTCTGAAATTGATTGAGCTAAAAAGTTGAAAAGTTCGAGAAATTGTAATTGAACTGGATTTATACAGAGTAAAATCCTCAGTGTTGCTTGATTTTGCAACTGGACCAGAGTGTTTATATAGTCCAACTAGACTCATATGAACACTCTGGCTGTTAATTTAACAATAAGATTTTGCTGTATATGTGTAGGAAAGTTTAGAGGTTTAAAATGGCAGGTAGTGTACAGTATGTCCCTGGCAGCACAGTGGCTTAGTGGTTAGGACTGTTGCCTTGCACTTCTAATGGTCTGGGTATTTCTCTGAGTACTCCAGTTTCCTCCCATAGACCAAAGACATGCAGATTAAGCTACTTGGTATGCCCACATTTCCAGTAGTCTGTTAACGAGCGTTTGAGTGAGTTTCCCCTTTGATGGATTGGCACAGTGCACCCTGCTTCGTGCCATAAGTCTCCAGGAATAGGCTTCAGGCCCCCTGGGAACTTCAACTTCACCGCCCCTGAAAAATGGACGTTAACGAGGCACCTAATCTAACCAAGCTCTCCGAGGTTGCTATACAGGAGCTGGACTATTATAACTTTGGAAAGGATATGGGCAGTTACGGCACAGCATGAACCCTATAAATAAGACTAAAGCTGAAATATTGTTGAGTATCCATTGAACTAATTGGGCACTTATCGGCCATACGCTGGTTGTTATGTATTTTACTTCAGAACCACGACTTCTCCATTATTACTGAAGGACAGGTGACTATTTTGGATTCATTCACTTATGTTGTAACTATTCTGATCCTGCTTCATAAGGACCATTAAATATGCTAAGAGTCTTCTAAACAGTTGGACATTCACCCCGCGCTGCAACTTGATATTTCTGTAGTACGTTATTAATTAATTAAATCATTCAGCAAGATTTATGACCAAAAATGAACAATATGGATATATGAAAGTGCTTTATTTACTGTCTTTAGGTCATTCACTCTCATACAGTTTTTTATTTTCAGTGAGACTTTGCCTTCACCTCATTTCAGACTCTATTTGTCTTCATTTCTCCTTCTCTCTCTCTCTCTTTCTCTCTCTCTGTCTTGCTGCCTCTTTACATTATGCTGCATTTTGTCATTTCTAACCCCATTTTATTTTGTTTATTTTTTGTTTTTTTCCACTCCATTGATCCAGTTTTTCTCCCTCTCCAGTAAACTCTGCATCACTCTCTCTTGCACTTTCTCTTCTTCCTTCTAACACCCAACAGACCACAGTTGTCATTCTTGTTGTCACTCCATCTCTACACCCTGTTCTCTCCTACTAAGTACAGGGTTGCAATTTGCTTCATAAATCCCCCGGAAAGGCTTTTTTCTATCATTTTCTTTGTAACTTTGTCTCTCTGTTATTCATGTGTTTTTGTTCAGTATGACTAAGAGAACATCAAGAGTGCATAGACCATTTTGTCTTACCCTAGAGCAAAAATTGTAGCCCAGCTTGGCAATTCTGCATCTGGCATATATATAATACATTTATTTTTGGGTGCGTATGTGTGTGTACCTTTTTTTTAAGATTTATACAGTACTATCCTTCACACATCTTTCCAGTCTGTCATTTGAAATATATGCCTTTTTGTGTCCAGCATTAATCGTCCACTCACACTCACACACAAATGCATTCTCATTCAAATCAAACACATCTTAGTGGTGACTTCATTATGTACTAATGGCTGTGTCACAAACCAGATCACAGTGGAGTAAAGCCACTGTGTAACCTGCAGCAGTCACTTTGAGTGGATGAGGGTGTGAGGCAGTGTGATGTGTGTGTATGTGTGGCCCTAACTATATGGGCTGTTAGCAAGGGGCTTAATTAAATCAGCATTGATTGCTGTTCTCTGACATTAGCGTGGGTGTGTTATTGATTGATGGCATGTTTGGAGAGAGATCCGAGCACAATTGTCTGTGGATCACTATCCTGCTCTAATGTCTCGAGAGATGAACAGAAAAACCAGCTCCCATTAGCCACAACATGGCTCTCACATTCATGCATCCTATGTAATTTTAGGTTATTAGCTGTTCGCTGTTGGTCACAACCATTAACGAACACTCATGTCCCTTACTGTTTTGTTAATGGAAATTTCCACTTTGTTTGTCTTTTCTATGGTTAAGTGCTCAATTCCCTGTAATTTCATTAACAAACCATCTCTTTTTTCACTTTCTCACTATTTTTAATTCACAACCAACCCTTGCTTTGTTTCTTTCTTCTCTTCCCCTCTGTACCCGATGGATACAATGTCTTATCTTATTAGTCATTCAGGTATGCTGGCCGTATAGGTGATTCTGTAGTCATACTGTCAATGTCTATTACAGCAAAGGGACCACCATACCAATTACCATAGCATGTTCAAAATAGTTAGGATGTGCTTGAAGTCAGGATGTATGGCCTAACAGTCACCATAGATTCATTACCACCCCAATGTGTATTACTTTCCTATATGGCCTGGAATGCATTATTCTGCTCTCTGCACAGCAATTTGCCTACAATTACAATTTTATTCATTCATTAATGGCTGATAAATAACACATTTTAAGCATGTATACATTTATTGTTATGGAATATTTTTAGGTTCTTTTATTTTGATTTGATATCAATTTTATAAACAGTTTCCTTACAAGCCTGTAGTTAGACAAGTTACTGAAAAGTGGAAAGATCTCTGCCTTGAAGACTTTCCCATGGTGGAATATTAATAGATTATTACTACTCCCATAAGAATTATAGATATGGTACAAAATGTTTCACATATAAATGAAATAACAGTTTGCTTACAGTAAAACAAGATATCTCCATTTTGAAAAGTGTGCAAAAGAAAAAAAAAAACGGTTTTCCAAAAGAAATATTATATGCTGGTAAATATGTATATTTTTTTTAGTCAAGAGTGTGAAAAGCACAAAGGGCAGCAAAATTGTTTTTGTTATACTGTATGAGTGTGATTTTATGAAAAGCTATAACTTTACCTCCCACAGTTTTGTCAGAATGGATAAATCCATCTGTAGTTGAGTTTATGGCCATATAAATATGTAATGTAGTATCAATAATATGTTGGTCAAATTTTACTTCTAAAACAATATAAAGCAAGATAATGCTTTAACTGTGTTTGTGTAAAAAAAAATCTGCTTAAAAAATAATATATAGTCATTTTCAACATTTATTTAAAAAAAAAAAAGACAACCATATGTAAAGTAGGGAGAAATGCAAAAAATGCAGTTTATCTCATTTTGCAGAAAAACTGTTCAAATATACTTTTATTTTGTCAAATACCAAAATAATAAAAAATATATGTTGGAATGATAAGTATTATAACACAAACAATTAAATAAAGCTGTTAAACCTATAAATTGCATCTGTTTCAAGATTTTATGTGTTTTTGTTTCATTTTATATGGTTTTAAATACCTGAATCATGGAAATTAGCTTTATATATATATATATATATAAACTGAAAGACGATCAGGCTCTATCTCACATTCATTTTTAACCCAGAATGAACTTTATAGGTCATGTTGTTCTCAAGCTAGTAACACAATAACCAAATAATATTGGGAAAATGGGTGATCATTACTTTTATTTAAGCATTTTACAATGAATTTTCTTTTCAGTCGTAAGAGTTCAACAGCAATGGGTATACCTTTTTCATTGCTAGGTTTAAATGAAGTGGGGACATTTCAGGAAAAAGAGATCATGAATATGCTTGTAACTTTGGAATACATTGCAATGAGTGTTTTTGATTTGAATTTATTTATGTTTTGCTATGTGAAATAAAATAATCATTTTGTCCTATTAATTTTTTCAATACAGAAAGATAAGCTTGCTAGGCATATATTCAATATATTTACTGGCAATAAATATCTAATTTTCTATCTGTTCCTCTCTCATTGCTCTCTCAGGGATCTCTCTGGAGAATGTATTTGACTACAGCGAGTACTGGGAGGTGACTCGTGGTCTATATGCTCCTTTTGACTGCACTGCCACCATGAAGTCTGGGAATGCTGATGTCTATGAGAATGAGATCCCAGGAGGCCAGTACACTAACCTCCACTTCCAGGCGCATAGCATGGGTCTGGGTAACAAGTTTAAAGAGGTGAAGAAAGCTTATGCTGAGGCCAACAAACTGCTGGGCGACCTTATCAAGGTAAAAGAGTTCCCATCCATCTCCTCTTCTCTTTCTCTCTGTCTTTTTCACTCTGTCTCACACTCTGTTATTGACTGTCTCAGTTCTGTAATTTGGTTGAAAACCTTTCTCTTGGGGGGAAAACGCTGGAATTTTCTATTACGTGAAATTGATTTAGCTGCCTGACTTTTCCTGTGTTTCCTAAATCTAAAATACCAAATGTAATTTACTTTCAAATCAAATTCAAGCGTATAAGGAGCACATGATACACGCAGTGGCATTTTGCTCATGTTGTTTGTATGAACATTTATTAGATAAATAAGAATACTATTCATTATAAATTACACATTCATTAAACACAGCCAGGGGATCCTAGTTAGCTAATTTGCTTGTTCTCATTTGCACTATAAATCTGCTTAATTTCGGTTAGCTGGGATCGTTGATAATGTGTGTGTGCATGTACTGTATGTGTGTGAAAGAGGTTGGGAGGATTAATCTGCATATCAGTTTAAACCTCAGCCCTGAAGCATTTAGTTCTTTCTTGCCACGCTCCACCTTCCCTTAGGCTGATCCACTGAAGAATATTTCATATGCTTAGATTTTGCTCCACCTCTGATGGCATCCTGTTCGATGTAATCATTTACGCAGGCTCTCCTTGCGAGCTTTCTTACATGCATCTGCATCTTATTGTTATTCACATCACACGCCCTCTCCTTCTCAGTCTCGCTGCATCTCTCTTTCAGTCCTCTAAAGTGCCTGGTTTTAGTGGAAGTTGATGGGACTTTTCCATTTTCAAAGGTTCCATGAACTTCGTTCACATTGCATTTGACTTCCTGTTGAAATGTACAGTATATTTTAGCAACATAATCATTATTGACAGGATGATTTGATGGTAAAAAAATTTTATCTTCATTATCATCATCATCATCATGTGACTCTGTCCTCTGACATGATGTGCTTTGAGAAGTACATTTGATGTCATGACATTTTAATATAAGTCAGCCCAGAATGGGTCAGAACACAAATTTATGCCCATGCAAAGCTGTCACTTCACAAAAGCAACAACTGCTGCCTACTGAAATATTGTAAGTCTGCATAAACAAATGAAAATTGTTAACCATATCACACTGGATGGAACAACCAAAAACAAATGCAAAACATGCAGTTTCATATGTGCTACACCTTTGCTTTTTCCATAAAACTAACCTCCCTACATATAACGTAAAGTAATTACAGTTCCCTTCATGCTGAGACAATGAACAAACAGCTTATTTGTATTTATTGTGCTTGCCTATGTTGTTCTAATGAGAATCATTACTGTACAAACTCTGCTTTGCTCGTTAGCAACACGCTACAGATTCATAAACATTGTTGTAGATTATTATTTGAACAAAAGTTCACAGCACATACAGATGAAAGACAGATTAAATTTAGTAAATTAGCCAAGCTATAAAGCCACTAAGAGCACTAGAACAGCTTCACTGGGCTTGCCCGCAGATTCTCCCCACGCCTGGAACTGTCCTGGAGTCATGATAACCATTTAAGATATTCATTTTTGTTTCTTTAGTGTTATTATGAAAGCAGTTGAGCACACTGTGTAATATAGAGACGAAGATGCTCTTGGTGTTCATTTAGGTTGAGATTTGGTGACAGTAGATTTACATTGGTGACAAATGATTTATATTGTATAATTCAAACTATTCCATGAGCCCCTTTACCCTATAGATGGGCGCAGGGTCATCCTGGAAGAAACCACTCCCTCCAAGATATAATATTTCATTCTGGGATAAAGGAAATTGATTAGAAGAACTTTGTATCGACTTAGAGGGAACAACATGACCCAAATAACAGCATTACAAAGCTTCTGGCTTTTTTTTTTTTTTTTTTTTGGTTATGGTTGGTTTTTAACATCTGTTTGTTAAAATAATGGCAAAATAGTCCTGGCCTATCTTTATTGTCATAAGAGCTTTTTTTTTTTTTTTTTTTTTTTCTGACAATACCACAATAAAAAATAATATTTTATATAAATACAAAACTTCTGCATGTCAGATATTAGCTAAACACTCTTATTTTGCTAAAATATCCCCATGTGTTTAGTTTCCAACATGAAAATTTACATATATTATTGATATTTTAAATACACCAATACAGTAGGCATTGTGGGGGAGTTAGCCAGACGGAATTTTCTTGTTTTACTGTTATATTGACAGTCATGACTCATACTAGAAATCCACTTAAAATAGATGGTCTGATAAAGAATCTTTCACATAATCACATGTAGACCTACAGATCCTTTAAATATCGATCCATCTACCAATACAACATACTGTGATGGTACATTCTGGCTGGTTTAGATCTTTTGAAAAACAAATTGTTATGTAAAGGAACACATGGCCTTACTCATGTCGCAGAACATAATTCCATCACTTTATCGCAGTGAGAATTGTGGTGGATCTGGAGCCTATCCTTGTAACACAGGAGTGGAGGCGAGAATATATATACGCTGGACATGACTTCTGTTATTTGAGCAACAGTGACCTCAAATACTGTGCATTATTTATTTAGTTAGTTATTTTTCTTGGAATTTTATCCCTTTTGTCATAGTGGTGCCACATTGGATGATTTGCTCCACAAGTTCTGTCACAGGTTTACGATGGATACTCTCTGTTGCAGCCCTCTCATTGTATGGGGCGTTGGGTTAAGGGTCTTACCCAAGGACCCAACAGTGACGACTTGATAATGGTTATGGTTTTTACATTTTTGAAGAAAGTCCAATGATCAGTTGTAGCTACATTTTTTGCTTTGATTTTTTCCCTGAGTTGTAACTTTGGAATAGCACTGTGCAATACAATGTATTATATCATTGATGTAAAGCACACATTTTCTATCAAGATTATCCCTACATGATAACAGCCTTTGAAAGTATGCACACACTTAATTTGTTTGACATGAAGAAATCGCATCAATAGCAACATGCTGTGTAAATCTCTAATACAGATTGATTTAGAATGTGAGTAAAGATTCTACATTGACAGGGCAGTTTTATGTTGGTTTTTGTAAAAACAATTTTATCAACAGCAAGATGCTTCGGCTGTATCCCTCTCGAAATCAGGCCACGCACCACTGCTTGGCTAGATGTTTCCTGATAGGAGAGAACCAGCTAGTAAATTGACAGGGACTAAATTTGGACAAAATGGGGTAAAGATGTGTGATTTGAATAGATTTCCATGAAGTTTAGGCTTAATCCACACATGCAAATTAAAAAGAAATAGGCATGATGTGTAAAAATCACAGTGGGGTCACATTTTTATGCGCACCTTGCCAGACTAGGGATTAAAGTGAGCACATCTGTTCAGTGAACTGGTTTTTAGACTTCACTGCATCACCATATATATAGGGTGGGCCATTTATATGGATACACCTTAATAAAATGGGAATGGTTGGTGATATTAACTTCCTGTTTGTGGCACAT
>JAQMYJ010000001.1:15804158-15815247 GCA_030014305.1 Clarias laeviceps | reverse complement strand
GTTTTCCCCGACGCATTCATAAGCATTAGTCTACTATTAATCATTCTGCCGGTGCTTTGTTTCTTATCCCCACCCCCGTTAAAACGGCGTATTCAGAGAAAGGCTCGCCCGCGAGAGGTTGTGCGCACGCGGTCCACTACACAGCAAAAATATGTTAGTATATTATGACTGAAAAATAAAGCGGCTCACATCGGCGTGCATTTCGCACAGCGTCGCAAAGACCAATTGTGATCAATACATAAGTCTTGAGTTAAAATTAATGCTACTCTGGGTACATCCTTATTGAGCATTTCATACAGTACTTTTATTTTAGATTTAATGTTAGCTTGGCATGGCAATAATTAGTTTGTAATGGGAAGCTCATTCATTTAGAAGATGTATTTACTCCTACCTATAACCAAGCATTGAATAATTTTTGCCAAGTAAATTAGATAGTAGTGAAAAAGGTACATTATTTTTCCTTGTCATAGCCATAAGCTGCAGCCAATCAGCAGCACGCCTGTGATGTTCAGAGCTTTAAGCATCTTTGAGCCTTTGTATTTGCTTTTCAAACATATAACAAAATAAAACTGTGGACACAAAGTATGTCTTCACATCAGTGACAGCAACGAATTCCAGATGCCCTAGGATGTTATGTTTGAAATTATTCTGGGTTACATAAAGCATTTTAGTATTCATTGGGCTCTATGTTTGAACAGGACATTACCCAGAGTGCATTGCACTAGTGAATTCAGCTGTTGTTTTCACTGCCTTGGAGATGCCCTTTTAATACTACAGACCAGCTTTTGATTATACTGCATCAAACACACATTACTTTACCCGAAAGCATTATGCACGTTTCTATACAGTATATTTGTGTTTGTGTGCAAGCACTTACAAATATGTAGGAGGGTGTTTGTGTGGCTGAGAGCACTAACCAATGACCATGTGGTGCACTAGAGCTCACAGGAGAGAGGCCTGAGCACTCCTATCCCTTGGAATCGGCTCATCCAGATTAAGTGGGATAGACGGGTCCAGCCTGCTGTGAGCCACCAGAGCAGCACTGATAAGCATTCCAGAAACACACTGTGTTAGAGTGAAAGAAACATGAACTCCCAGATTATTCAAGTGTCATTGTTTTCATCATCAATCCATCAATCCTCAATAATAGTCATCTTCGCAGTTCTAGCATTAAAATCTCATCCACATGTCCTATTTAGAAATGCAGGCTTAACGGATTTTTCATTTTGTGTGTGTCTATTATAGAGGATTATGTCGACTAGCATATAAAAGACTTTGATTTCTTGCTGTAAGCCGTCACAATGAGCCTCTTTTCTAAATCCTTAGAGAGCTGAGAAAATCAAACTAAAGCGAGCCCATTGTATCCCAAAACACTCTATCAGTCACTTTCATAAACCAAACAACACTCCAATTAAACACCTCTGAGAAGACCACAGCTTTCGCTTCAGTTCAAACCCAACCCGCTATCTTCTGCTCTTCTGCATCCACTCTCGCTGTGTGCACCCACACCAACACACACGACTCTCTTCTTGCAAATAGTCACAAAAGCCATCAAATTAACGAGGGGTGACTGGGAAATGTGGGCGGCATCTATGAACTGCATCCTCTGTGACTAATAACATTAGCGAGCACTCTTTTGTGTATCATTCCTCTACTGAGAGAAAAAGCCGCTAAAACCTTCCAAGGCAGTCCTTAGAGAGACTCACCATGCACTAATCGGCGTATTTTATGTATGTTTCTGAACAGCATTATCTTAACTGAATTTGCTAATGGCTAGCTCGATTAGAGTAGGATCTGTAGGAGTAGAAGTAAATGTGTGGAGAGTTCAGCTCAGAATGTGTGCTCTTACAGACCCTGCCTCTGTTTTAGCTGTGTGTGAGCTTTGAAAGGGAAGCTTTGCTCTTGCAGACAAAAAAAAATGCAGCATAACCAGGCCTCAATTCCTCCTTCGGGGATTTTTTTTGGTATTCCCAGCTTGCGGACTATCACAGATCTGTACTGTATTTAGTTTAACACAACAAACACAGATATATTGTCGAAGCAAATGGCATAAATCAACACACTTAAAGATGCAGTTTGTTCCAATGTTTAAAGGTGTCTTCACACCAATTTGTTTGCTTGCTGATTCAGAATCAGAGAAAAATTGGTACTTTTTGTATAATTTGTTATTCCTTTTCACACAAAGCAAACTACAGTATCTGAGAGGACATGGCTTAAAATGTATGAAAAAATTTATACTCATCATTTATGCTCTTTTATTTATGAATTGATCAGAAATACAGGACATGAATTAATGCTAAACAGAATTTTGGTAGTTACTGAAACAACAATAATGAAATACCCATATAATAGAAACTACAAAAAAAATTTGTACACTGTATCAAGTTTTGAAGTTACAAAGAACACATCATATTTCTGCAGCTCTATTCTTAGCTCAGTTTGTGATCAGTTTAGCAGCTTACGGTTTTGCTGCCTCGAAACCCCAACGCAACCACTTTCTGCAGTTGAGTCAATTCAGGGTCGATTCACAGCAATCAAAGCCTATTAAGGTTTGCTTTGGAACTGGACTGAGCACAATTTACTCAGACAGTCTTTTGTTTTAGTCCACACCTGAGTGCAATTGCTGTTCTTACCTGCTCAAGCAAACCACTCACTCTCACTCCTCTTCTACACTGCTTTATCCTGTATTCAGGGTCGCAGGGACCTGGAGCCTATACCAGGAGACTTAGGGCACGAGGCAGGGTACACCCTGGACAGGGTGCCAATCCATCGCAGGGCGCACACACACACACACACACACACACACACACACTACGGGCAATTTGGGAATGCCAATTAGCCTAACCTAAGGTTATTTGCATTGGTTGCCAGTGGCTCACATACAGCAATATTTCCACATATATTGCTTGGCTTCTGTGCATTCCTGCTAGCTTTGCCTGTAATGACACATCTCACCAAAGTGCTACTGACTATCACTTCATCCAATGTCCAACGACTACTGATCTCCTTTTTCATACTGTAGTTACATCAGCTGCTCTGTAAAAAGTTAAGTTGCTTTAGGAGGTCATAAAAAAAAATATTCCATGCTTTTAAATTTTCTTAGTAGCTAAATTAATTATGTTTTCAGAGCAGTTAGCATAACTGATATTTTCATCTTCATTTCTTCCATTGTCTTCCCGCTCATTTTTTAACCATGGATCCATGACCATACCACATAATCTTGGGAACTTAAACTTCCACGTTATATTTTGAGTGACATAATGGACAGTTTGAAATCCGTTTTGAATGCGTAGAGCATCCAGTCTGAGACACCTCTTCAGGAATCCGATTTAAATCTGATTGCAAACCACCTCTGGGTGGTTCAAATCAGATTTGCAGGAAACTGATTTCAAACTGATTCCAATCTGCATATGTCAAAAAATGGATTTGGTCCTCATATGTGAAAGCACTAAAACAGCTGTGAGGCAGATTGCAATTGCAGTTTTTTTTTTTTGTTTGTTTTTTTGGTACATTCTATCTTCCCCCAAACTCTACATTATATCTTCACCCAAACCCACCTTACAAATTTCTAGCCTAGAAGGACGTATACAGATGCCTACAGTGAAGAACTTCGCTAGATGGATTGCTTGGCAAAATATTGTCAGGATTGGCATATTGGCAAGATCTGTTTCAAGTGATATTATAATAGATATCTAGAGGCTGTTTAAAAATGACAAACGTCACACAGAAAATGGGAGCCAGAAATTCTGTCAATATAATGCAAAAATAAATTAATGTAAAAATCTGCAATCCGATTAGGATTCATGCAACTTAGTTAGAAATGTATAAATGTAACATATTTAATTTAAAGTGTTTGCTCTGTGGGCTGAATAATGGCTCTGGTAGGCGTATTTCATATGGTGAACCTTCTCATGACAGTTTTAAATGATAATTTAGTTCCTTAAATCATTAATGTCACCTAATCTATAATGTAGAAACAAATCAAGAAAAAGCACACATGCAATTAAGGCTTTTTACTTAATTAGAATACTGATAGAGGCCAGCAGAAGGTCAATGCAAAAATTACAACCAGAGCAAATAACAGAAAGACTTACTCTTAATTTGACTGAAATAAATGCATAATTTGTTATGCAATGCTGCATCTTGATTTTACTATAAACAAAACAGAAAGCTCAGGGTTTATATTGCCAAGTTAGATCTGTACGAAGTTCAATAACAGTTAATCATAATTTGGAATTCTGTTCAGCAGCCTGACACCGCTAATCATTGTGTGAGTTAGGAAGTGAATCAGTGGGCAGTTGGTTTGAAAGAACAAGGGGCTGAATTTATTTATTAGAGCACATGCAAATGCATGCAAAATTCAAATTCTCAGTGCAGTTAAACCACTCATTCACACTATTTTTTTATATAACTTTCTAATTCTAAAAACTAGAAGGAAGAAGGATTTAAGAAATAATAAAAAAAATTATACCTATATTTGACTATATCTTGTTTTACAGGTTTAACAACTGTGCAGCAATTTCTTGTGATGTCAATATTCAGTATTTTGCATAATCCTTATTCTGAAAAGATTATCTGTTGCCCATGTGTGTTAATTAATCAACTCAGGTAAAAAGTTCTACAAGATGGAGTCTCAGACAATGAGTGTAGCACAACAGGTGGTGGGACTTGGAAGTGTGCACTGTTTTCAAGCATATAAATCAAAAGAAACCTATAGGAGGTCGTCTTTTTTCTCACTACACCAGGCAGCATTCCAAACTAAGCATTCTTTACTGCCAGGGAACTACAAATAAAAATTATCCTGACACAAAAATATCTCAAATGGTTTTATCCTCAGCTCTTGGCTCCGAACGTCAAAAATGGGTCACGTCCTCTTGCCAAGTTATATTTATTACTAACAGTGGTAAGGAAGAAAGATCAGCTTGGCATGCAGGACTGGTGGTTGTATTTTTCCTTTTACCACATTATATGCTAATAATTTGAAAATCAGTGATGATTGGGCCAAAGTCCCTGAGCCTATTTACAAGTCAGGTTTTTTTTTTTTACATACAGTATGTATAATTGGACTTTAATTTAAATAATAATGAAAACAAGTACCTGAGACAATTTCTCATTAAATTAGGCTGTTTTGTTGTTGTTGGTGGTGTTTCATTTAAATAGGAATAAATACAAGTCACTAAAAAGTATGCTCAAACATCTCCTGCATAAACACGTACAAAAAAGGGGGACAGGTGTGGTATGTGGAAACAGCTTTAGCAGCAGAAGCATTCACAATGAACATTTGGAACATTCCAGATTTGCTAACTAACAGTCTCTAACTAACAATGTTTTTTTCTCAACAAAAAACACATTATAGATCTGATTTTTGAGACAATTGAGACACTCCCCAAGAACTGTTACATCCTGGTTGGCTCCAAACGGTGTCTTTTCATCATACTGATGGATGAATTGGTTAGAATGAGAGCTCAAAGAAGGTGTTTGAATGGTGAAGTGGCACTGCCTGCACCTCTCACTTCCTTCTGAACATAATGTCCATTAGTGACTACCTCTCTCTTATCTATTTCTCTTTCTCTCTGTCTCTCAAACACACATAGAACTGAATTTCCTGTGAGTTAATAATAACAGGATACTAAAAGATTTTCCATCTTGCTCCCTAGCTTTATCTGATGCTTATAAATTTGAGCAAATAAAATCACAGCGGCGGCACTCCTTCTACTCTCAGTCTAATATCCTGGTTGCAAATTTTGCACCATCAGAGTGGAAAAATGTTTCTATTGATTATAGCCTTACTGGTTCCCATAACCATTGACTGCCTCCTGTGTGGACATCATTGCCTAGAAAAATTATTTTATTTTCTAAATGAAAGATGATTTTGTGAGAGAAACTGAACGAATGACACATCTACAGGATTGCCACAAAGAGGATAGAAAAAAAAAAACTTGTGCTTCTGAAGCATGAAAAAAGTGCAGTGATTTTGGGTGTTGGTTGGGTAGCTTGCTGTTTGCCTAGACTTTTAAACCATTGCTCAATTGACGATGGAGGGCAAATGTATCCCACACCTTCTAAAAAAAACAAAAAAGGCCTGCTGCAGATTCAGACTGACTGGGATGCTTTAAGTGCAGTAATTATTGTGCACAAACGACCAACAGGTGAATTAATCAAAAGGTGGTTATGGTTGGCATGTGGCTGACCATTTAACCCATAGACATTTTTCCGGAATAATGAGCTGCCTGACTATTAATTCTAAAGTCTGTTTTAATGGCTGTCTTTTGATATCTAAAAACTTCTTTTCTTAACATGACTCACTGATCTGGAAAATGTTTTTTTTTGCTTCCTGTTTTTAAAAAGAAAGGTTTATTATTTCTTTTAACCTTCATGCTGCAAAAAAGAAAAGAAAACGAAGGAATGTCAATGTGACTCTTGTCATTGTGCCAGGCTCAATTAGCTAAAACAAGTGCTTTCCTCGACAAAGATCAATTACTTCTCCACCTCACTGGCATCCTACATGGTCTTAACAATTTGCTGATCTGCCACCCTGCCTGCTCTTTTTATCTTATCATCTTGGCTTATGTTAATGATGTAGTTGATTGATCTGAGAGTTTTTCATTGGCTCATATTTCTGACAACACACTTGTGCGTTATTGCATTTGGGTAGTTTGTATTCAATTCTGAGTTATTTTATTTATAAGTCTTGAATAATTAATGAACAAAAGTTTTGGCCTTAATACATGTGCATCACAGAGGACCAGGCCAATGGATTTGTCTCAAAATCATTTAAAAAGTTATCAAACCGATAGAAAGACTATAATGTACTATGTATTATTAAAGTAAAGGGATTTTTTTTTCCTCTACCATGCCTCATGCCAAGAGCTGATGGAGGAGATTAAGGCATAATTACACTGTCAGTATTTTAAATCTGAACCTACCACTGTGAAGAGTCCCATACAAACAAATTTCCACTTGTCATGACCTGATGAGAGTTCAAAGAATTGTGCAATGCTGAAACCTGGAACAAATATTTCCACCATATCAAAATCACTTTTATGTAATGTGTGCCACAGGTGCTTAAATCGCTTCCCCGGATTGAGGGTCGTCCGGGTGCATCGTTGCCCCCCATGGACTTCCAAAAACTGGAGGCCGATCTACGAGCAGCACATGGCAATGACATCTCTCCTGAAGATGTGATGTCAGCAGCCATGTACCCGAAAGTATTTCAAGAGTTTAAAGAGTTCACTTCCAATTTTGGGCCTGTCGACTGTCTCAACACACGACTGTTTTTGGATGGACCAAAAATCGCAGAGGAGTTCGAGGTAATGATCCTCCATTCTTTTCATTCTCTCTCTCTTACTGCCATTGTCTATTTCTTCCTTGTGCTCTGACTGTCTCCTTTTACCTTTTTGTCATTGTCTGGCTCTGCATGTTTGCCATAAATTATTATAGGTGCTCAAATGATGCCTGTATCTGGGGTAGAAAGTCTTTACTATTCTCTATTCTTTTTTTCTTAAGCCTTCTTTGCAGACAGGTCTATGGCAAATCCAGTTCAGCCTCTTTATAGTGCAAAGAGATTTGACCTTCGAATTGCTGGCGAAAAAAGCTGGACCCCTTTTTCATCCTATTTTAATATTCAATGTCAATGACAGAAATGTGCTAAATGGGTCTTTAGTGGTCTGACCTGTCCTTGTGCTAGAGTAGGTTTAACTGGAGTGGTGTAATGTTTGTGTGGATGTGGATGATGGTGAGGATGAGCTTTTATTAGCAAAGTGAATATCAAGATATGAAGCTTTAACAACATTCCCTTAACCTCAAATATTCTGCAAACAAATTGTGTGGCTTCATTCAGACATAGCATTTGCTTAACATTTCATTTGCTTTCACTACCTTGCCAATGTTCCTCTCACCTAAATCCTTATTAATCCACACCACAGTAGTTGCCTTAACAGAGAACAAAGACGTTGTGTCCTCCTGTCGAGCAGAACCTACCAGGCATAGACATGGACATGGTGATGTGTTACATACTGAGAGGAGATGAAAAGCCAGACCTCTGCAGCTAATCAGACACAGAAAGATCCAAATGAAAGAAGGAAAAAAGTGAACTTTAACTCAACTCATCTGCTTGCCCTATGTCAGAAACTCCTCTGATGAAGATAAAGCAGCATGTTAGCATCCTCAAATGATTTGACTTTGATTTTCCAAATATGCTTACACTTGCTTTTTGTCCTTGGATAGTAATCATATCGTCTTCAGGAATACTTTCTTGCACAGAGACTAAAGATTGTTTTTGGCAGTGTGGTTACCCTCACTCCTTAGAGAAAAACCTATCTAATATGTAAGCCATCACTGATTATGTTAGATCAGCATGGTCTAGATAAAGCAATCACTGACGTGTGCAACTTTCAAAATAGCTTTGCCAATTTCACTGCCCAACAGCATGTGACGCAAGGCCTGGCAGAAGCCGGAGTTAGCTCCGTGCAAATAGGTCATCTCTCAGTCAGGTTGCAAACATTATGTGTTCCTTTCACTTGTTCATTTCCTCTTCCTCTGTTTGTCACTCAGGTTGAGTTGGAAAAAGGAAAGACGCTACATATCAAAGCCTTGGCTTTGGGCGACCTGAACAAAGCTGGACAGAGGGAGGTGTTTTTTGAGCTTAATGGTCAACTGCGGTCCGTCCTCGTCAAAGATACTGTGGCTATGAAGGTACAGTAATTATGTGTTTTCCAAATAATCTGAGAATCTTCAACAAAGAACCTAGGATACATTCTTATTCTCCTAAAAATACATTCCTATTCTCAATTTTGAGTTTCTTCAACAATAAGCTTTTCATACAAACATACTCATTAGCATTAGTTTAGGCTGCAGAACCAGCAAAACTATAATGAAGCTCAATTTTTGGTAATAGCATCTCATTACTGAGAGACTGTATTTTTTAAGCATCCTCTAAATCATCAACTGGCTTGGCACCATCTTCTCACTCTCTATATATGGGTGAGAAGTTGTTTTATTTTGTTTGTTTTTTTTTCCAACCATTTTGTCAGATTACCAGTTCTCACATTGCAGCTTTTACAGCAACAGTCAAAAATGCCACTTCCCTTCAATTTCTCACGTAGCAGATGCCGGTCATTACTTTGATAAAACTGAGAAGATATAGTGCCAATCTGTCCTTTCTATATTGTTTAATGCTTGAGAAACAGCACCACTTCTGCGACCTCTTTAAACAGACATAGACTCTCAACAGCATGTCTAAACTATGTGCCAATCTGACAACTTTAATGTAAAGGATCTCTTGTGTCTGCTTATCCCTCATGAATAGAGTACTATGCCAGTATGTTTTCACAGCTGACATCAGGTAACAAGAGATTGTCAATTTAGCAATTTCCCCCTTTAGACTTGTAAACAGTGAATGATTTCAGTTTCAGTCTCATAATAAAATACTTAAATACAAGATTAGGTGCCTCCCTGGAAGGGGACTTATTTGAGTAATGTGAACTACTATGTCATCACACCTGACTTCAAATTAAGTGGAGAGTGTAAAATCTGCAATTCCCAACCCTGGAGACCTGGGCTGAACACTTGAACAGCTATAATGCTACAAATGAGATCATGTGTCAGGAGACTTCATGCATTCTAAAGCAATTGGTCTGCATTTAAAAAGAATAATACAATGTTTCTACCACATCTGTATTATAATAAGTTCCTTAAGTGCACTGAAGGTGTTCTATTGGATCCAGGTCTGGTGACTGAAGTTACTGTCATGTTAATGAATGCACTTTGTGACGTGGTGCATTATCGTGAAGGAAATAGCCATTCATCAATTGGAACCGTGAAGAGATGAACATGGTCTGCAACAATTTTCAAATGCTATATGGCATTGATTGGTATTAATGGTTCCAAAGTGTGACCCACACCATTAAGCCACCCTGGACTGTTGACACAGGGCTTGTTCTGTCATTTGGTTCATATTGTTGGTTGCTGACCCTAATATCTGTGTACATCAACAGAAATCAAGATTTATCAAACATAGTTACAACTGTCTGGCTTTGGTGAGGCTGTGCCCACTGCAACTTCAACTTTCTGTTCTTGACTGACAGAATGAAAAAAACCACATGCTCTTTTGCTGATGTAGCCATTCCACCTTTTTTGGTGTATTATTTGTACTGAGACGCTTCTTTGCTAACCACAATTGCACAGAGTGGTTATATAAAATACTGAAGCCTTTTTGTCAGTTTGAGCCTGTCTACCAGTTTCTGTTAGCCTCTCATCAACAGGATCTTTCTGCCCACACAACTGCCGCTCACTAGATGTGTTATTCTTTATTGCACCATTCTGAATAAACTCTAAACTGTGTGTGGAAATCCCTGTGGATTAGCCATTGCAGAAACGCTCAATCTAGACTGTCTGGCACCAATAATCATGCCATTGTCAAAGTCACTGAGATCCCCTTTTTCCCCTGTTCTGATGGCTGATGTGTACATTGCCTAAAGCTGCAGGCCTGTACCTTCATGAGTTTATGTATTGAACTCCTGCCGAATAATTAGATGATTGCATCAATGCGTATGTGTTCAAGGTTTCCTTATAAATAAAAAAAAATCTGGTTTTGACAACAAATTAGGCTTTGAATCCATAATACACTTCAACATTTCCACTTGACGAAAACAAATATATTTCACCAAAACATCAACATGACTTGATCTGCAGAGATCATGTTGAGTACGAAAGATTAGATTAGATTAGATTAGATTTTTATTATCATTGTGCAGAGTACATGTACAGAGCCAATGAAATGCACTTAGCATCTAACCAGAATACATAAGTAGCCTATTTACAATAAATAAATACAATGTGTTATACAAACAGAAGTTATGGTATATATAGTGAAATAGTAATGTAGAGTATAACTGTGCAACATTGTGAAGTGAAAGTGCTATAGTAAACAGTAGTAAACAGAAGGTGCATTAGGTAATAAAGATGTGGAATATGAATATATACACTACCGTTCAAACGTTTGGGGTCATTTGCAGATTTCTTTGTTTTTGTTTAGTGATTTATTTTCTACATTCTACAACAATACTGGAGATTTCAAAACTATAAAATA
>JAQMYJ010000001.1:15781070-15795663 GCA_030014305.1 Clarias laeviceps | reverse complement strand
TGTGTGTGTGTGTGTGTGTGTGTGTGTGTGTGTGTGTGTGTGTGTGTGTGTGTGTGTGTGTGTGTGTGTGTGTCCTATGATGGATTGGCACCCTGTCCAGGGTGTACACTGCCTCATGCTCTAAGTCTCCTGGGATAGGCTCCAGGTCCCCGCGACTCTTAATGCAGTATAAAGCGATATAGAAGATGAGTGAGTGAGTGAGAAAATAGTAATATAATTTCGCCACCTAAAAGAGAAAATGCTAAATGAATAATTTTGCTGAAAATGTTACAGTGTGTAGTCTGTATTATTATCTGTATTAAGAAAATTATAAATAGCTATGAAAATTATCACAAGCTAAAATTGATGCTGCAGTTGATGTGTAATAGTGAGTGCACTGTGTTTTGGGAAGAATCAACATTTTCATATACTGTGTTTCACTGGCTTTTAGTGGTGATTATAAATACAGAAATTGCATTAATGACTCGATTAATGACTACTGATAATTAAGGCTCACATTCAATCATAATACTGTTGACAGAGGGTTGGTGACAGGGTTGATATTGATTCTTCACACAGTGATAAGTAAATGACCTAGTAAGTATTTTTCACCTCCTTTCCCAAGTGCTACAACATGATTTATACATGCATGTGGGTTGTAGAGTAGGGCCTCCATGGATCATGCACTGTTCGTCCAGTGCATCCCATGGATGCTCCATCAGATTGACATCTAGGAAATTTGAAGGCTGGATCAAAAACCTTGAATCTCTTGCCTGTTAGGCCTCATACACAGTGGGTTGTGATGCATTGAGTGTTCTGATACATTTCTATCATGGCCAGTGTTGACTTTTTCAGCAGATTGTGCTGCATTGGCTTTTATGTGGAATCAGACCAGACACAGTAGTTTGAGTTACAGTATGTGTATGTGTACATTTGCTATCTTAAACCAATCAGGTCATCAGATGGTTTAACCTGATATAAGACCAGCTCATGGTGGAGATAAGGAGCATTCATCATCACAAGATCATGAGGCTTATAATCCAAATATCAAGCATTCAACAACCACAACAGTGATAAACATTGATTCAGAACCAGTTCATTTTTAAATACTGCAGTAAAATCATAATTTCAGATTATTAACCCTACATTTTAACTGGGTTACAAAACAACCACTGTGAAAATAGTCAGAATTTGGTTAAATAAATCATAAACACCAGTCATTTGGCTTCATTCATTTCCGTTTGAAACTTGAACCAGGGCTGTGTCGCATTTAGACTTGATATAAAAAATATTTTTGGACCTCCACCAGCCATGGGTCAAATAACAGTTTTTTTTTTTCTGAATCTAGACTAGAGCTTTTACTGTAGATCCAAGTTTCAGTATGAGCTAAAAATACTAAGCTGGCTTTGTTATCTAGCTACATTTGTTACGTAGCTACATTTGGCCCCAACATTGTGTTTTTGTTGCCTGCATAAAGCAGGAGAAAGTCTGATGTTCATGGAAAATATGTTTTTGTATTTACGTCACAAGGCGGTGAACCTTTGTTGTCTTGGTAGCATGGACATGCACAAGGCATTTCTAAAGTTGCCTGAGCAACTGCCCATTTGCCCTCTTCATACACAAATACTCCATAAGCATAGTAACCCAATATCTCTGAGTCAGCAACACTACATACTGCACTCAGATGCCACATACAGGTTTTTTTTGTAGCTAAAGTTTAGCCAAAACCTCATTTGTTAATAAATAAATTATACTACGTAGTGAGATTTCATAACTTTTTATCTAATCATTTAGCAATGTGGTTTGTTACGTTTTGCTAATATTTATTAATCAGATATAAATATATGAAATAAAACAACTTTAACTTTGAGCATCTGCCCTACTAAACGTATCTTTATGTCTTTACTTGGTAATATTCTGGCAGATGAGAGTTACTGCTAAGACTGGTGACTTGAAGCACATTTGTGACTTGCATTATAATGCTTAATTGCTATATTGTTGTGTTCCCCCCCCCAAGTGATTGCAAAGATTAGCACACCATAACACTAAAACCATTTCAACACCTATTTAACATGCGGAAGCACATGTCAGTCACGGTTTATGTGACATGCTAGACAGATCGAGTCAGTTAACAGGTTGCATGTCTGTTTCCTCCGTGATGACTCATGGGGCTGTTTGGAAGCTGCTTTTGGTGAACTAACAGAACTAAAAGAACATGCTGAAATTGTCAACACGTTTCAGGCTGTTTAGCAGTTAGTCTGCTGTAAGATGTCGTCGGCTCACAGGCGTCTTCCGCATTTTTATCAAATTCTGACTATAAATAATGTAGTATAAACTACCACAGCTACTGTACTGTATTACAAGAAAGCAATAGAAAACACACTGATGTAGATGTGTCATAAATGTGCCACCTACTGTATTTGTGATTGTATATACACAGTACATATCTGTACATATGTGCACTAGTAGATCTTTTTGCACAGATCATTAAAAATCTAAATATTTTTGCACTAGGCATGTCAAATGAGAATAATGCTCAGGCAATACAGCATGTTTAAAAAAAAATCCATTCTGTGTCAAATTCTTTGTCTTTTCCTTGCAGGTCCCTTGCTCTCCCTCTCGAATCATCATGCTCTGTGTTTCTCCACTGCCCCCTCCCTCTGTCTCTCTCCTCTCTGCTGAGCAGGATCTCTCCATCTTGTTTGGCAGTATACTTCACACCAAGGCTCAGGCTGCCTGAGGCTGAATGAAGAAGACAGGAGGGGAAAAAAACAAAGGCCAGACATGAAAAGGAAAGGTTTCACCTGCAGCCTCTTATCTCTCAATGCTTTTTCATTCATCTTCGGATGAGAAGAGATGGATTTCTTTTTTTTCCTCTGTTTTGGATGGATAAGCTCACCGTTCCCTGCTCATCTGTATGAAGTGGCCTGTCTTATAGTGCCTGCTTCGTTATTCTTTCTTCTTTTCTCTCATTCAATTAATATGTTGTAAAATGAAGCTTTGTTCATGCTCCGTATTCCCTTTCTCTCTCCTGCATTCACACACATGTGCATGCACACGCACACACACACACACACACACTGTATGTATTGCCAGCAATAATGGAACAGCTCAGGTAAGACTGAAGCAAGCTTGAGGTGTCCCATAAAGGTGAGGATAAATCCTGGTAGCATCGTTCAGAGCATAAATGTTACCATGGTTCAAGTAGATATATGCTGAATAAACAGAAGCCAGTAATGTTACCAGCAAATGCCATGGATAAGAATTATACAAACCCAGTAACTTACAGGTTGTCCTCATTCAAACAGCAGCTAGGGACATTCACATTATAGACCAATCAGACATAACTTTAAAACCATTAACATTAAATCCACTTGGGTTTTGGTCTCCCCAGGGAGGCTCTGGGGTGTGCTGTGGTGACTGGCACCAGAACATTGACAGTGTATCCTTTAGGTCTGAGAGTTGCAGAGTGGGGTACAAGATATCCGTTCCTGAGCCATTCCTGAGCTGCCAGTGATCCAGACCCTCCAATAACTACCTGTACTTCATATTAACATCAATTAACATTAGCTGTTATGCTGAACTGCCTGCCACCTAACACACAGTATGAATGCAGATCAATTCCTTCTGTCTGTTTCACCCAGATGAGGATGGGTTGCCTGCTAAGTCCAGTTCCTCTCAAGGTTTTTTCCTATTGCCATCTCAGGGAGTTTTTCCTTGCCACTGTTGCCCTCGGCTGGCTCACCAGGGACAATCTGACCATTTTGATTCATACACATTCACATTCCATATACAAACTTAAATAATTCTTTTGATTGTGTAAAGCTACTTTGCGACAATGACAATTGGTAAAAGAGCTATACACATAAAATTTTATTGAATTGAATTGAATTGAATTGAATTTAATTGAATTGAATATCCTTTGGGTACTTGATCGGATTGAGAGCCGGGAAATTAAAAGGTCAGGTCAACAACATTAAACTCTTTGCCTCCTAATCACCATACACAGTAATGTATTGGGTGTTCTGATACCTTTCTATCATAGCCAGCATTGATGTTTTTGAGGGTTTGTGCTTTATTATTATCACATAGGGCCAGTTTGTCATTAAAATGTGACTAACATGCAAAAAAAGTATAATATTTTCTTTAAATAATAAGTTTAAATAATTTTTTATTTGTTATATATATATATAACTATTTATATAGTATAAATACCATGTATCTCTAGTCTAGTCTAGTTCAGTACAAGCAAAACATCATGGAGAATTTGGGAACGCTTCACAGGGATTAGAGTGAGGCTGGAGTCAGTGCATCATGCACGAGCATCTTCAGGAAATGGGCCACAACTGTTGCATTCATAGTATCAGGCCACTCCAGAACCAGAGACAACATCAGAAGCATCGTATCTGGTCTAAGAAAGAGTTGACGGCTGCTATCGTAGTGAACCTGGTCTTCAATAATGCCCCAGCAATGTAACAGACTGTTTGCCTTGATGCCATGCCACATAGTCAAGTTTATTGTCATTCCAACAGTATACAATTCAGTACACAGTGAAACAAAACAACGTTCCTCCAGGACCCAGGTGCTACATACATGCACAACATAAATTAACAACACAACATAAATTAACAACACAACTCTACTGGAACCAGCTAGCTAAGAGATCTAATTAGCTGACTAGCTCAGATATGACAAATTTACATTTTTTTTATTTTTAAATTAACCTAAAACTACTTCTATACAAAAAAGAGACAACAATAGACAACAGACAACAAAGTGCACATGCAAATGTGCAAACAAAGAGCTACAGAGTTACAAACACAACAACGTAACATGATTCAGCACTTTGTAGTAATGAGGTATGAGTTGAGGTATTGGGAGGAGAAACAGTAAACAGTACACAGTAAACATTTGACATTTGACATTTATTTATACATTGATGTATGAATAAATACATCGATTTTACATAGATGAAGTAATTGATGCAAAAAGAGCCCTGGCCAAGTATTGAGTGCATAAATATCTAAATGTTTTAGAAGTTTTATGTAGAATTTTGTTGTAGTATCAATTACAAATATATATATAATAAAACAAAAAAAAGGATTGAAATATTTCTATATTTCACTGTATGTAAAATAATACATATAATAATATAATACATGAGAGTTGTATTTTTTTTTTAATTAAATTATGAAAAAACACTTTTCCATAATATACATTTTAAGATGTTATAATGCCTTATTTCTGATACTGCACTGGAGAAGTTAATAAAATCACACTAGAGGCTACTGAGAAGCTGTGTGTTTGTGCATGAGAAGGCAGGAGGACTATTTTCCATGAGCCCGAACAATCGCTCAGCTGTATCATTATCTCTCAACCATGGGGCTGTCCTCTCACGTTATGACACACTGCTCATATGATCACACACCATTATTCCATTTCTTCACCCACCTCAGGCAAGCAGAGATCTACTGTGATCTGCCAGGCCTAAAAAGAAGCTGATATCTCTCACACCCCAGGGGAGAAATAAAAATAAACTGAGAGACTCTCAAATGCTTGACTAAAGAAGAAAGCAAACTCCCTTATATGTCCTGATATGATGGTAAATTAATTTCTACACAGGCAGGACAGCCTGTTTGAGACAAACACTAAAGATGAAAAAGTCTGCAGTATGAGAATAAAGACATTAAAATAAATGTTTTGAAAAAAAAAAAAAAACAAGACTAGCAATCTTTACTTGACAGAAAGTTGCTTTGAGATGGAAAGTCAGAGGAAAAGATAACTCATCTGAAAGTCTGTTTATACAAGATGAGAAAAGCGAACAATGAGATTTTTTTTTAAATCATGCATTACTATGAACCCTTAAACATCTAGAAATGCAGTATAGATATGAAGCTTTATTTTTGAGCTTTATCTTTTGCACTAGCTCAATTTCTGTATTTTTCAGAGAAGCAAAATAATCGTCCGAGAATAATTCCCATGATAGACAGCTTATGCGATGTCAACCTGTTAACATGGCAACCGAGCAGCTGGTAAATTGTGTCTGAGCAAAGAACTGTCGAATAAACAGCAGCTACAAATCCCAAGGAAACCATGGCCCTGTCCTAGTCGGGGAAAATCAGTGCAATGTTATGGGTTCACATCATTTTATTTTATTTTTTTACCCTTTGTTCTGTAGTTGTTCATTTTGAAGCACATTGTTCAGCATCTCCTACAAGTTACTCAATAACTACATTGAAAAGTAACAGGAAGATTTTGTAGATGGATGTGACGATGTCAGCAAAACAAGCACAAAAGGAAATTAAAAAATAGAAGCAGGAGAGCAATTTACTTTTGAAGCTTGAAACATTTTGTTCCCAGTCAGGAGGGGGGGGGGAATCGCTGGAAAAAGAGTTCAGTCTACACAGTCTGGCCAGAAGTTCTAATCAATATCACATCTCATTCATCTAACCTTTCACAGGGGTCATGGCAAAAATGTAATTAGGTGCTTTGTGTTGAATGGATTGAGCTGTGAATGGACTGGACCAGGACCAGCCCAAAACATCCCTTTTTCTTTTTATTTTAGTTTTAAAAAGTATTATTATATAGTAATTTAGATACATTGTATATGGTAAACAGTTGATAATACTGTAAATCTTTTTTAGTTTGGAAATTTATTTGAATTGCTAAAACAAAGTAGTTAGTACTTAGTTTAATTAAATCAGTTAAGTAAACAGTAATAAAGAATATGTGGAAATGTTAAAGTGAAAATCTGTAATCACTAAGCAATGCTAGTTAAAGTGAAAATCTGTAATCACTAAGCAATGCATTGCAAGCTTTAGCATGGTCATATGATGGGAGTAAATTGAGGAAGAAGTGCCTAGTTATAAATGAGGAGGCCTCAGAGGAACACATGTAGGTGCTGCTGTATCTGATATTGCTGCCTTCTTGATGGATGGAGCTGTCTGTGTGCTAGAGGGTAGGGGAGAGAGGGAGGGATGGATGGGTTAATGAGATTGATCGAACTTCGGGATGCGTCTTAGGAATGGAGAGAAAGCAAAGACTTTCTTATTTTATGCTTCTTCTATCTTCATTAGTGGCTAGTTAGTTGTTCTCATCTCATTTGCCTATTATTTTCTATGTCTTTTCCTTCTATCTGTGTAACTTTTTTTTCCCTTTGTCTCTTTCGTGTGTGTGTGTGTGTGTGTGTGTGTGTGTGTGTGTATGAGATGTACATGTATCTGGTGGCAGGTCTGGTACTTCTCGAGTGTCGCTACTTGTTTGTCTGAAGCATAGAGAAAGGGAAAGAAGCATTAAAAAAACATTTCCCAAAGTTTTCTGAAATGCATTTTTTAGTACTTTCCCCTGCCCAAGGGTCCGAGTGTTTCAACCATATGACTCAACATAAAGCTCTCTGCTAACTCATGCTGCATGTTGTAGGTCTCTTCGTGCGTGTGTGTTTTGCAAGTGTCTGTTTACTGCTTTGGCGTTTGTGTAGGATGGTTTAGCCCAACAGCTACCGGTGGCATCTGGCTCAACTCAACTCCGATTGTTCAGGTTCCCTCACTTCACAGAGCTCTGAATGGCCTCGCTGGTAAGTCTCTAAACTCACACAGACAAACCTTAATTGGGTCCCATTGCGTCTGTGTGTTCGTGAACTCGCTGTATGTCAGACACCCAGTTAAATCCTCATCGGGCTGCTGGCATTCCGGCAGGGCTCTGCAAATCTGTGCATGCACGCACGCATACACATACACACACATACACATTTTTTCTCTCCTTTTACCAAAAAAGTAGGATTTCTGTGAGTCAGCTGGGGTTTATTCGGTTGTCACTGCTTCCTTGACAACGTGTTTAGATCCTTACTACAGACAATCCTGTCAGCTTTCTGCTAAAACGCACTGCATCAAAGCACCTGTATGGATGAAAGTCTGTCTGCCTAGTTACTGTTAGCTGTAAAGGTTATAAATACTCTATGTGCAGATTATGATTAAATCCTGTTAGATGTTATGTCAGGTTAGCTTATTATTTCTCTATGCAATAATGTATATGTGACATACAGTCTTGAGAAAATCCACCCTCCTTCAAATGTATGTATTTATTTATCAGGGCCAATTAAGCAGTCCTTCTCTAAATAAAACAACACAACAGATTTCAATGTTTTTTCATATGAGCATTTTTTTTTCCCTTCTATAAAAGCAAACCAATATTCAGAAAACAGGTGGGGAAAAAACAAGCATACCCTTCATGTTTCCACAAACATTAAGAGAGTAATTAGCAGCCAGGTGTTACTAAAGAAATGCACAAGATTCAATTAATCATCAAGATGTGTGAGCACCTCTATAAAAGCACTTTTCTTTTTCTCAGTTTTTTGGCTTCAGGGGCGTCTAGACATGTGTCTTCATCTTGTCAAGATGAGAAGACTTCAGCCATGTCCTCAGAGTAGCAACTGTTGCTGCTCATCAATCTGGAAACGACTATAAAGTGCCTGATACATTTCCAAACAATTCAAAACTTTAAAGAATTTACAAAGGCTATACAGTTAGTTGTCCAAGCAAATTCAGTCCAAGGACAGACCATTTAATGCTCTGAGAGCTAATGAAAAACCTAAGCGTAACTTCATGTGACGTCTCTGTAAACTCATTAAATGTTTAAGTCGAAAGCACGACCAGAAAAAAAAAATATATATATATACTGTAGATTGGAATATATCTATATATAGTCAAAGATTCTTGTCCTTGAATGACAAGAGTGCAACTCAGTGTGGTCTTCTGCCCTTGTAGCTCATTCACCATATAGTTCAGAGATGCTTTTCCGCTCACCACAAATGAAAAATTTTAAAGATTATATTAAATCAACAAATTGTTTCCACTCACAAAGCTGTAACTCACATAATTGCGACTTAATGATCCTCGCACAACTTGGCACAGGTTTTATGCCGGATGCCCATCCTGAGCATCCCTCTCATTTTATCTGGGCTTGGAACCTGGAGGGGCTGATGAATAGACATTGACTGGGAATCGAACCCAGACCTTCCAGATGGCAGGCAAGAAACTTACCACTGATCCACCAATGAACCACCTTTACATCATGAGTATGACTGAAAATGCTGTTGAGTGTTGAGCTTACAGTATATTAGCTTTACAAATAGCAGGTATAAACATAATTGCGTATGATTTAGCAAGCCTCTTAAAATGCACTGCAAAAACCAATAGCAAGTGGAAATGTCTTAAATCTAGTCAAATGTGTTATGGCTTCAATTTCTTAATATAAGATTATTAAACACATTATTAGACACATTTTGCTAATTCTTAAGCACAAATGTCTATTGGCAGATAATTTTGCTAGGTTTAATCATTTATTTCTTGGAAGAAGCAAAGGTATTTGCCAATAGAACAAACATTAAATAATTTTAGATAAATGTACTAAAATTGTTTTGGAGTGTCTTACCAGATTATATTAATGATTTAAGCAAAGGTTTTCTGCATGGTTTTCTCAAACTTTTATGAGTAAAATCATATCATAGTCCTATGGTAATTAGGTCATCCTTGTTAACAATTCAAGTTTACTAGAATGTTGACTGAAAGGTATGTGGTGGTGTAATGGTTAGCACTGTGGACTTGCACCTATAGAGTTGGGGTTCAGGGTTTGCTGTGTGTGTGCGTGCTTGTGTGTGTGTGTGTGTGTGTGCATGTTCTCCCCCTGTTTGGTGGGCTTCCTCCAGGTATTCTGATTGCACCCACTGTCCAAAAAAATGCAAGTTAGGCTGATTGGCATTCCCAAATTGTCTACAGTGTGTGTCTGTCTGTGTGTATGCCCTGCGAAGCATTGGTGTACCCCCAACTCGTTCCCCTCCTGGGATAAGCTCCAGCGCCCCTGGCCCTGTACACAGGATAAGCGGTATAGATGATAAATTACTGAATGAAGAATGATGACTTAATGGAAACTCTTTGATGATTTTATCCCTTTGTTGCATCACCTTTTCCTGGCCTTGGATTATGGTTTAATATAAGCATATGCATATAATATAAGCATACAGCCTGACCTCAAGGCTTTATAAACATATGTGAACCTGAGATATACCGCTTCTATGGTATGCTACTTTCACATTATTCTTCATTTACATCACACACACACACACATACACACACCAATTTGAATTTTCCTTGAGTTCCTAGCTTCATCAGTGATGTGTCCAAACTGCAGTGGTGGAATTTAAGGACTCTCTTCTACCCTCCGAGAAATTGCCTCAGTCAATAACTCTGTCAAACTATCACAAATTAGAAATGTCAACTCATCGACACATCAAAACTGAAATGTTGCTTCCTATCATGTGACTCATAGAAAAATAACCTCTGTGAAATTGTTGCTGTTTAAAATGGCAAACTACTTCTATTAAACCCACACAAAAGCAATTTGCATTGCATAGCTTTGTGAACAACATGAATGTTTAATGTTGCATCAAACATCTTCAAATAATGTGCAACTCAAAAGTAATAGTTTTAATTCTAATATGTTTGCTTCAAAGCCCTATAAAATGTGTCTGAACTGGCTATGATGGCTACAGAACAGAAAAAACAGGAGCCCTTTATTCTGTTTCACTTGCCCTTGAATCAAAGACTTTTTCTGACACTGTAACAATAAACATGGGGAAATAAAAGCAGTTTAATGCCTTTCTTAGGTAATTGAATCCGCAGGTGAATTTTAAATTTAAAATGAATAAAAAGATTTGTATAATACAATTAAAAACATGTACTAGTGCTTGATATTTAGTGATCATATATGCGGTATACCTATTACTACTTTGAACTCATGTTGTATACTCAGAGCTAACTTTCAGGCTAACTGTGTGTGCGTGTGTGTGTGTGTGTGTGCGTGTGTGTGCGTGTGATTTGTTGTAGCTATTGATTTGGAGTGCGGTGAAGGGGTTTTGTGGCAGCTCCCTCAGAGGCTTCCTACAAATGTATATATCATAAATGTTGCAGGTACTTTTGTCTAGGCACTGCTGGCACTACTGTGTTTTCTTTTCCAGAGTGATTTTTCCTCCGCTTGGAGGCAGAAGCTTATTCTTCCTATTGTGTTTTGGGAGGAAAATGAACAGTAATGTCGCAACCTGGGGCTGGATTAGATTGCTGCGCCCACTGGCGGGATGTCTAGCTTTGGCTGGAAAGCCTGGAGAGCCCAGTACTTTGTCACTCTTCTCTTTGTCTCTCCAGCGGTGTATCCCTGGAGGCTCAGTCTGCCTGCTTTAATTGCCAACGAGAATCTATTACTGAGGTTCTATGTTTAGATTGGTGACTTGGCGGTGTGAGAGAGAAAGAAAGAGAGAGAGAGAGAGAGAGAGAGAGAGAGCCTTGTATATCAAATACTAGGGGGATTCTGTCCATGTGCTGGCAATCAGTTTAAGATACGTGCCTAGTGTCACATGCAGGGGGAAAAATAGATGCTATACAACAAAGAAAAAGATAAGCACTGGATGATCCACTCCGAGAGATACACAGATTGGCTGACGCACACTGAGGGGTGAGACAGGGCACGAGTATACAGCATGAGTTGGATATAGCCAGTCTATTCCTCACACTGTTATCATAACAAACGCCTCTGCTCTGATAGAAGAAATAAAAGTGTTCACTCAGCCATGCAAGCAGTGTCCTCCTGCCCTTGCATATCTCTCTCCCTTTCTCTCTCACTCTTTCTCTCTCTCACTCTCATGTCTGTTAAAGATTATTATTTAAAAAATAATAGATAGACCATGTATTGGCATGTCAAGGAAAAATTTACAGGGAAAATAAAAAAATAAACATACTACACACAGGCATGTTTAGGAGATTCTATCTATTTAAATTTATGGCATTTGGCAGATGCCCTTATCCAGTGCATATAGTTGAATATGCATGCATCACATGTCCATTATAATGCTGTTATAATGCCACAGATTCTCGATTGAATTTAGGACTGGACTTTGACTGGGCCATTCTAACACATGAATATGCAAGACATACAGCTCTGGCTGTATGTCTAGGGTCATTGTCCTGCTGGAAGGTCAACCTCCACTCTCAAGTCTCAAGTCTTTTGCAGATTCTAACAGGGTTTTTTCGAAGATTGTATTTGGCTCTATGCATCTTTCCATCAACTCTGACCAGCTTCCCCATCACTGCTAAAGAAATGCATCCCCACAACATGGTGCTGCCACCACCATGCACAGTGTAGTTTTCTACCATACTTAGCATTTTGCATTTAGTCCAGTAAGTTCAACTTTGGTGTCATCTGACCAGAGAACCTTTTTATACATGTTTGCTGTGTCATCCACATATCTATCTATCTATCTATCTATCTATCCATCCATTCATCCATCTACCTACTGTATCTATCTGCCAAAGTCTAGAAGAGGTTTTTATTTCACTCACTGACTGACAGGCTGACTCATTCCCACTGCTGAAATGTCACTTATGATGTCAGTTCACCAGGTAGCATCAAACCAATTAATATACTCAGAGAAGAGAAAAACAAATTCCTCAATCAATACCTCATATGCATATTCTGACAACTAATAATAACTTGTTGTTAACACCAAAAAAAGCAAGCTGAACATTTGAGATGGCAGGTCATAGAAGCTGGAGATATGAATGCAGGTCTAATAATATTTTGTCCTTTTTAAAATGATAATTTTTTCTTGTGTCTACCAAAGCATATTGCTGTTAAAATGAATGGAGAGTTCAAAGTGCAGACTTTCTGCTTTTATATTTTATTCATGATTTAATATTGAATTATGACTGAGCCCTTAAAATTAAAGAGCTCTGTGTGAAAATGGTTATATTAACTACATTGTTTTCTAAATTTGGATGTAAATACACTCATATTAAAGCAGAAAGTCAGCTACAAAAGTTTGCACTAATGATCTTGTTTAATTTTAGCTGAATCTTAATTAATTAATGAGATAAAAAAGTTAATGACAAGTTTTGAAATCCAAAATGACATTTTTAGTCTGGAGTCTTTATCAATTTGTCACAAGTCAATGTGAAAACGAGATCTAAGTGAAAACCCCCAGGTGCAGAACTATTAGATGCTATGGCATCTTCTGACCTGAAATCTGAAAATCAACCAGCCTTGTTAATGTTGGCCCTGGTGAGGGACCCATGCAGAGTTTGCTCAATATGGCTTCCAAGGTTCATCTCACAGAACTATGGAGACATTTCTCTGCAGACTCCTTAACTGCTTAACACTTGCTGATACGTCTGTGACCCATTTACTACTTACTTGTGTAAAACTGGATAATTAATTGATTTAACTTCTTTTTGTGCCTACTGATTTTATATTTAAAAATATGAATGTAAAATATTAATAAGTGACATTTCCGTACATCAAACCAGGTATATGCTTTTTTTAGATAAATGAATAAAAACATTTGTTAAATCTATGGCACTTAGAGAACAGCTCGTTTTAGTCTAAAATAATAAAACTTTACACTAAAATCTAATCATCTAAATTACAATTCAATTATATTCTTGTATTTGTTATAATCCATTTTACATATTAATATTGTGTCCATTTGTCATCCATTAGAGGTTATGGAAAAATTTACATTTTGGTGTCTGACACCATAGCATTCATTTAATGCCTGAATCTTTATTAAATATATGGAATATACTGTATGTTCAACATGAACTTGCATCATTTGAATTTCCTAAATATCAATGGGGGGATTTTATGTGATAAACCAACACAAAGCGGCATATAATTGTTAAGTGAAGGAAAATATGATACATGATTTTCAAAATGTTTTACAAATAAATATCTGAAAAGTGTGGCATGCATTTGTATTCAGCCCTTGCCCAAAGTCAATACTTTGTAGAACCACCATTTGCTGCAATTACAGCTGCAAGTCTTTAGGGGTATTTCTCTACCTGCTTTGCACATCTAGAGAGTGAATTCTTTCTTCTTTGCAAAATAGCTCAAGCTCAGTCAGTTTAGATAGAGAGTATCTGTGCCTAGCAATTTTCAAGCCTTACCACAGATTCTCGATTGGATTTAGGTCTGGACTTTGACTGGGTCATTCTAACACATGAATATGCTTTGTTCTAAACCATTCCACATGGCTTGTCACAAACTGCAAATGCAACTCTTTATGGCTTTCTTTCATCAATGGTTTTCTTCTTGGCATTCCTCCATAAAGGCCATATTTTTGGAGTGTATGACTAATAGTTGTCCTGTGGACAGATTGTCCCTCCTGACCAGTGGACCTCTGCAGATCCTCCAGAGTTAACCTGGGCTTCTTGGTAGTTTCTCTGATTAATGCTCTATTTGCCTGGCTTGTCAGTTTACTGTAAGTCGATAGCTATCTTGGTAGGTTTGCAGTTGTGCCATACTCTTTCCATTTCAGATGATGGATTGAACAGTACTCTGTAAGATGTTCAAAGCTTGGGAATATTTTTATAACCTTTTATTTTTTTTTTTATATATTTTTTTATTTTTTTCCCGATTTTCACCCTAATTTAGTTGTGGCCAATTCCTCCCCGTCACTAGGGGGCTCCCACATTAAGGCTACTACTACCATTCATGGGAGGGCCGAAGACTATCACGTGTTTCCTCCGAACCACGTGACGCCAGCCGACCGCATCTTTTCGAACTGCTTGCT
>JAQMYJ010000001.1:15762398-15780970 GCA_030014305.1 Clarias laeviceps | reverse complement strand
AGAGGTAACAGCATCACCCGGGGATCGAACCAGCGATCCCCGGATGATAGGGTGAGCACTTTACCACTGCGCCACTCGGAGGCTTTATAACCTTTTATAAATGGTTTATAACCGTTTGTTCACTAATTCAATTCAATTCAATTCAGTTTTATTTATATATTGCTTTTAACAGCGGTCATTGTCAATTTGTCACAAAATCAAAAGAAATTTTTTAAATGTGTATGAGTGAGGAAAATTTGCATCAATTAAAAATGCTCAGATTGTCGGCAACAGTGGCAAGGAAAAATTCCCTGAGAGGGCAATAGGAATTTACCTTGAGAGGAATCAAACTTAACAGGGAACCAATCCACTTTTGGGTAATATTAGATAGCAGGAATTGTTTTGCAGACATACAGTACTGTATATTAGACAGCTGGAAGTTCAATATAACAGAATATGTCTAAGTTAACATGGAGTCCAGTTTGGCATCAGGATGGAACCAGGATGAGTCAGACAGGTGCAGAGGGCAGAGGGGGGTCTGAATCACTGGGAGCTCAGGAGCAGCATGTGTAACTCCAAACCATCACGAAGCAGAATCTAGCTGGAGGTGGTCCTTTTTGGAACAGGATGCCTGTTTTTGTAATATTGGAAATATGATTTTCAAAGGATAAGTTGCTGTCTAATATTACACCCAGGTCTTTCACTGTTGAGCTTGGAGTAATAGTACATCCTTCTAAATGCAAGCTAAATCATGAGGCAATGTTCTCTACAAACCTCGGAGAGTTTCATATAACAGCTGTGTTTATACTGAGATTAAATTACACAGGTGGACTCTGTTTACTAATTAGGTGACTTCTGAAGGTTATCGGTTCCACTGAATTTTTAGTTAGGGGTAAATTTTTAGTCAGAGTAAAGGGGGCTTAATACAAACGCATGCCACACTTTTCCAATTTCTATTTGTAAATATTTTGGAAAAGCATCCTGGGTTTCCTCCCACAGACTAGTGACATGCAGATTAGGCTAATTGGTGTTTCTGAATCCCCCCTAGTGTGTGAATGTGTGCAAGTGTATGTGTGTTTGTGTGCCCAGTGATGGACTGGCACCCCGTCCATGATGTGCCCGCCTTGTGCCAGAAGTCTCCCGGGATAGACTCCAGGCTTCCTGCGACCATGTACAGGATAAGCGGTATAGAGAAGGAATGAGTAAGAAATTGTAAAAAAATAATAATAATTTTTAAACAATCTGTAACTTATTTAATATAAAACAACAAAAAGTCAGCAAAGATGTTGTTGCCTAAGACATTAAAAAAAAAAAAATATATATATATATATATATGTTTCATAAATCTATTGCTGAAAACAAAAATTGCCAGGGTTACATGGCATTTCAATCACTGAAGCACAATACATTACTGAGGCAACTGTTGCAAAATTACTTCTTAAATGTGTAACAGCAGTCCAGGGAAAGGTTCTCATTTAATGTTGCAATATTGGAGATTTTCTCTGAGGTTTGCCAAAGGTGTGTGTATGTTTTTTATGTGTTTGGTGTGTCATAATTTGGCTGACTCTGATTAAGTCTGATACTCTTAGTGAGCAGAAAATACAACAGTTCAGGACCAGTTCAATGCGTGGACTGCTTTCTTTTCAGTACTACAAAACATTAAACTGCTATAGTCTATATTTCATTTTTTTTTATTATTATTATTATTTCTCTCTTTTGCATCTTTTATAATTATTTAAATTCTAATTGGACCCTCGATAAAATTTCTTGGTTTATAATGCTTTCGGGGGGTTTTTCCTCTTAGCTCATTTACTGCTTGATAAACATTTACTGAAGAAATCATTTGGATGCTTGAATAATTATAGTTGATTAATTTTATTTCTGCTTAACATAAACCTGTGGGGTTTCCTGGATCCGCCTAAAAATATCATAACCTTTTAATGCCAGGGCTAAGACCTGCCATGTTTGCTGGCAAAATGACCTAATTAGGAGAAAATTGGATAAAAATAACACCGTAATTTATGCAGTAAACTGAATAAAGTCTGGATGAAACCCTACATAACTACACAACTTCTATTATTATTATTATTATTATTATTATTATTATTATTGTGCAATTAGCAGCATTTGCTTGTTCACTATGTGGCCAAAGATTGTGTGAACATTGAAACATCACAACCAAACGGTTGCAACAATGTTGGAATCACACAAATGTCTAGAATGTCTGTGTTTGACATAGCACTACAGTGTCACCCAATATTAATGCTTGACCTCACTAATGCTCTTCTAGTTGAATGACCAGAAATTCCCACAGCTGCACTCCGAACTTTGGTGAAAGTATTCCCAGAAGAGTGGAGCTTATTATAACATCAAAGAGGGAACTAAAACTGGACAGCAATGTTCAAAATGGAAGGCCATGGAAGTGTCAACCAAACTACTGCTTGGAGACCTCAGGCAAAAAGACCCTGGTCAATAAACATGTTTATTCATGCAATAGAGCTCAATGACCTGCTGTAAGGTACAAGCAATATTTTTCATAGCCTATATGAACATAAACTATTTTAGCATCTCTGTTTTTTAATGCTAATAAAAATACTAATAGCATTTCCTAAGTCACCTACGCCAAGATGTAAGTGTGTGTGTGTGTGTGTGTGTGTGTGTGTGTGTGTTATTGTTGTTTTTAATGAATTGTAACTTTTTAATGAATACAGCAATTTGCCAGTAATCGGATTGAGTTTGGGGTTTAATAATGACTGCACTGAGAGCAAAATAGTCAAAATCTGTTATCGCAAAATCTACACTAATATTCCTATGAGATGGGCAATAATCCTTCTAATGAATGAGTTTACTTAATGAGTCCCTCTGTATACAACCACTGACAATGAACAGGGGCAGTTGTGAGAGGGTTTTGGTGCTTTGGATATGCATGTATTCCTGATATATATATATATCAGGAATACATGATAGTTCCCTCTTTGATATTATAATAAGCTCCACTCTTCTGGGAAGGCTTTCCACCAAAGTTCGGAGTGCAGCTGTGGGAATTTCTGATCATTCAACTACAAGAGCATTAGTGAGGGCAAGCATTAATATTGGGTGACACTGTAATGCTATATAATGCTATGTCAAACACAGACATTCTAGACATTTGTGTGATTCCAACATTGTTGCAACCGTTTACAATACTTAATACTTATACTTATATATATATATTGATCATCCGTAATATTAAAACATAAAAATTCAAACCACCTAGGTTTTGGGTTTCTCCTTGTGCCATTGGGGCAGCTGACTCCCTCTTGACCTGACTCCCCAAGACTACTGGATGGTGTGCTGTGGTGTTAGTGGCAAATCCTCTAGGTACTGTAGGTTGAGGGGTGTGGTGCACTAAGTGTTCTAGTGCCTTTCTGTGGTGACATTGGCTTTTTTAGTGATTTTGTACTGCATTGGCTTTTCCGTGGCATTGGACCAGACAGGCTGACCTTTAATCCCCACATGCATGAGGTGAACCTTTTAGTGGCCAAGATCCTGTCACCAGCTTGCTAGTGTATAGATAATAATCAGTGTTAATGTTATGGTGGATGCATACCCGAGCATATTTTCCATGTTTAATTTACAGAAAATATATCGAATCCTATTCTGTATAAACTCAGTATAATTTACTCATATATTATATATTATCTTTTTTCCCCCTCTTCCATGTACACATAACTACATTTATCATTTATATCAAAAATATGTTGTGCTTTCAAACTCAACCATATATTATTATTATTATTATTATTATTATTATTAATTATTTGTTCTCTCTCTCTCTCTCGCTCTCTCTCTCTCTCTCCTTTGCTTCCTTTTTTACATGCCTTTTTCATGTGTGAACCCACTCAATTACAGCTGTGAAACTCTGCTGAATTCAAAAGTGAATGCAGAATTGATTACTGGGTTCACAGAGAGACACACACTCCCTCACTCTCACTTTCACTCTCTCACACTCTAATTCTCTCTCTCTCTCTCTCTCTCTCTCTCTCACTCTCTCTTCCTTTCTCTTATTCACACATACACAGATATACATACAGCTGTGTTATTTGGTTTAAAATCTACAGCATCTAAATTCTAACAATATCATCACTCTGACAAAGACAAATTGCAAATGCTTGTGCATAATCGTTTTTTCACTTAATGGGTTGTTCATTTAGAAGAGCAATCCATAAACAGTGAGTTATATGAACCTCTTTCTTTGAGCTCATTTCTATTCAAATTGAAAAACCCTTCCATATTGTATTTACATACAAGCAGAAAATGGCTTTACTATGTGCTATGTCTAAGACATTTGTCTCAGTACATTTGGTTTTGTTGATTGTTGTGCTCAGTTAAGTCTCACAAAGCATGCCGTGACAACTATGTAACATAATCTAGAACAGACATATACATGTATACAACAATGTAACCCAAAAATTTAAATTTTTGCCTGTGTTTAGCCTTGTTGGTTGAGTTTTAATAAAAAATATAGCACGTTCATATGCTTTGACTGTTATTTTTGTAAAAAGTCAAACGGGAAATAGTTGCATCACATTAGATCAAGGAAAATTTTAGTTTTGTTGCCCACAAAACCTTTTAATTTCAAAGATTGTTTATGAGAAACATTACAAGTAATACAAAATCTTCATCTTCCTTTATCCATTTTAGTTTCACTTCAGTACATAATGACTGCTCCCTATCATAGAACAGGTAGTATGTACCGTGCATGTCACGTCTCATGTACATAATATGCTTATGCATATTTTAAGTTTTGTAACATTTATTTTTCCTCTTCACAGCTGGGAAATGGCAGATACAGAGCATAAACATAGTTTCACTGGCTGCAAGATTTTTAGGAAAAACCCTTCACATCTAAACCACTGTGTTGCACAGGAAGTTTCTTCTCTTCATTGATCACATGTTAAAAAATAAACTATGCCATTGTCAATGCTTTGGGTTTTGCTTAAAAATCTAGCAAGTATATGTCATGCTTTGCTCACAACATTAAAGTCTAAGGCTTCTAAAATATGGTTCAGTAGTGGTTTTCAAATGAAATGTTTGGTATAGACAACTTTGTGTCAGAGAATAATAATTCGCCATAATGAGTAAAATCTGAAAATGGTGTTTATAGTGTTTTGAGGACAAAACTGTTTAAATATATTTCACTGTGTGTGTGTGTGTGTGTGTGTGTGTGTGTGTGTGTGTGTGTGTGTGTGTGTGTGTGTGTGTGTGTGTGTGTGTGTGCATGCTTGCCATGTTGAAGAAATATGTTCTGTAGTTCTAGGGAATTAACAATCATTTTATGATATTTGATGCCTGTAATGATTCTGAGAGCTTGACTGACATCGGGATTTGCTACTATTTTGCAGTGGAGTTGAGCGAAGTAGGTCCATAATTGATGATGGACGGAAGTCTACTAATTCATTGCACCCACAATGGGCCACCATCTCTGTTGGGGGTTTGGGGCGGAGTCATAGTCAGGGTCAACATATCCACCCAAAACAAACAAAGTACTACCTTGGAAGAAGACCATGTGCCTTGCATTCCAATGTTTTTGTAATTAAGTTATACTGTAGACATGATTACAGCAGACGATGTTGCGAGTTGAGAGAAATCAGTTTGCTAGACATACTTTTCAACACTTACTGTATCTCAGCTGCCCATGTAAAAATTTAGTGTCTGGTGTCTTCAGACTATGTTTGATCTTGGTCAAGCTCCAGTAGACCCTACAGATATTGTATGATGATAGATGATGTGGTGATGTTTTCCACTGTTGTACAGTTTAATGGCTGTGGATCTGGATAATGGTAATGTATTAGTCATGTGATCCAGCTACAGGTTTAAATCTACTGGTCTCGACCACAAAAACCACTGCCATTTATTGTTTGGTAGAAACTGATTATAGAAGGGTTAAGTAGGAGTTCAAATTCCACAATAATGAAATAAGCTTAACATGAGCAATCTATCACATTTGATGAATTGATTACTATAGAGTGACTTGGTCACTGAACAGCAAAACCTTCATGATAACGTAGTCAGATAGCTGTTGCAATGAAATTCAAAAAACCGTACTTATGGAACAGTCCAAACACTATCACACGGCTAAATAGCATAATTAGCATCATATAATAGGTGACTCATGAAAAAAGAAGTTTTAAGCATGATGTTTAATGAACTCACACATTAATTTAAAAATAATAAAATTGTGTACTTTAATAATTATTTTTGAAGCTAAAGTGTAGTAGAATGGAGCAGGGAAAAAAAGGTTGATTTATGTGCTATGGCTGGCTCTCTCTCTCTCTATCACTCTCTCTCTCTCGCTCTATGAAACATGCACATACACTCATAATGTTTAGTTCAAACATCTTTAGCTTTGATTAATGAACTCAATCTTGTGAAAAAATTTGTGAAAAGTATTCCCCATTCTGCCAGAACCACTCCATCATGATTTGAATCCTGGAATAAGTCTGTGCCATCAGGGAAGAAAAATGCATCCCTGTGATAACATCGTACATTCAGTACACTCAGGTCATCATCTGACTTAATTTTATTGCCACATAACATTGCTGACCTGACCAACTGAAGCAACCCCAGATGATAACACTGCCTGCAGAGGCTTGTACAGTGTGCACTACGCATGATGGGTGCATCGTTTCTGGCGCTGGTCTTCTTACCCGGATGCATCCTGATGCATCCCTGTGGAAAGTCTAAGGTTTGAATACATGTAACTATGTAGTCATTGCACTTTTTTTTTTCCAGCAATAGCAGAATGGAATGAAAAGGATGAGAATAACAGGTTGGCATGGGGATGTTTTCCTATTTGGATATTGCTTTGATGAGGTCATGAAGTCATGATTGGTAGTTTTTTTCTACATTAAAACCGAGTGGGATATTAAACAGCATATATGTCTTTAATGGTTTAAAATGGCACACTTTAAGGAAGATGCTTGTTCTTTTCAAGGGCTAAATTTTTCCATAGCCCGCTGACTCACCAATACAGCCTTCACACTTATACTTTCCTTAACACTTCCTCTCACACCTGCCTGATATACTTATCCTCTTATTTTCTCATTCTCCCTCCGTCTCATCAGGCCCCGCTTGCATTATAATGTTTTCTCTCTTTCTCTTTCCGTCTGTCTCATACACTTTTCATCACACTGAATACAATAATGTTCCTCTTCATCACATTTTTCGTACTGCCTCTTTAGGAAGAGTCTTTATCAGAGGTTTGCACGTTGAATGAATTAAAAACGTGTCTGCCCGCACACAATCTGCTTTCGAACACACACATACACACTCCAAATTCACACGTAGTGGATGGATAATAGTGGTCCATTTGAAACTTGGCGAGAGATAGAGAAAAGAGAGATATCTTCTGGTATTTAACCATGCTGGGGTTGTGGGAGGAAAAAGATGAGGTCACTGATTTTGATCAAGTGAAAGCAGGAGAAATGTTTCAAAAGAGGAAAAGACAAAGATGGAACGGTGCTGGGAATTGGCCTGTAGTCTTACATACAACGGGGAAAAAAGGGAAAAAACAGACAAAGCCTGAGATGGAGAGATGCCCATGTGTGAATAGAGAAGAGAGAGACAACTTTGAAGTGATGTTGTGAGCATCCACTGTCATGAATCGTGATCGGTTTATACTATTATATCTTCAGTCATCTCATTTACACACTAAGACAGGTGATCCCTTGCTCCCACCAAGTAAGTAAAGATGAGTAAACTAAGCCACAGGAGCAGAAACCGAGTGTAGATGACTAGAGATTGTGGGTGCATCCATGCATCTTGCACTTTTCCACAGTGCTTTGGGAATGCAGGTCTCAGAAGAAAGAGCAGCATGGGACCTGGAGGTGTTATTCAGAGATGACGAATAAGGGACCAAGTGAGGTATGTGTGTGTGTTAAGGAGGAGCAAAGTGGCTTAGCAGGAGACATGTCCACATGTGTGTACAGTTTTTAATTAAGGGTGTGGAAGAGCCCTTTAGATTGACAGACTGTCACATGAGACATTTCTAGTCCAAACCAGCCATGCGTGTGTGTTTGTGGACTGAGTGAGGCAAATTTCACACTCTCCCCCCTCCCCCATCACCCACACATACGCACACCTTAAATGCCTGTCATATCAATGTGAAGCAAACCTTCCCGTGGGACTGACGCCTCATAGTGCAACCTGTAAGATATCAAAACGAACTCAGATCGAACCCATCAATCAAGAATTTCACACATGCACACATCCACTGTAATCATTAGATTCATTAAACCCCATCGGCCCAGTAAATTAAACCTGCTGAGAGATTCCTGGATGCATGCCAAGACTTGAGCGCTCATTTACACGTTTGTAAACTAATATGGGGGGGTGCAGGACAGATCATTTTCGTGTGCTAGTAAGGGTGTGTGATGAAAGTCTACGTGGCAAAACAGAACAAGAGAACGGGTTCATTTTTTTTTTCCTATTCTGCCTCATCATGCTACAGCTGGCAGTCTTGTAATAATCACAGTGCCATCTATTGGTTAAGTAAAGAAATGCAGGTATAATTTTACACATTTTTTTGGCTATATACAAAAGGGTAGATAAAGACATTGCCTTTCCAGGTGTGATAAGTTTACAGTTTTCAGTCACATGAACTGTATTTAAAACTTGAATTTTTCTCCAAAATGCCATTACTCCACAAAATCTTGATGTAACTATTGCTCAAAATGAGGACATTTTTTCCCAGGTGAAAGTTCTTACAATGTGTGTGTGTTGGTTTTATTGTATGAGTCAATGCTATTGTATGAGTTGCTTTATGAGTTGCTTTATAGGAAGGTTATGAGATTATATAAAGTTCATAGTAAAGAAATAGTCTATGGTTGGGTCACTCTCTGAGTTGTCCCGTAGTCAGTTCTTTGTTATCTTGGCTGTGTGCTTAGGGTTGTTGTCCTGTTAAAAGGTTGGTTGCAGGTTTTCATCAAGGACGTCTCTGTACATTGCTGCATTCATATTTTCTTCAAACCTGACTAGTCTCCCAGTTCCTGCCGATGAAACACATCCCCACAGCATGCTGCTGCCACCACCATGCTTCACTGTAGGGATGGTATTGGCCAGGTGATGAATGGTGCCTGGTTTCCTCCAGACATGACGCTTAGCATTCAGGCCAAACAGTTCAATCTTTGTTTCATTAGACCAGAGTATTTTGTTTCTCGTGGTCTGAGAGTCCTTCAGACTCCACGCGGGCTGTCATGTGTCTTTTACTGAAAAGTCTGGCCACTCTACCATACAGGCCTGATTCGTGAAGTGCTGCAGAGATGGTTGCTCTTTTAAAAGGTTCTCCTTTCTCCACTGAAAAACGCAGGAACTCTTTCAGAGTGACCATTGCTTTTTTGGTCACCTCTCTGAGTAATGCCCTTCTCCCCAGTCGCTCAGTTTGGCCAGGTGGTCCGCTCTAGGAAGAATCCTGGAGGTTCCCAAACTTCTTCCATTTATGGATGATGGAGGCCACTGTGCCCATCCAGACCTTCCATGCTACAGAAAATTTTCTGTACCCTTTCCCAGATCTGTGCCTCTAAACAATCCTGTCTTGGAGTTCTACAGACATTTACTTGGACTTCATGGTTTGTTTTATTTTCTGACTTGCACTATTAACTGTGGGACTTTATATAAGCAGGTGTGTGCCTTACCAAATCATGTCCAGTCAACTGAATTTACACAATCAAGTTGTAGAAACATCTCAAGGATGATTTCCATGATCTCAATGGAAATAGGATGCACCTGAGCTCAATTTTGAGGGTCATTATAAAGGCTGTGAATACTTACATACATGTGTTTTTATTTTATTTTTTTATTGTTAGCAGCTATAAGACAATTTCAAGTTTTCTGGATTAACTGGCAAAATTTCTGAAGAAATTATGAATGTATTTATTTCAGAACATGATAAAGGTGATATCTGTGATATCAGAGCACTAGTCTTATAGAAATTAGTGGGAAAATATGGTCCTAAGAGCTGCTGTAAATTTCAAAAAGGTCACTGATGTTAGTTTGCATACGTAGGTCTTATTTTTGTGTGCCTCAAAATGTGCCCTCATCACAGACCACTGAGCCACTTACTTTATCTTTCTACACATAAACATGTGCTTACTAAAAGAAATCTTGACTTTTGGTTGTTAAAGGCCCATCTGAACCCAGCCTTGACCTGAGACTGTCACAATCAGACATCTAGCTTCCCACAGTGCCAAAAGTGGAGACAGAGAGCAGGTGGTATGAGTCATGCCTCAGGTCAAATCCGGGACAAGAAGGGGATGAGAGAAGATTATAGGATGTTGAGCTTGGTCTGTTCCCTGTTCAGGATGAAGTCTTTAAAAACAGCCTGTGCCATTTGAGGTGTTTTGGGAAAAAGTCTTTCATCCTGACGCCAAGGTTGCTTGTTCTCAATCTGGTCTCATTTCTTTTTCCCTTTAGACTGTTTAACAGACACCACCAAACAAAACCCTTACTTTCTGTCAGCACCAGTGATTTAGGGGCTAAATGCATGTGTCTCTGCTGCTGAAACTCAGAGCTGAATGAAAACCTCAAGTGTCTTCCGTTTTTGTTTATTATTTTTCATGTTTCTTGGCTTCAGGTCAGGATTCAGATTCCTTCTTTGTTTAAAACCGTCTTGAGAACTACCAATTGGCACAACAGAAAGATGCTCTATCGATCCAGATGTTGCCAAAGGCACCCTTGATCAGGAATCCCAAGGAGCAAAATTCACTGTGCTCTTGGATCATTTAAAAAAATCAAAAAAAATTTAAAAAAAGGTTTCATCACTTCTCCATTACCTTCCAATTAAGCAATTCTGGTACAAGTTGTCTAATGTGTCGATAGAATGCTGTTCCTGAAATCATCTACAATAATATTTTGGCAAACTCAAAGCTTTTCTTCACGAGCTAAAGAATTCTTTTAAATAAATCTTCATATGAGAAGGGTCAAATTATTATTGATGCGTCTAGCAAAGAAAGAAACAAAAAAGGCATGAAATTACTGTAATATCTATATCTAATATAACCATATCTAATGTTTTTGCTATTTTTCTAATATCTTTGTTTTGATTTTTCAGTCTGGTTTGTTTCTCTTCTTTTTCACATTTCTTTGGACTTTATATTGGAGGTTATCAGCAACATATACCAAATGTCATACCTAAAACTGGAAATTTTATGTTCTTCTTTGAAAGCGAAATAATGAGGGAATAAAACACCTGGCCATAAAACAGCTGAGCAGCCTTTTTTATTTTGTCCTTTAATGGGGAAAATATTTAGTGCTACAATTCATATATCTTTCACCAATTGTGGATGCAAGTACTCCGACCTTCAAATAAAAATTTTATTTGTCACATACAGTCATACACAGTACGATATGTAGTGAAATGCTTATACGACCGCCTGTGACCATAAAAATAAAAAAAACTTAGCCCCAGACAATTGTGGCATGGGTGTCTTCAAAGGAATAAGCTTTTTAAAAAATATTTTCTTCACTTTACATCATCCGTATGCAAAGATGTGCACTTTTAAAGACAAATCTTGACTTCTATTTATTGATGGCACACCCGAGCCCAGCTATGACATATGATTACTACACTGAGGCACATGCTTACCTGGCAGCTGAGTCACCACTACAGACAAGAATCAGGGCTTGGTTTTGGAGATGCTTGTCCTTCATTAGTGTTTTTCTGTCTGTGCATCTGATCCGTCTCCATTTCACATTAATAACCTTTTGCTAAGTGATCTTGTCTCGACTCAGTTTTTCCCAATTGTAAAAGGACACTGCACTTTACAGCAACATTATTCCCACATTACAACAATTAGAGATTGGTCTGGCAATTGGAGTGGATTTTCTCCTTAAATTTATATTCAGTTATGTGAGTAAGATAAATTTTGACCTATGTGTTTGGGTTGAGTTGACTAATCTTTGGCCAATGCAATTTTGACTGTTTTATTTGTATATTGTCCACCATTCTCTGCAAAACTGATTCTGACACAAACAGAATCTTATTTACCAGCCATCATGATGTTAAGCAACAAAAACAACAGCAGAAAACTAGTTAATAAAAGAAGAGATTTTATTAAACCTTTTTTGTTATAAATACACAATTATATTAAACACTTTTAAATAAGTTTTATAAGCACCCTCAGTTTCCAAATCAGCTTACAAACATATAAATACTCTGCACTTAAGGCTTATCAAAATGAGCTCAAAAAATCTTTTACACCACAAATCTACCTCTTCTGAAGTGCAATGAAAGCGACATTTTGCAACGTGGCACTATTAATCTACAAACCTGGTGTCGTTCCAGAAACAGCACCAGGGCGTGCAATAAGTCCCAGTCCCACTAGCTCTTAGAACTGAATTTCAGTGGAACCAGTCAAGTTCAACACTTCCGAAGCAAATAAATGGAGTCACTTAACCTTTCTCATGAATTTAACTTTGGTGAACTGTTGCATGTGAAATCAGATCATGGCTCAATCACTGTTTCATTTGTAATGCAGTTGCTTTCTGAAGGAGGCAGTACTTTGTAAAGCACTGTAGAGTCCAAAAGTGGACAACGCTAAGGCATGAGACACATTACTTCTAGACCTGACTACAAAATATGCATAGTACACAGGACATCTGAAGGCTGGAAATTATGCTATGAAGAGTTAGTCTCAGTGGTTGTCCAGCTTGCTAGCAACCATCTTGGGCAAGCACAACGTTTTGTATATATGTAGGATATGATTTATCTTCAGTAATTGCATTCTCCTGGTCAGGCTTGTATAATATCTGGAGACTACCATGGAAACACTGGGCATGAGGTGGGAACAAACCCTAGATGGTACAAAACTTGCTTTAATGTTTAATTACATTGAAAAAAAAAAAAGTTTAATTACATTGACAAAGTTGAGACACATTCGTCAAAGTTAGCTGACTAAACACTAATTCAAAACTGTCGAAATACTTCCAAGTCCGCCTTGGTCACACTAATTTCATAAAGAGACTCAAAGTGCAAATTTTCAGTGTGACTGCAGCCTAACTAATCTAAATAGCAATGTGTGAATGCAGTCATTGAGGCTTTTGCAAAAAAAATCTTTAGTGTATTTCTTTACAGAATTATTGTTGGAGCCATACCATGCATGTAATATGGTTACGGTTACATGGAACGCTCTGCTTTGGGCTTTAGGTAATCCGGCTCAATAGACTCTGATATGATAAAGGTGAATATGCATATATTGGGTTATAAGCATCTACAGGACCTCTGTTTGGTCTACAGTCTTGCTGTGTGTAGCAGTCGGTGTGTGCCTGCAATTGGGAACAGTGATTCAGCAGTTTCCGTTGCTGCGCCATACGCTGTTTGTGCTGCTGAACAGAAGCTGCCGTTATGCCGTCTGTTCAGTGGAAACCTCTGTGTTAGTCAAGCACTCGTTCCAGTGCCATATTGTGTTCGCTGATGAAGCTCTGATGGCTAGCTGTCTGTCCGTTAATCTGTCAGGAATTACCAAGCAATGTATCGCTGCAGAAGCACTCGTCAGGATTTACTGATGTTGCAACAGTGTTAATATACTGTACATGGGTCAAAGACAAAATGGTTTAAAAAAAAAAGGGAAAACTTTAAAGAAAATTGGGAGTTATAGATATAAACTATTCTTCAGAGGTTAATTCAACTTTTGTCTTTGACTATTTGTTTTTGACTATTTGTTTTATTTAACATTTTGTTAATATCTACCGTTATTCTGAATCACTACTTTGCAGTTTGGAACTGCATTTCTCCTTTTAAAGGCTTTTTTTTTTTTCATTAGAAAGATAAGACTGGAATGATGTTAAAACTAACATGAAGAAAATGGCAAAAAGACACACCAGGTCTTTGACCCATATACACACCTGCAGCGCATGGCAGGTCTCTGTGTACATTTGCATTTTGTGTGATTACTCTAGGCTTTCCTTATTGTGTATTTGCCTTTCTGTAGCTGTGAGATGTAGATTTTGGTTTTGCTGCCATCTGTCCTTTTGAACCACACTTCCCCTGCACTGACTGTTGTTATTACAGCCCTGAGAAGGAGAGAGAGAGAGACAGGAGGGATGAAAGAGTTTAATATAACAACTCTACTTCCTAGAAGAGTTTAATGTGCCTACAAAATCCCACGTAAAGCTGTAAAGTCAAGGATATCAATAACATTAAAATGTTTAAAGAAATACTTTACAAACCTAGTAATTATCTACAACATGCGTAGCCTCTATGTGGTCGATGTTCCTCATCAAAATGCTGCGAAACCTAACTTGTAATGCAAGTCTAAGAGTGTCCGTGAACCAGTACACTTTAACAGTAAGATTATGATGAAAATGTTTTCAATACCGCTATATATTTATAACTGATACAGAAATTCTTCCTGAAGCTGTTATGTACTAATCCACTTTTTTTAAAACAGCAGCAATGAATTACGTCTTTTAGGTTCCTGACGCTTCCTTCTAAGGATCGATGATAGCCTCCAACCCACATAAACACAGTACACTAGTAATGCCTAGGCAAGGACAAATTATACAGATTTAAATGCTCCTTACACCCCTCTCTCACCTACACAAAGTCAGCGAGGTTTCGCACAGTGGCCGCAAGTACGGTTCATCGCTTCCCCGAGAGTTTTGGCGTAGCGATTACATTTCCAATCTTTCCACGTTTCATTTTTTTGCTGGTCCTAACGAAAGCTCGCTGTCCCTGTGGAACCTCGCGAAACATCAGGTGGTCACTCTTACCGCGGGTCAAAACAGCATAGGTGAGACAGGGGTGTTACAGATTTAGCTTACTAAATGCTAATACATTTGATTAAAGAATTCATGAAACAACTTATTTTTTTTATTTTATATGTCGACCACCTCCATTATATTGAAGTTTTGTCAAACCCTTTTCCTGTACAAGTTCTTGTTCATGGTATATACACGTACATAAAGGTTAGGCTGAAAAATGTTGGAGTGTTCCTTTAAATAGATTTGTGAGGAAAAATAAGTGAGGGAGGGAGTGAGAGTGTGTAGTGGGAATACTGACTGTGCTGGGCTTTCATCATTGACTTCCAATAGAACAGTGTTGCCCTTTGAGAATCTCTCTCCCTCATAAAACAGAGTGCCTCCTTCACAGCGCACTGACAACTGACGACCTGCATGTGAGAGAGAGAGCGAGAGAGAGACATACGAGTTGACAAGTTTGCAAAGATGAATTAGGAGAATAACAACATGTGTCAGTGTATAATAGTCTTGCCATCACACAAACACCTTCATTTCTGACAGCATTTTGAACTTAGTGCTGGCATTTGTGTTTGTGTGCATGCTTGTGCGCGCACTGTTAATTTTTACACCTTAAGCTAAATGAAAGACCTTAAAAGTTGTGTTGCTGAGGTCAAAACAAAGTCTCAAAAGTTCTCTTCTTGCCAGAGATTACACAAATCATAATAATAATAATAATAATAATCAACTAGAACACTGAAACAATAAACTATTTATTCATTATAGTGAACGTCTCTAATGTATTCACTTATTCTGGCAGCTAATATCAACACAGCAATGTTTTACAAAAAAGGCTAGTGTTATTTAAGCACTTTTAAGCTACATTTGAGCTACACAGTGCTAGCTAGCCAGTTAATGTGGGTCAGTCCATAGGTTCAACTAGACTGCTTATTTTGTCTTTATGCAGACAAGGTTACAAATATTGTTGCACAAAGGGAGAAAGGAAGGAAGGATTGACAAAAAAAAGCAGAAAGAAAGGGGGAAATGACAAAGAGGTAAAAAAAGAAAAAGAAAAAGACAAATGGGGAGAAAGAGAAAAGACAAAAAGAAAGAAAATAAAAAAAACAGAGAGAGGGGGTATACATAGAATAAAGAGAAAAATCATGAGAAAGTGAAAAATATGCAGGAAAATAAAAATAAAGCAAGAAAAATTAAAGAGTGAAAAGAAAGTATGAAAGGTTGAAAGGACGAAAAAGTAAAAAAGAATAAAGAAAGAATAAAGGCAGTAAAGAAATATATGAAAAAAGAAAACCATTAAAGGGGAGGAAAAAGGGAGTAGGAAAGAAATAATTTTTTAAAGAAAGATTAAGCAATAGAAAAAAATAAGCAATGAATAAAGAGAACAACAAACAGAAAGAAAGAAAAATGAGTAAAAGAAAGCAACAAACAACAAGTAAAAGCAAGAGAACAAACAAAAGGACGAAAACAAGTGAAGGGAAGAAAGAAGTGCACCTGCCCTGGGGTTTTGTGTTTGAGCGTTCACTTTAGCAGGGTGTGTGTGAGAGAGTGCAGATGTTGCTGCAATGATGCTGCTCTGCTCTCATCCCACCACCACTCACACTTCTGCTATACTGCCTCGGGCTCGTTCCAGATGATGGTTTAATATATACACTCTGCACCAGCTGTACCAGTTTATTTGCTTTAAAGGACAAATCCTGTAATGCATGCACTCACTCGCAATCTATCCTCAGAGGTAATTAAGCTGTAATAATAAGCATAATAAATGATCGGAATTAAACGTTATATATATATATATATATATATATATATATATATTCTCTGCACAAATGAAGGTATAACAGTTGGGCAAGAAGAGCAGAACAGAACAAGAAACACAGGAGGAAAAGCGGAGAGTCTTAATTCCAGTTATAACATACATTGAGCCTTTCTGGAGAAGCAAATTATTGTTGAAAGCTTCCTGACTCATAGTGAGGGGTTTGATAAGGATCGACTTAATCCGCAAGTAATGAATTAGAGGCTGTCGGAGACGTGATGCAGTTCAGAGCTCGTTAGTGATGAGGCAGTTTATTATGCTTTTTACAGGCGTCTCTTGCAAGTGACCTCTGACTGAGAAACAGACAGCTGACTGATACACCACATTGTAGGGGGAGAGGGAGAGAGAGAGAGAGATACAGACAGACACACTTCTAGAGATTAGGTTAGACACAGGGCACACGTATCACACAAACACAGACACATGCATCGATTAACTGTCAAGCAACACACACTCGTACTTACTGTCTGACTTCTTCTTCAAGGGGATTAGTGCTGCTTTAGCCTGGAGATAATGGCAAAAACACAGCGATCAAAATTCCATTTTGCGTCTCAGGACAGACACACACACAGACACACAGACACACAGACACACAGACACACAGACACACAGACACACACGACAAAAATATTCATTAAGTGTTTTGTGATAATGGATGATTGGACAGGTGGTGACAGTTGACTACCTTCTTGATGGCTGTCCAGTCTTCCAGTATGTCAATGTCCCTCAGCATGTACACTATGTAGGGTCCTGAGAGAAAGAGAGAGATGGACATATATACTATGATTGGGATGGATGAGGTAATGAAAAGGGATGGGTATGTACGAATGAGGATAAAGGTGGGTGATATGGTAACATGTCATAACCTGATACTTGATATTTTTACAATACTCAAAAGGTTCATCAAAGTACAAATTTTGCTACCAAACCTCTTCACAAAACTTTCATCATGGTAACATGTCTCAATACGGATTATCAATGTTATCATATGGCCCACCTTTACAAAAGTACAGCGTGATGATTGTGTTACCCGACACTAGTGCTGGCTTTTTCTTCCTCTCCAGGTGGCTTAGGTGAGTTCTCTTCTTACACTTCTTCATCCTCACTTCATCACTCCACCACTCTGAGAAAACCAAGAGAAAGATTAATTTCTTAAGAACACATCTCTGTGTGTTTTCTTTTTTTTTCCCCATGCACTTAATAGTGATTCTCTGATGTGTGTTCGGACACCTGAGGTGATGTCTACACTCTGCTTGTCCTCCTCTAGCCTGCGGATCTTTTCCAGCAGCTCGTTCTTCATGGTGTCGAACAGCAGGATCCTCTCACTCTGAGCAACCAAACACACACAAGATTTAGAGTGACACTTTCTACATGACCATCACTCGAATCATCCAGGCTCCCAGGGTAATCGTGTGTTTGTGTGTGCACAAGTGCAAGTTGTGTGCTTCCTGAATTGTGATACCTCCAGATGTTGTTTGGCGCCCTGTATCTCGCACTCATGCTTGTGTTTGATCACCTGAAGGCACAGCTCTTTGTAAACACCTACAGAGAGCAACACACAGTGAGTATAAATCTGCTCCAAGAACAGCTAATCAGAGTCTAAGCCTGAATGGGAATTGACAGTAACTGAGGATGGAGAGGAGCAGTTACGGTGACCGAATTACCGGTACGAAGAGGCACACAAGAAGTGCTTGGATTAACTCTACTTCAGCGTCTGATCAAGTACAGTGAAACCTCAGATTGCGAGTAACGCGGTTTACGAGTGTTCCGCAAGACAAGCAAAGATTTTTAATAAATTTTGATTTGGAAAATGAACAGGTCTTGGTTTACGAGTACCGAGTATCATGTATCAAGCAGGCGCTTCTTGTTTTGACGGAGCGCGTCACATGATCATAATTGAACCAATGTTCAGCGGAAAGCGCTGCGGAATTGTGGGTAATTGTCTCCCCTGCTGGGTCTTAGTGCTCGTATCTTACTGGTATAATCAACATCCGTGCACGCGTGTACTGTTTACTATAACACTGTGACCACGTGTGTGTGTGTAAAA
>JAQMYJ010000001.1:15741348-15762298 GCA_030014305.1 Clarias laeviceps | reverse complement strand
TTTTGTGTTAATTATTTTTATGTATTTATTTTTTTGGGCTGTGGAACGAATAATTTAAGTTTCCATTATTTCTTATGTAGAAAATTTAATTTGGTTTACGAGTGTTTTGAAATACGAGCCCGCTTCCGGAACGAATTATGCTCGTAATCCAAGGTTCCACTGTATTTGAGTAATCAGCTTAGATTAACCACAACATTATTTCTAACAAAAAAGGCTCAGTAATAAAGTAATACTCTTTGAATTTGGTCCGAAATAAGTTCAAATGAATTCAACTTACCAAAATGTTTAAAAAATAAAAAATAAATAAATAAACACACACACTAGTGAACCGGACTGTGTTTGTCTGTGTGTGTACGTTTCAAAACACACACACTAGTGAACCGGATTGTGTTTGTCTGTGTGTGTACGTAAGTTGATCTTACACACCACTCAGCCAGTTAGCTTATTTCTTTATCATACACATCGTACATTTTTACATAGCTGCTGATTTATTATTACCTGCTACCTGAGTGCGTAGCTGCATGTTTTTCTGAAGCGTGGCCAGCGGCTCTCTATACTCTCCTGCTTTTCCTGTCAGCACCTCGTCCAGCTTCACTTTCACCTGGTCCAACCTCTCACGAAATAACCTACACGCAAGCAAAGGGGAACAGAGGTGAGTAACCAGGGGCAGAGAGGGCAGTGAAATTGTGTTAGACATGGCCATGTGTGCACATTACTGTGAGAAACTTCATTACTGCATGCTTTTGTAGCTGAATGTAGCAAAGTTAGAAAGTCTAGACCACTGACAAATTGTTCCACAGAAAGGAAAGGACATCACTCAGTGTGGATGTTAAAGTGGTAGCAAAACCGATAGTGTCACACTGTCTGATTTCACCAGTTTAATACCAGGTACTTCACTGGCTCCCGTTAGGATGGCATTATTTGATGTTCTGAACTGTTTGTTGTAAATTATTATTATTACTACACATTATTATTTTTATTATTATACTCTATATATATATTTGCGTGTGCAGCAAATAGTGTGTAATAATCAATAATCAATTACTTATTGGATCTCAGAGGAATGGAGGAGAAGTGTATTGGTTGCCGGTATTTTTAAGAACAAGGAACATGTGCGGAGCTGTGGCAACTACAGAGGAATAAAGCTAATGAGCCATACAATGAAGCTGTGGGAAAAGAGTAGTGGAAGCTAGGTTATGGGCAGAGGTGAGCATTTGTGATCAGCAATATGGTTTCATGCCTACAAAGTGGTGCAGGACATGTATGCGAGCTGTAAGACAGTGATGAGATGTGCTGTGACAGAAGAGTTCAAGGTGGAGGTGGGGGCTGCATCAAGGATCGGCTCTGAGCCCCTTTTTGTTTGCTCTGGTGATGGACAGGATGACAGATGAGGTTAGACAGGAGTCTCCATAGACTATGATGTTTGCAGATGACCACTGAACAGGTGGAGGATAATCTAGAGAGGTGGAGGTATGCCCTGGAAAGAAATGAAGATTAGCCGCAGCAAGACAGAATACATGAGTGTGATAGATGAGAAGGACTCAAGTGGAACGCTGAGGCTACAGGGAGCAGAGGTAAAGAAGGTGCAGGACTTTAAGTACTTAGGAGAAAAGTGGCAGGTGTGTCGTGTGATAAAAGTATCAGCGAGAATGAACTGCAAGGTCTTTAAGACAGTGGAGAGACCAGCGATGCTCTACGGCTTAAAGACAGTGGGACTGAAGAAAAGACAGGAAGCAAAGTTGGAGGTAGTAGAGATGAAGATCTTGAGGTTCACTTTGGGAGAGACAAGGATGGATAGGATCAAGAATGAGTCCATCAGAGGGACAACCCATGTTAGATGTTTTGGAGATAAAGTCAGAGAAGACAGATTGAGGTGGTTTGGACATGTTCAGAGGAGAGATTGAGAATATATCGGTAGAAGGATCTTGAGATTAGAACTACCAGACAGGAGGTCTAGTGGAAGACCAAAGCGGAAATTTATGGATGCAATGAGAGAGGACAAGTAAATTGGTGAGAGAGAAGTAGAAAAACAATCAATTACTTATTGTTTATAGCACAAAAAGTAAAATAAAATGTTTATTGTGGACAACTAGGCAGGCAACTTGGCACTAGTTTTTCTGAAGTAGACAGTTTTTTTATTTATTTATGAGAACCATAAATATATACACTTTTTATGAAAAATATTAGAATTATTATTCTGATCATTTCCTCCTCCTTTATGAATCATCTTTAGGCCTTGGTCTGAAAGAGTTTATGTATGATTATGATTTTCTGTTAGATGTCTAAAGACAGAGCAGGTCAACAGCCACCTAAACAGCTGCTAAAAGTCAACCAGATAGAACAGCGTGTACAATAGTGATTGATTGGATGGTGAGGGAAGTGTGTTCCCCCTATCATCCTGAAGATGGATTCTCAGATGATGCTACAGCCCTCTAGTTCTGAATGCATATTAGCCGTTCTCCCTTGGGGCAAGGGTTGGCATACTTACACTTTCGCATTACTTATGGCGACACCAGCCAACCAAAGGCATCTACAAGCTCAACAACTTTTTCCGCCGAGTGCGTTACACCATCACCAATATTGTGAGTAGCAGTTTGAAAGGATCGGCAGGTGTCACATGACTCTGAAGACTCACATGACAGTCTTTCCCCTTCATGATTGATGGCTGACCAGGGGTCTGGGGGCATGGGGTGCAATCAAAAAATGGGGAAAATGGAGTAAAAGAATAAAAGAAAACAGAAGAGATAATGTGCTGGCCTAATGCACCAAATGTGATTGATTGGATCCACCTGGGACACTTCACCACCATGCCAGCAGAGATCCTGCTTCCCCTAAATATTCACCACTACTACTATATAAACTATATAAAGCTGATTTACATTTCTGTTTGAGTCTGTGATCCAGCGATTGCTGTCTCCATGATCTTAACCCTTACTTTATAGTGCTCTTCATTACAGCCTGGCAGATAATGATATTGGGAATTTGGCCCTTACAGAGAATAAGTAACCAGTTTGATTAAAGAAGTTTTTTCTTCAATCTATTTCTATCAATAAATGCATCATAGACTGCTGTGTCTTCAACGAATTTAAACGACCACAAGGTCATATATTTAAATCCTGAATTGTTCAAGTAGTGTCTCATGGTCCTGAATACACAATCAAAGTCTTACTTTTCTTTGAGTTCCAGGAACTGCTTCTCCAAATCAGACATCTCATCCAGACACTCCATTCTCCTCCTTTCACAATCTTCATCGTCAATCTCTATCAAAAGATTACACAAACACTCAACTGTGATAATCTGATCCATCATTGTGTGACATGTTTATAATATGATATTAAATCAGTAAAGATTTTCAATCAGTTTAAAGATGATGAACAGAGCTGGCGATAAATGCTTTGATAAGCACACCTGAACTCTCCTCTTCTTCCTCCTCCTCTTCCTCTGCTTCAGTTTCCTCTAGGTCACTCTCTCTCTCCTCTCCACTCTCCTCCATTGTCTCTTCTGCCTCTCCTCCCTCCCGCTCCCTCTCCTCCTCCGTCTCTCCGTTAGCATGAGGCACCTCCGAGTCAGGCTCCGTCTCCATCTCTTCCTCTGCTTCACGCGGAGCAGGCTGGGCTGGCATCGCCGCTGCACACGCCCTCGATTTACTGCGGATTGAAAGAGGAACATATATAAGTAGCATGAAGGCATATATGCTTTTATGATAAGTACACGTTAACTACAAGGTGTTCGAAAGTCTCCATACACAGAGAAAATGAACACAATTTATGCAATTACATGCATAACACCAGAAGAATGAGAGAGACAACTTGGTGTGTGTGTGTTTGCAAAGAAATGGCAATCATATGAATTATGTTTTGTAAAAAAAAAGTGTTCATTTCCACCATGGATATAGACCTTCGGACACCTTCTACAATCAAGCTCTTTAGGCAAAGTAATATTAAAGCTGCTACGCCATTTATAAAAAAAAACACATGTTTATAATTTACTCCCATGATTGTACAGTACAGTACAAAGCTCTATACAGTATTTCTATTCATTGTTTTCTGTGCTGTGCTTGTCTTACATATTTTTAAATGAATTAAGCGTAATAACAAAACCATTCCTGTTGCATCTTTTATCTTTTCTTTTGGCGTTATAATATATTACACCACAGTGCTGTCAAATGCTCAATTCCTATTGGTCAGAAGGTGTTAATTGTTATTATAATTGTTATTATTCACATAATATGATTTGTCGACATTTTTTTCTGCTTTAAGTCACATCATTCAACAGCGCCAGACACTACTCATAATCACATTCAATGATGTATAACTGTTGATAGGGTGATTTTTTTCTCGCTGAAGCAGTGTTTGTTTAACACTTTTGGTAAAGGAGTCTCCCATGTTTGCACTTTGTAACAGTCAAAGGTAAAACTGTAGTTCTTCTAGAGCAGGAGAGTCACCAGGATGGAGGGCTTTGTGATTACCCAGTAACATGACATTGGACAACCATGACCGTTTCACCAGTTCACTGGTTTTTGTTCACTTTTAGTAGGTCCTGACCCCTGCAGACAGAACATTCCAAAAGAGCTGCAGTTTTGGAGTTGCTTTGACTTAGTCCTCTAGTTATCACAATTCGTCTCTTGTCAAAGTAGTTCAAATCCTAAATATAATATGTAAATATCAAGGCTGTACCTATTCCACTATTTTTCAACAAGACTGATGCTGCTAGTATTCCACTGGTCCAAGGAATTCAGACAAAGAGTGATTTGAACTTTTTTCCCCATTCGAATATGGATAAAGTGGTTAAGTGGTATTTTTTACAAATTAGCTTCTGGACAAGGTATTTAATGGGTTTCTGGTGGGTGGCAGGACTAGAAAAAGAGAGATGAGGAAGATCAGCACCAGAAGGTGGCAGTAATGCAGTATTATGGATGCTAACTGCCGGTAAATTGCCAAGGAGAAGAAGTAGTAGTAGTAGAAAAGAAGAATCAGCTTCTAATATGTAAAAAATTGTTCAAGATGTCGTAGTCCATTATGTAAATCTTTTTTTCTTTTTCTAGCTTTAGCTGAAGCTTCAGGTATTTCCTCATTCACCATATAAAATGATAATGTTTAACAAAAAATATTCATTCTGCTGGTTTATTATCTTACTAAACCTGTGCAATTCTAAACATTCTTCTTTTTCAATCAAATGGTACTGGTAAGATCTTCAGTTGTTGTTTTTTTTCCCCAGCTTTGAAGTTCCAGACGTTTTCCTCATCAATCATATCAAAAAGTAATTTCCAGCCAAAATTATTAATTTTGTTGGTTGATGTTTAATTATCTTACAGAACCAGTGTAAGAATGGTACTTGGTTTGTTGAATACAGGGACTGGAGATCTAACCATCAAAGTGGTACAGGGGTGGCCCTAATGTTTTGCATACAACGACAAACAACTCAGAGAACTCTTATGAACTTAGGAGTTGATTTTTCACAGACCTGAATAGTTCTGACTTTGATCATCTGATTAGATTTTTATCTGAATCCCAGGACTCATGAAAAACATTTATGTAAAATTAATGTAGAATTGCTAGATTTCTGATTTTATTAAAAAAAAAAAATAATAATAATAATAATAATAATAATAATAATAATAAATAAACAAAAAAAAGCTAATGTGCTTCTTATAGCCTTCTACTAATGCCAGCATTTAACTAACAAGTAATAATCAATAAACCCTTGCTTATTTCCTCATCACCTCAGGGCAACTTTGTCTCACTGACCTCGTGGCCTCCATTAATGCAGGTTTTGCCCTCAGTAGCAGCAACCCTTTGACAAGCCTAAATGCCCTAATTGTTTGTGTGATGTGTTTTGTCCCCTTCGGCCCCTCCAGTTCCGCATTGAAAAGACCTCACATAAGAATGTATTGAAAGATGGCCCATTAAAAGGTACTCGACAACATGCTGCTGGTTAGATTTACTCCTTATGTCCGTGTTTAGAAGCAGCAGACGTGTAGCTTGGTGTGTGTGTGTCATTCACCTAAACTCGCCGTGAAACCCGAGCCCCTGGAGGCTGCAGCGGTGTGCTCACAGCTCCAAAAGCGCTCGACACGGAAAAGCGTCATTAACTGCACCCCAAAGCCTTACCTCAACCCCGGTTTGTGTTCAAGTCGTTCAGCAGAGGAATTATTTGCTCCTGAAGATTTCTATCAACTGGGACAACTTCGACTTCCTCAGGATTTGCGCTGCTCGTTTTCGTCGGCGTCGCCGTTTCGGCGCCGGCCAATCAGAGAGCACGTTACAAAGCACGCGGTCCAATAGGATAACGAGAACTACAAATCGCTGACTCATCGATAGAAAGTGAAACCCAGAAGCGTCCAATAGGGATGTGAATGAGAACGCGAAACAAAGCACTAATAACAGGAGTGGAATTTCATGGAATGGGAATTTCCGCCATGAGACCACGTGACGTTTAATAGTCGCCTGCATATCATGAATCAAAGTAAAACACGCCACACGTAGAATAATTTTACTTGATAACGTTTTATTATTTTGTTATGATTTATTTATATTTACTTAGGGGTATGATTATGATTTTTGACGTGAGTTTATCAATAGTTCTCTAAAAGCTTTAGGCTGCAGTGCTGTATCTTCAGACATTTTTGTTACAGAAAACACAACTACCATTATGAAATTTTATTCATTCATCTTTATTCATCTTAAGCTATACAGTGTGTGTCCAAAAGTTTGTGGACACCATCCGGACCGTAACAGCCATATGTGCTTACTAAACATCCTCTTCCATAGTTAGTTCCCATTTGCTATTATAATAGCCCTCCCACTCTTCTGGGAAGGAATTCCACTAGCTGTCTTCCTGAGTCAGCAGTTCCAGTTTATTCCAAAGCTGTTCAGGACATTGAAGTTCTTCCACTCTGACCTTGGCAAATCTGGTTTATGGTCAGAATTCTGTCTGTGTCCACTGTATAATATTAGAACATATTTTGGCCCCTTCAAACCATTGAAGCAAAAGTATACTGCTACAGCATAGAGGACCGTCAAGACAGGCATATGTTTCCAACTTTGTGGCAACAGTTTTGAAAAGCGCAACATATATTGTGTGGGATGGTTGTGTGGCCCTTCATTGGCCTCAGTGTGTCAAGGCTCTGAGTGACTGATCAGAAGGTTGACGGTTCAAGCCCCAGCTCCACTATGTTGCACCTGTTGGGCCCTTAAGCAAGGCCCCTAACCCTGTCTGCTCCAGGGGCACCGAATAATGGCTAACCCTGTGCTTTGACCACAACCTACTAACAAATCTGGGATTTGCGAAGAACAAAAAAAAAAAAAAAAATCACTGTGTAGGTACTGTGTTTTTGACAAATAAAGGCTGAACTTAATTTTCAGAGATACAAAAGTAATTGGACAACTGAATGATAAACATAGCTAGGTGAGGCCTGACTCATTATTGATTCCAAGTGCTGAATTTGCATTTTGGTAGCTTTTACTCACTCACTCATCTATACCGCTTTATCCTGTATGCAGGGTCAAAGGGATCCTATCCCAGGAGTACGAGGTGGGGTACACCCTGCTCGTTCACACACTATGGGCAATTTGGGAGCGCCAATTAGCCTGATCTGCATGACTGTGGGAGGAAACCAGAGGAAACCCACCAAGCACCAAGCAGGGAGAACATGTAAACTCCATACACAGACCCAAGGTGGGACTTGAACACAGATACTGGAGGTGCAATGCGGCAGTGCTAACCACTAAGCCATTGGAATTTTCAATATGCAACTGACTACAGTTACACAAGCTGCTACAGTTCTAAAAAGAGACTTTTGGACAGGTTGGAAACTTTATAGCACATATGGTTAATGACAAACATACCACCAAATCAATCAAAGAGCTTCTTATAACAAAGAAATGGAATGAGTCAATTTTGTGACCTCAACCCTACTGAGCATGTATTTCATTTACTGACAAGAGAACTACAGGCAGAAAGACCCATAAACAATCAGCAACTGAAGGTGGCTGCAGTGAAGGCCTCCAGTGAGAAAACTCAGAATTCCTGGTGTCCATGGGCTGCAGAATTCAGCTGGTCATTGACAGCAATGGATTTCCTTGCATGCATCAAAAATCCTTATATTCTATTAGTTTGTTTGTAAAAATAGGGACTTTCTAAACAGACAGTAATTTTAAATATGTTGTCATTGTTTACAGAATTATGAAATTGTGTAACAGTCTAATGATTCTTGAGGCCCTGACTATATGTGCATTATCATTCAAAATTTTATGTTGGATTTACTAAGCTTCCAGAGAATATTATGCAAGCACAGCAGGTTTTCCTGTTTAACTGGTTACATTCCAAAGACAATTCCTGAGAACCTCATAGTCTTTCTCAAGTAAAGATACACTGAGTCTTGTGCAGAACCTGAGTGAACTGCTGTCATGTCTTTATTTTAAAATGTATGCAAATATGTTTATCAGAAATAAAACTTCACACATTGTAAGGCAAAATATGGTATTTTACAATATTTTTTATTAAACTTGCATAAAGTATAACAAACCCAGGAAACTATTTAAACAAGTTTATTGCTACATTTTCTCCTAATTTCCCCTACCCCACCTTCAATCACAGATTATTGTCAGATGCTTACATTTTACCAAAGGCATCATTTGTCTGATTAAATTTAGTTCATGATATTAGCATATTCTGTGTGCTGTTGTATAAAAAAAAATAATAATAAAAAAAAAACGCTTTATCTAATACAAAAAAAAAAAAAACAGATCCATTTTATTTTATGCACATCTATAAAGTACTGTTTTGAAATTGTATTCAACTTTCCAAATGTATTCAACGTATTATTTAAATGCTAAGTTGAAATTGATCCTTTATATAAATATTTCTCAAATGAATGCCTTCATTTTATTTGGCTTGTGTAACATAGTTTATGTACTAAGGCAACGTCTGATATAGAAAAGGGTATTTCTACCTGGAAAAGATGAGGGCTGAATGGAAAAGGGAGGAGATACAATGCAGAAGGAACAAATATGAGGTGGTGTTGGCGGAAAACTCTCACTTGCTTTTGACTTTGTTTTTGTCATAAGATAAAGTTTAAGAAGCTGTGCACTTGTTTTTGTGTTAAATTAATGTGAAAAATGGGGGCCTGAAAGTGAAGCACTTGGCTACTAAATCCACTTACAGACATGGGATATGCAAATAGCCCTATTATTGTTGTGTTTGATCAGCTGTGAAAAAGAACCAGATGCTTTCTGGGTAGGATGATTTACCAGATTCAAACGAAAACATGAATTTAAATTTTAAAAACTGGCAGACTTTGTGGCATACCGCACAACCCTCCAGCATGCCTTCATCTCCCTCTGTGCTCCACATGCCAATGCACACATCTGTGTGTGAGAGGGCCTAATAACCACAGCTGTGATGTGTGCTATATGTTCCCACTGATCCATGAGGGAGGTGACGCCCAGCTGTCTGCACGTTTGTATAAACGTGTTTCTTTGTACGTCTTTATACGTCTCAAAAAATATCCAGTTTTCCAACCTTAATCCACCTCGTTCTAACCCGAATCACCCAGATCTACATCATCACTCCCTTGCACAGCCATTTTACACTGTATAAAAGGAACCCAAGAAAAAAGTAAGGATGTTTTTTTTTTGTTTTTGTTAAATGGACAAGGCCGCATATATCTCTTGTATTTCAAACTTACTATATTGTAACATTAAAAACAGCACGTTTATAGCGAGTGTTGTCCCCTGGGGACACACATACAGTATTGCATCAGAGCAAAATTTCACACAGTAATCCCTAAAAGCCTATGTGTAGAAACGTATTGCTAGGATTTCTACAAATGCTTTAAAAACACAGTGAAATATTATACCCATTAAGAAAAAAAATTACATAACACAAAATTAACAAAATGAAAAAAAATAAGCCCTGCTTATAAGAATCTGATTGGCTAGCTTCCCCAGTCACCTCACTTCTTCCTCCACCTCAAGTAATTGCTTGAGCACCTAGTGAAGCAGAGGAAGAAGCTGGGATTGGCTGGGGAGGGTTAGGAGGAAGAGCCAAGGACATAGGGGTATCATTTCTTCTGAGGTGTGCTAAGCTTCTGCATGCCGCGGATTTTGTCAAGCAACTCGACTACAAAGTCCTACAGGGGTACAAGAAGAACAAGGGAAGAAAAGTTAACATTAGAAAAAAAAATCCATGAAAAACTCTCCGATTCAAATACAGCAGCTTGTTTGTGTATAGTGCCTGTATAAATTAAAGGGATTAATATTATGCATGCGATGATTTGTCAATATTATTCACTGTGTGAAGTTCCCATTAAATAAAAGGGGCGTTCAAGTCAAACCAAGACTTTTGGTTGTGCAGAATAACAGTTATGAGAGTAAAAACTCCCTCCCCAGGAAGGTGAAAATGAGGTCAGGTCTGTATGTGGGGATGTGGCTAGAACTCCCAGCTAAGTTCTTGTATTGTGCAACTGGTGTTCTTCTGCAAGTTGTCAGCAAGTTATCCATCAATTTTCAGAGATCAGGCATTCTACTCCCTAAATTGTTCATGGGAACGACTGCAGCGGGCTTTGAGCCGCCTCAGTCGGGGGAACCATTCAATTTTTTTTTTACACCTTCATTCACGAGAAATTTCATCACATGTCCCAGTTTGACTTGGACACCCCTCATATTATTTTTAGACAAATAGGTAGCCAGTAACAAACCATGTGTCTAGTCTTTTCTTTTATTATTTATAGAAATAATTTTTCTATTCACAGTTGTCCATGAAAAAAAGTGTTTCATGCACATTTTAGCTTCATGTGTTTCATCGTAGTGTAATGCAAACTTGGTGGAAAGGTTGCTTACTTCAGTAGGTTTGTAACAGTCCACCAGCAGATCCTGTAAAAGAACAGAAATATGCTGTAAATACAAAAAATCTTTCCCTAAAGAGCTTTATATAAATGAACATGACAGTGGTAGAAGAAGCGAGTTGGAGAACCTTAACACGTGCAGCACGATCCTCATCATTCTGCATGTCCAATAACTCATCCACATCGATCTCCAGTTCAGGAATCGCCTCCTCCTGTAGCAAAATAAAGGTGCACAAAAAGAGGGTGGTAAGAGTTCTGGCAAACCAAAAATGGCAGGCTTAACCTGTGTGTATACATTTGAAAAAAGTGATGAAATTGCAAACAAGATTAAATCACATTGTAATAGTACCTGCTTACCACAAGAGGTCTCTATTATCTAGAGAAATCAAGTACTAGATGCAACATTCTGGCCTGGCAAAATCTTTAGTAGCCTTAATATGTGAAATGTAATGTGTTATATGGCCAAAGGTTTGTACAGACATCTAGACATGTGCCAAATGCCTAAATGTTTTAAACATCGCATTCCAGATTTAGTTCCGCCTTGGTGTTTTGATAAGCTTCACTCTTTTTTGAAGGCTTTCAAGTAGATTTTCAATTGCTGCTGTGGAGAGTTTTTAATGAGTGACCTGCGCCGGCCAATCCAGTTCTTCCACATCAAACCCGGCTAACCTTGTCTTCATGAAGCTCGCTTTGTGCACAGGGGCATTGTCAAAAGACACCCAGGACAATTCTGTGCCTCCAACCTTGTGTTTGACGCAACACGCTGTTATACATTTTGTATATATAAAAATTTACATGGATAGACCTTTTTTTAAATTCACACAAGATCACTATCAATAATCAAATAGTAAACATATAATAATATATAACAACCTTTTCAAAGTACAAAGCCAAACATTTCAAGCCTATCACTAACAAAGATTTAATTCCAACTAAGCTCACCAATATGTAGTTTTATTAATGAAACATCACAAATCATGGTAAGGTTTATAAAACTGGAAAAAAACTGGACTCCATACACAATTCTTGCCTAAATCTGTGGTGTTCGAACCACAATCATCAACACAAATGTAATTTAATCAGTAGAGAAAAGCATCTCTTTAAACTGGCGGAGATTCTGATTTTGGAACGTTCCATCCAGCCCGCCTCCATTTAAAAAAAAATGGTTGAGCTGATGGAAAATAGTAACTTTGTACTAACCATCAGAATCCAATTGAAAGAACTCTTTACTACAAAGCTGAACTGAAAAATGTATAAAAGTTATATACTAACATTAGCATATATAGGTTATTTATGGCACTTGCTCCAAGAGCAAAAGCCAACAAGTATGTCTAATCTGACAAAAGACAGAATGCAAAACCTCCGTAAGGCTTAGCAGTAAGACAGACTAAAGAGCAGAACTGATAGGCTAATGTGTGTGAAAGACGCTTTAGTTAAGCGCTAACGTTTCTTTCCCAGAGCCTTCTTACTCTACAATTGCCTTCAAGGAAGCATAGGAATTCATTTAAAGACACAATGAAGCTTAATCTGATTGAATTTTTTTCGTGCAAGCTTTTGCCCGCTCAGCACAGTCATTTCCATTTACCGCTGTGTTAATATGGTTGATTCAGTGAAGATTGCACATAAAGCTAAATGCCCGTTGGGACCTGCCGGGCATGAAACAGATGGGTTTGGAAATAATCATCAAAAGTCACTAGCTCTGCGTGTGTTTTCCTTTCCTCTCTCTTGGCTCGCCTCATCCTCACGTCTGCTGTCTCCATGCTGTCCTACAGCGCTTAGCCCTCATCCTAGATAATGTTGTTTCTGATTTTCCCTTCCGTTTCACTTCCAGGTTTCATTTGTCCTACTAGTTTCATCGCACTGTAATCTGCCTGTTAAGCATGTAGTTGAGACGTGTGTTTCATTTCGGAGGTAAAAATAGCGCACATGACTGGAAACGCCAAACCCAAATTACATGCTGCACGTTCTCTCCTCCGTCTCCTCCCTCTGCTGCTTTTATTCTTTCCCTCTCCATAAAGTGCTGTTCAATGAAGGCTGGTTCATAGCTGTCCTCTTTCTTCAAATCTCTCTCTCTCTCTCCCCACACACACACACACACGCACGCACGCACGCACGCGCGCGCAATGATTACTCGGTGACGAATTCAGCCAGCGCTACAAAAGTAGAACATAAAGCTGCACTAATATAATTAACATTAAAACGTCCTTGAAGCTTAAAACTCTCATCATGTTGGGCAGTGGAAAATCAAATCTGGTTGGAAGTGCTACTGGCGCCAAACGCACGTCCTCGTTTCCACTGCCATGTTCGCTTGTTTCTCTCTCCCACCCCCCCTCGGTTTGGGCTGCCCGCACCAGCTGTCATTGCACCTGCCCAACTGCCCCCTACCCAAATCTCTCTCACTCTTACACACACACACACAAGCAGTCACTCTTCACACAAACGACCTTTCACTCAGGAACAGAGTTGTACACTGATACAGGCACAATATGGCTCTGTTCCTGATTTCTCTCTATTTCTCTGATTCACACACGCGTATTAGAAACACAGAAAGCAACCCTACGTTCACACCAGAAAGCAATAAGTAGTGATGGCATCTCTCCAGCGTAATGAGAAACAGTAATAATTGTGCAGTTTATAGTTTTTAAATCTAACTAGTTAAACACAAATTAAATAATGTACTAATCAGTGTGAAATCGTGTTTATATGTTAGATGCGAGTTTGGCTGATGGATAAGCAAAATCTGTTAAATGCAATAGACCATCTAACAGACCACAAACAAACTCTGCGACTTCCTGCCAAGCTTAATTTTTCTTTATAATGTCCTTATGGGCATGCAGTGACAGGACGAAACTCTGCTTACATTTATTCCTCATTTTTTCATATTAAACAGTAAATGTGAACCATCTGCAGGTGGAAAGTCAAGTGGTGAATGAGGAACTGAAGAAACGTTGGACCGCACATGCCATGAGATCAGTACAAGTCTGAATTTAAGTCAATCATTTGGATCTGTCTCTTTCACCTAATTTATTGGATCTCCCCCCCCCCCCCGTCACGGTCACTTGCTGAAACAAACTGTTTACCTCCATGTTTTGCATGCACATGGAAAAAAATCACTGAAACCCTGAATCAATATCTGAAAAGTCTGACAGCAAAATGAGATAAGTCCATGTGTTACAGTTTTAAGAAAAAAGTTTTCCAATGAAGCAAGAACTATTAAAAACAGATTCTTCTTTTCTTTAAATCATAAGGTTATTATAAAGCACAAATGATTTTCCACAATGTTTGGTTGAAATTCAGTGTGAATTTGGTGATTTTTCAAAATGCTATATCTCCATTCCACAGTTTTGGTACAATGAATAAATGAAACTGCAGGTGTGTTTGTGGTAAATTTAGGCTGCAGCTCAGTATCAATAATATGTCAGCTATGTTTTAATAAAAAATATAGCAAACTCATGCTTTGACTGTGTTTTTGTAGTGAGAGAAACAGAAGTAGTGGCAGCCATGCAGGTCATGAAAAAAATGTGCTGAGTTTTGTTGCACACAAAACCTTCATTTACAAAGATTGTTGAAGATCATGAGAAACGTTATAAGCGAAACAAAAGATGTCAGTTTACAGCCTTTTCAGCTTCCTCCTCTACCAGTTTCAGTGTCACTCCGGCACACGACGACAGCTCTACTATAGTACAGGTATGCACTGTATAACACGCATGCATCAGCTTACTGACGTGTCAGTCTGTCACATCAGTAGGGTTTATAAGCTAACATTATAGTAATAGTGGACAGAACCAGACAACATGAACACTACAGGTTCCCACACACAGCATGTTCATCAGCTTTCCACAAATCACTTGGGCATATTTCAAAGTTTTGCAGTGTTATTGTTCTGCTTCACCAGAGTGCTTAGACTTCAGTACTCCACATACTTTGCTAAGTATATAACATGGTGTTTGGACCGCATAACCTCCTATTTCACAGAACCTATTCCAGATGTTAGGCAACATAAACTTGTATTTCATTTGGGGATGGAAATCACCAATACAAGATTATCTTGATACCTAGTTGCCAATTTGATTTGTATAGCAATCCTATAAGTTTGTCAATTCTGTAAATATAGGGTTTAATGTCCTTTTCATGACTTCGACATTCTCGAAAAACCCTTTTCAACACATTTAAACCATCCACATCAGCCACTGTGAAAATCTTTGCTTAAAATGGATACGTTTCTTAATGTATTTATATAGTGAAAGAAACACTTTGTTATAGACACCATTGAGTAGCCAAGAAAAATTATTTGCCAAAACAAGTATAAGTCATGCCATAAGAAATGCCATTTGTCGTGTTCTGCTGCGAAAATGTTTATCTCCGCTCATATGATGCTACTTTCTCTACCAATCCCCTGTGTATCATCTGGCAACACAGACCAGGATTTGATCCTACAGTCTATGGAGCTGACTCACAGATGAATTCCCCAGATAGTGAAGACACACAGGGTGGTTAGCTAACAAGCTAATGAGCTGCTCAATGAACCTGACTTAAAACCAGAGGGATTTACAAATTTGACTATTTATGTTATGTTTATAAGTTGGATAGAGTAAGAGAGCACAAGAGAGAGGTGAGGACTTCAGAATGAGTCATACACTTGAAGTTACTAAACAAAGTTATCGAATTCCTCACAAAGTAATTCCTTCCTGTGACAAAAACACATAATCCATGTCTTGCCAGATTCTATGGAGCCAAACTCCAGTACAGATATTCACTCCCTGAGGACTGAGTAACTACACTGTATGACCAAAGTTGAATGTACATCTGGCAAGTAATGAGGTGTGTATGTGTGTATCACCTTATGTGATTCAGTTAGTGCTAGTGTGAATCAGAATGACTGGGGAAAACTTTCCGGTTAGCAGTTTGTATGTGTCACAGTAGAGGTGTGTTGCCATGTGTGTGTGGTAACAGGCTAATTAGAACAGAGTTTACTAAAGCAAGTCTCCATGTGTGACTGAAAGTGGACAATATGAAGACCCTCCCTTTATCACAGGGGAAGAGGAAGGACGATATCTGGCTGCTGCGTGCAGGCTCTGAGACAAAAACACACACATTCACAGGCTCTCTTAACTATTCCCCAAAGGCCCTTAGCTGCTAGGCAGCTCTGTACAAAACATTAACATGGAACTAAAGGTCAGAACGTGTGAGGTTACAGAAACTTCAATTTGAAGTCTATGTTCCAGTACCTCCTCTATGTGGACAATGGGATAAAATATCACGTCTACAGAACAACAAGACAAAACAGGTGCTCTGTATGTAGTAACACACAGCATAAAGTGCAACAGGTGAAGACTAGAGTACAAACTTAGCATTTCTGTAAGATTTTGCATTACTGTACATACACAGGGACGTCTGGAACACTACAATATATAGAATCATAAAATAAATCTTCATAACCATAACTCGCAATATATACACTATACATGATGTGAAATTTATAGACGAGTAGGAAAAAAAAATCTAGAAGATGATGGTATTAAACAAATCTGAACAGGTCAGGTTTATCAGCTACAGAGCAGTAACACGTGTCACACTCTACCACATCATACTCAAACCTCCTACTACTACAAATAACCTCCATCGAAATACAAGAATATACGTATATACGTACATGTACACAGTAAATATTCTCTATGTTGCTGCATAAGAGTAGATAAGTCTACCCTTGTGAGACATATCCTTATGTATGCTTAACATCCCTAAAAGAAGAAAAGTTTTATCCTAATATTTCTCCCACTTTATTCAAAGCCAAGTCTCTGCTCTCTCACTCACATGACAGTTAAATAAACCGTTAGGCATGTGTTTCATCCGTCACATGCAAAGTCATCTTATCTTTCCAAATTGCTGCTCATGCCAAGTCACAGGACAGTTAAAGGAGCAAGCTAAAGACTGTTTTATGTTTCCTTAAGCAAGTTTATCGTAAAGTTTATCGAAAACACTTAGACTTCTTGGAAAAAAATCTCTCCAAAACACAGATTTAACCGGCAGTGTGAAAGAGTGGACGTTTTCAGGAGCTCTATTGGAGATGTTATTGTGTGTGGTTACAAGCAGCCAGTGATTTCACCATGTTTCCCAATAGCAGTGGTGAAGCAATGTGTTTGAATAGAGTAAAAACAATTATCAGCCATGTAGAGTGAAGAGTCATATTTCTAGTCCACCAGGCTGTTCTTGATGGTCTACTTGAGGAAGCCTTTCACTTTTAAGGCAAAATGATGGAGCGGTTTTTACAGAGTCACGACTTTGGATTGCAGAAGTCACTTCAATAGCCAACTATATATTTTTAAATAGCTTGTTCAACGATCCGGAGACATTTACTGACGGACCAACATTTTAAAAAATAGCCCTGAACGCTCCAGATTTTGGGACACTTATTTCATACAGTTTGAGAGAACAGGACTGACTGGGTTTGATCTACTTTCTCATTGTACAGAAGCCAACAGATGCCTGTGATTGGCTAGCTCAGTACTGTATGTTGCCAATGGCAGGCAAGAGACATATCACTGCGCCACCAATGCCCTATGTAGCTAATAATAATAATAATAATAATAATGGCAAATTTATTCTCAATGAGTTTATTGATATAAATTATAAATCCATCTCACCATTCGTCCACAAAATCTTAAATGTGTGATCTATTAACAACCATTTTCATAAAATACAATAAAGTTTATAATGCATTATCATTGTACATTATAAATTGTTACTTATTATTATTACTACATTTTTATTGTGCTTTACTTATACATTCTTGGCATTTGGTTCCAAATGTAGTACAAAACATACTTTTCTGCCAGAATCTAAAACTTTCGACTTTAATATGAAGGCTGTACTGAAAGTAATCCAGATTTGGCATAACTTTTTTTTATTATTATTATTTTATCAAATGACCTAGGGCATTCAAATTGCACATCTTCCTCTATACAAGTCTTGATTCATCATAAGTGTTGCATTTGCACCATCATTGTACCCAAATCTCAAAGCCTCTGTGATGGTCTCCCACTGCACTACAGAATGTTTATGGACATGACACTACTGACTGGAGCAATGTGCATGGATAGACGAAGAAGGAGAAACCTGCACTGAAGACAAACCACAGAGTGAGAGGCCATCGACCACCAACAAGGGATTTTCAAAGATTCAAGATTTGGGTTCCATTATGATGGCAAAAGCATCGTTTGTAATGGAGACTACGTTGAGTAGTACCTTTGTATAGAGACAGAGTTACTCTACTAACATGTGCAAATTCAAAAATCAATGTCAGTTAATAAAACATTCTCCATTTTTGCATTACTTTTGATACAGCCCTCATAATTTCTGGTAATGAGATCAAACAGAGAAAGATGGAAACAGCACAATGATCAAACAGGAAGGAGGAAGTGGGAAGATAAAGGTCAGAGTCAAAAATCCAGGCTAATCTATTATCACTTTAACTACTCACTTCTCTTCCTCTCCAGGCTTACACAAACCTGTACGAAAGTTGCATAACAGACTGACGTGTTGCTGCATCTCAAAATCATTTAAAAATAATTAGCAACACGCTCACAAGTCAGAACTTGAAACTCGCATCCGGCCCGGTCAATATAAACACACGGCGCAGACAAATAATCTGAAACAGGATGTTCATATCAGTTAGAGCAATGTGTGTTCACAGTTAGAGGACTGTGTGTGAATGTGTACATGAGTAAGTGTGTGAATGAAAGAGGACATTGTAGATGAGCATTAATTGCTGCATGAGTAAATTTCATAGCCATGACCAGAATCATCTTGCTTTACATATTTCAAAGTTTTAAGCAGACATACAAGTGAAGCCTTTATATTTCTGGTTCATGTGATGCGAGATTAATGTGTGTTAAATAATGAGAGATGCCTGAAATGAGACATGCCCCTTCTCGTGTGACATGTGGGACATGCACTAATGAACAGGAGCCTAATTAGAAAACTATGGCATACTGCAGTTTCATTCGGATTACTGAACTGGAAATAAGGTGGGTCATGAGCTATGCTTCAAATCACTTACTGTCATCTAGTACTAGAAGATGTAGAAGATTATTACACTAACATATGTTCCGAACATAATTTTCATATTTATATGCGAGAGACTCATTAAAACTTAAACTGTTATAATATGCAAGGGAAATGAACTTTAAAGCGCGGGTCATGTAAACAACATCGCTGGACTGGGTTCAATGCTAATTGACAAAACCTGTCTAAAGTCAACAACGTTTGCAGACAACCCTGGAATCTGTTACATCCATACTTTTTTTTTTTTTTTTTTTCAGCGAATGCAGTCCACTGATCTGGTCGTATTTCATATTTATTAATATGAATACTGGACTGTTGTGAATACTCAAATCGTTTAGCGTAGTACACAAGTAAGCGATATCAGATGCAGTTATGGTATTCGCTGATGCACAGCTGCCAGTGGAAAAACAGTGAGAGGACACTTTTTTCACTCTTCATCCTCCTTCTCTGTATTTTTCCCCCTCTGGCTTTCCCCCACCACATTATTGACATAGGTTTCTCACTTGCTGCATAGGACTAGCACTGAGGATCTCAGTGGCTGGCTATTATATATGTGTATAGTGTTAAGGACTTTGCCCAAAGGCTCAACAGTGGCAACCTGGCAGCGGCAGGGCTCAAACCCCTGACCCTCTGATCAGCAAACCAGATCCTCAACCACCTGAGCCACTACTGCCCCCATCTGCCCTCTCTGTATACATCTTAAAAACATCCTTATCGTTACACATCTGCCTTCTTCAATCTTAAATTGACTCCATATAATCTTTGCAGCCTACGCCAGTGTTTTGCACACCGGAATGTTTTGTCATTTTATCACTGCCCTATCATCTATAAAGGCCTGTGCTACTTTAACAGGATCTAATTGTAATATCGGGTTAGGGCTAACCCTAACCCATGAGAATCGGCCAAGACTGTAATTTGTAAAGTAAAAATTCCCCCCGCAAATGACCTACCACATTCCGCCGAACACAGAGGTCCTGTGATAATATTAGCCCCATGCGAATCAGCATGTCTGTGATCTGACCAGGATTTGGCAGGGTCGTATAGTTATTATTTTTTATTTCTGTGTGCCTTTTTATCCATCTTCCGCAAAGAATAGATATCCCGTGCAAATGCGCTACATGAAATTCAGATGCGGGGGTTTAATTTCTAAATTACACGAGGTACACAGATAATGCTAATCTAGTGCGAATAGGGCTTATGACTGCAAAACAATCCCTGTTATCAGATATCACCCAAATGAGGATGAGTTCCCTGTTTAGTCTGGTTCCTCTCAAGGTTTTTTTGCCATTATGATCTCAGGAAGTTTTTCCTTGTCACAGTCACCCTCAGCTTGCTCATAAAGTACAAATTCATTATATAAAAATACATTTTTCCTCACACTTGTCTAACTCATTTTAATAATTTTTGATTTTGTAAAGCTGCTTTGTGACAATGTCTATTTATTGGTCTATTATTATTATTATTATTATTATTATTATTAGTTTGCTATTAAAAGCGCTATACTATATAAATAAAACCGAACTGAACTGAAGGAGGACTGTATTGGTCACTGCCTGCAGTCTCGCATCTCATGTCATGTCATTCTCTCTCTCTCTCTCGCTCTCTCTCACACACACACACACACACGCACGCACGCACGGTTATCAGACCACAGCACACTGAAGAATAAGACACATATACACAGTGAGTAGAGACAGACCACTTTCCATCCCCTAGATAGATTAATCAGCTACACCCTCACGTTCCGTTAAAGAGAACCTGTAGTGTTTTTCAACTTCAAGTCTAATTATTCTGTCCTTAACTTACAGTTGCTTACAATAAGGAAAAATCTGCTTAGAATAGATTTGGGAACTTGTTGACTTGAAACCTTAAGGGAGTCGTTACCTTCTGTTATAAAGAGGTATATAATATATATATATATATATATATATAAAAAGTAGATCTTTTTGTAAATTTTGTGGATGTATTATGATGATAATCTGAACATTCTTAAGAGGTGATGCATAAACCTAAACTTGAAAAAAAAAAAATATATATATA
>JAQMYJ010000001.1:15722018-15732817 GCA_030014305.1 Clarias laeviceps | reverse complement strand
CACTCTAAAGCGGTACTAAACTGCAGTGGAAACGCAAACCGAGTCAAACTGAGCCGTGCGGTGCCGTAACGAGCCGTACCGAGCCGAGTCGTACCACGCAGTGGAAAAGCGCCATAACTGACTTACTTAGCTGTTGTTAAGCTAAGTGTGTTGTCACAAAGCTATTGTTTATTGTGAATATGCTTGATTTAACAAGTTTGGCTTTGAAAATCACTGAGAATATAATAAAATCATGTCACTAATCCTTAAAATACACCTTAATGACAATAAAAAGGGATTGCTTTATCCTTTAAGCCCTTTTAAATTATTAGCACCAGGTACGCATTGTGTTGTTTAACATTTTTCATAGTGATAACCTTGCTTTGCTTGTGGATGTGACATGCTTATGAGCATAATAATATCTGCTCAAAATGTGTGTTATGCCTGACTGACGCCACACTTGTTCGCCATAGCGGGATTTTCCTGATTTGTGCAAAAGTAAATCTGAAATAGACAAGAGAGATTAACCCTGGCACCTTAACAAGGATAAATGTTGTTACATGTAAACAGGTGAACCATCTTTGGGATGTCATTTAGACCAAGGGTTGTAGTGATTCATATTGCTATGTGACGGGCTTTAAACCAAAGTGTGAATGTGTGTGTGTGTGTGGTCCTTAGGAAAAATTATGTGCAATGCTTGTGCTTTCAGCCAGAAGTTAAAACCACAGCTGTCATTTTCCATCTTTTGCTCATGGTTTGGCTGTTATTATGTCAATTGAAACTGCTCATTTCTTGACATCTGCTTTTTCCACCTCTTCGTACTCCTATCTGAATTGCCTCTCCTTTTCAAAACACACACTCGCGTACACTCTCACTTGCTTTGCTTTCCTAACCAAATGCACCCACTGCCTAAACAACACAGTAAGCATTTAATCAGATTTTCCTCCATAAATTACTGCAGTGTTTGACCTGCCCCATTGTGTACAGAAGGAAATCTGGGCCACTATTAACCACGTGTCAAAGCAAGCTCACACGTGTTGTCGAGTGTGTTTGCATATTAACACGCTTGCTCAGATTGCCCTCTTCCTTTTTCCTTTCTTCTCCTCAATTATCTTTAGATCTCCCTATTCATCTGATCACTTTCCCTCCCCCTCTTCTCTGGGTGCTGGTTCCTGCCACCTGGCCCAGTACTCACACTGAAAGAAAAACATTTAAAGGGAAAACGAGAATGCTTATGCGTAGACACTGGGGCTACAACAAAGACCACATTCTATGGTGGCATACTACTTTTGCATACTACTTAGTGCAGAAGTATGCAGCCATGCCATAGTGATTATACAGTTCATGCTCCAGTACAGTAGGAGGCTGTTTTTGGTTTGCATGTATATGGTAGTTGGGTAGAATGCAATTTTAAACATAACTACAGTATACAATCTACTATTTAAAACAGTAGCATAGAATTTTGGGCATAGCCTCAGTGGTTTTACAGTACGGGATTTGAAAGTTTTAAAGCTTATTAGCAATTTGAAAGTAAACCTATATAGTTTAAAAAAAAAAAAAAAAAATGTGTGAATTCGAAATTAAAAACTGGGTCACTGATCCAATTAATTAAATCAATAGACATTTATTGCATACCCAATTAAATCGCACAGCTCTACTATTTAGTATGACAACATGGCATCACATACACTACAATATAGTATAATGATCATTACTATAGTAGCTATTTTGTGAGAAAAAGAATGAACATACTGTATAGTTTACTGTTTAGTGCCGTAGTATGCATGCGTGTATGTGCATTACAGTAGTATAATGTATTGCATGAACAGAATGACCAGGTTACTATTACTAGGTCATGCAGGTCACTATTAAGTACAGTAGTATGCTGTTATGTGTAAAATTGTGCCCCTACAGGACATGCTTTTATTTAGTACTGGTAGTGTGGTTAAAATTGGGACCAAACAGGATAAACTATTATTTATGATGAAGGTATGTTGTCTTCTTAAAAAAAAGTCACCAAACTGTATAGGTTATTATAAACTACAGTATTGTGGTGTTTTGTGTGTTTACACAGTATAGGTTACATTTTATTACAATGGTATGCTATCTTCTGTGTTAAATCTATGCCCATACATACACTATATAGTACAGTAGGTTTTTTGCATAAAAATTGTATAAAAATACTACAGGGTACTATTTAGTATCACAGTATGCTGTCTTGCTTGTAAAAATAATGCCCAGAGAATATAGGCCAATCTTTAGTACTGAAGTGCATTACACACTTTGGGTGTAATAAGAGTGAGCATACTGTATAGGCTTCTACTATGTTTTGTATGAAAAAAAAGTGTTTATGACATTTTTTATTAGGCTAGTATGTGGTAATTGGTGGCACCGTGCCACACTGACTGAATCAACACAAAGGCTACAGAGGTATGATTGGTTTGCTATTAATAAGATTAAAGGGGGGGGGGGTCACCAAGGTCTCGAGGTGTTGTGCGTTACCTTGTTCAAAGCAAAGGAGGTTTTACACAGAGAGCAGCCACTTTTTGAAAAGTAACTCCAGAGGGAGACTTTAGGAAGAAATGAGTAAGTGTGTGTGTTTCCGTCCATGCTGGTGGTGTGGAGTCAGGGGGGAGGGGGTGTCAGAGCCGGGACAGTGAGGAGAGATGGAGTGAGCAAGGGAGGGAGGAAGGGAGGACGAGAGGGGGAGTGGGTTATGAGCCACATGCAGAGTTCTTTTGTTGTAATGAGCAGAAGATGATCCGTCTGCCTGAACCAGTTTAGGGCCTCTAATCTAAATCTGTTAAATCCCTCTCCCCTTTTCAGGAAGTCACAAACCATTGTCCGTGCACAACTTTAGGAAGGTTTGCATATACTTCACTCCTTTGAGTGATAGAGTCCAAAAAGTGAAAATAACCCCTAATCTGTGAGGCAGGCGTCTGCGAACAATAGTTGCCCCATTTTTTTTGGGGGGGGGGGTGAATGCTTTTAACAACCGTGTCAGGAATAGAATAAGGGTCAGAGCTTAAAGCATACGGCTTGCTTAAAACACACACAGTGAATCTCTTGCCTTGTAAATGAGGTTCAGATGGGATTTGTTTGTATCCAAACGAAACTACATAAAAGTTACACTGCCGGAAGTCCTTATTTAGGCGTCACACATTAATTGATCACTCGTCATGTTCGACGGATCCACTGTTCCATAAAGTTTCCATACACAGAGGTTAACACGAGTTCATCATGAGTGTGCGTTCACAAATATCATATAGGAAATGTATTGTAACTAAAAAGTTGTTTTTTTTTTAAAACACCGTTCGTTTCCTCTATGTGTGGGACATCCTGTTTAACGGTATGGATCTGACTCGGTCACTCACCTCGCAGTCGTACAGCTCTGTGAGCTGATCTATGATCCACTCTTCCAAATTCAGTCTCTTCCTCAGCTCTTTCCGGTCGTATTTGACGGTAACCCGTCCTTGTTTCCGGGCAGGGGTCTCGGTCTCCTCGGCACCGGGGGGAGTTTGGAAGTAGACCCGGGACTGAGGGCTCGACTCCGGGCTTGTTACCGCTGCCATAGTCCGAGAGCGTGTAGAAAGAGCAGCGGGGGGAAGAAAGTCTGCTCGGAGCTTCGTCTCGCCGTGTTGCTGTAAAAACCGCCCCGTGAAGATGAAACCTTGTCTCTGTCTGTCTGTGCAAACACACACTCACTCAGACACACCACTCCTGTATGAAGAACTGTAGAAAGTAGAGTGAAGCTCAACACGTGTCGGTTTATGAGCTGAGAACTCTCTCTCTCTCTCTCTCTCTCACCTCCGATCTGTTTCTCCAGTATACTCAAATCTAGTGCAAATCAACTCGCTCTACTTTAACGTTATTCAAATCGACATAAAGTGAAAACAAGCAGTCCTCTATTCCTCCTCTTTTCTTCTCCGTCGGTCGTTTTGTCCTTCCTTTTCCCCTCCTCTCTCTCTCTCTCTCTCTTTTCCTCTGCTGCTGTAGATCACTGCGCGCAAACCCCCCCTCCCCCACCTGCGTGTGTTGTTCTTACTGTCCTTCTTATTTATTAATTAATGGGAGTAATTGTACTCTACTCCCGAATCTAACCTGAGCAATGCCATCAGAATCCAAAAGGAAACAGTTTTCTGTTCAAATCCCTCGAATAAAAGCTGTAGAGTCGCACCAAAAAAATAATAATAATAATATAGTCGTGAACAAGCGTTCAACCAAACGATAAACAAGTGAAACAAAAGATGTTAAATGTAATTTCTGTAGCTACAGTGGATAATTGTACCCCTGGTTCGATTCCCGCCTCGCGCCTGGGGGCACAGAGTTTGCATGTTCTCCCAGCGTTTGGTGGGTTTCCTCCGGGTACTCCGGTTTCCTCCCTCAATTCAAAGGCATGCTGATTAGGCTTAATGGCATACCCAAATTACCCATAGTGTGTGAATGAGCATGTGAGTTTGTGTGTGTGTGTGTGTGTGTGTGTGTGCCCTGAGATGGACTGGCACCCTGTCCAGAATGTACCCTGCCACTCTCAGATAGACAATGAGTGAGTGAGTGAGTGACATAATTGTACCCTACACCTGACCAAACAGCTGAAACCCTAACCTGAAATCTTTACACACTAAAAACGTTTTACTCCATCATTAATAGAGCATATTTTTACAGGAATAGATTGTAAGCCCAATGCCCAACCCTCCGCCTTTCTCCTCCAGGCTTTGGGATTGTTAACAGCGGAGTGATTTTGTATAAGCATAAGAGCCCAACAATGGCTCAAAGTCCCAACCCTCTCATCAGCAACCCAGGGCCTCAACCACCTGAGCCACCACTGCCTTCATTTCATGTTTTATTGTATAAAATATGATTTGTTAGAGAGGAGCAAGGTGGTTAATTTCTCTCTCTCTCTCTCTCTCTCTCTCTCTCTCTCTCTCTCTCTCACTCCTCTCCCTCACTCTCTCAATCACTCCCAGTAACAAACTTAAACATAAACTGGCTTGTCATTACAAGTAAAGAAACCTACAATCATGCTAATTCTAAATGACAGGCTGGTACTTGGTAGGCGTAACAGGTTAGACATATTCTGGGTAACTTATTATAGTCAACTGTTTCCTAGTACAGTTTTATCTTGTATTATTTAAAGCATAAGTATCTAAGTGGTGGCTGAATAATTTGCTCCATATATTTCACCATGAACTACAGACTATTTTTGGAAATAAAATAAGGGATGAAAAAAAAAACTAGAGACAATTCCTAAAGAAATGTTGAAGTATGTGGTGCACAGATTCAAATGGTGAAAGTGGTTTACTTTTAAGCCACAGGGTCCCTGAAGCCTGAAAATTCACTTCTCACATGTGTCTGAGGGATGGGTGCATTGGACTATTTGGTTTAGCAATACCGCCGGCTTCATGTCTGACTCAGACCCTGGAAATGTAGCCCAACATCAGAGTGCAAAATGTTTTGTCAGGTCCTATTCAAACCTTGATATCTTCAAAACGGTTTGACCAATCTTCTCTATTTACAGTTTAAACAAGGCATGAGAACTGGCTCAACATTGTAATGTATATTTGAAGGTGCATATGCAAAATTAAGCAAGATGTAGGTATTCTTTGCTGAATCATTGTGTGTCCACTCTATAAACGCCATATTAGTCAACAGAGTGATTTTGCAGTGAAATCAGTGCCATTTTTGGGTTACATATTACTGATCAACATGATTTTTACCAAAGCAATACAGTTTTTTACAAATCTCCAATATGATTTTGCTTATATGATTTTGAAAACAATTGAGACAGAAGAAGGATTAAAGGCCTTGGCACGGGTAGTGCACATACCAAACATATGATCTTCAGATCATTCCATTGCACTCACAAAACCCAGCTGAGCATTTAGATATAAGATTTTGTGAATAAAGATATATAGTACGTATAAACAAAAAAATTTACACATTTCTTTCATTACATCCCTTTAGTATAGAAGTACACTTCGTACAATTAGCCAGCTCATGCAACTTGTGAAATTCTTAGTAATTGGCATTAATTAGAAGGGCACAATAAGGAGACTGGGAGTGAGTTTTATGACAGCTGGCAGTTGAAAGCTACCTCATCTCAAAATGCCCATCCAACTGATTCACATACACCTTTCTTGTTATACTGGTTTGTGAAAGAACAGGGATAAAAATAAGTAATTAACATGGAATTAAGCTAAACATAAATTACAGCATGTCAGCAAGGCACTTTAAATTATGTTGAAGATGAGCGAGATGGCAGAGCTCCAAAGGTTCAGCAGTTTATTAGAGCTGACCTGGCTTGTGGATTGCATGGAGTAGAAACCTAAAGTAGTTTCAGACTCATGTGAAAGCCTCCTGGCCTTAACAAGCCCTCACAACTGCTTTTTACAAGCCAGTGGACTTCGATTATATAAAATATTCAACATCATGTCTAGATCTTACAGTCCTATAAACCCAGATAGGCATGCCCTAACACACTTTGCATTTCTGTCTCTTACTAGGTTATCAAATCACTAAGCAACTGAGCAGCCCATTTTTACAACCATGTTCATATTAGAATTTATTTAATTAATTAATTAAATTTATTTAATTATCTTTATTGTAACCATAATGTAAGTACATGTTTTTTGATAATCTTTTACCACAGCATTGTGCTTTATTTAATATTTTTCATTTTAGGTTTAAGGATTGTGATGTACTTTTTCATGTTTAGAAAATTATTATACAAATAATTTACTTAAATACAAAAAAATACTGACTGACTTACTGACTTGAGGCAGTGAAGAAGCCACCAGGATTTCCAAGTACAAAATGTGTTTAATTAATCAGTGTTTTTAATTTCAGAGTGATGCTTTATCTGTCTGACAACCTTCTCTCAAAAGCTGCATTGTAACATAATATCAAGAAAGCAGTGTGTATGCGTGTGCATTTTCTTCATGCTTCTCTGGTTTCCTAGAGTCCCAAGCAGCACTACAGGGTCATGTGACAGGAATGTGTGTGAGGAAAGTACTCGAGTGCTGAAAAGCGTTTGTGTGGATTTTCAAATCACCATACGCAATGAGTAAATCTCAAGCAATGAAAATGTACTTAATTACACACATTAGGAAACCTATTGAACTGTGTAAGTGGGTTCTTTTGTATTATAAGGCCACAATACTGACAGAAGCATGTAATTCATTTTGTTCTAGCCATTCACCTGTCCTAAGGCTAAATGTCACAGTTCAAATTCAGTCCAAAATGGGTGTATTATAAAGCTGAAGCGTAAGCTAAACTCTGGTTGGTAAGTCAGCAAATCCCCTACTTGCCAAGGAACTTAGAGCAACCTCTGCATGACCTTAGCAAAGCTCAACTTGATCCAAGACAGTGACATGTACTTGATTTTTAAAGAGCAAAAAAATAATGTGTTTCACAAACTGGTCAACTGGAATTATATAATCATTTTATATTTATATTATATGACTTTTTTTTTTTGCTTCAAATGTGTGATATATTAGACATAGATCCTCATGTACAGTGAATATTGTGTAGTGCTGCCACCTGGCTGAAATTGTCACTGATGTGACCATGCAAGATAAAGCACAAATCATTTTCATTTATTTATTATTACTGTACATATTACATTATACTATATTACTACATTACATATTGTACATATTACTGAAATGATTCACATAATGGTATTTCCATGTGCACACATTGAGATATGTTGTATGGTCTTAAAGGTTCAGTTTGTAATTTTTAAAAGTACTTTTTTTTTTTAATCTATAATAATCATATAATATAAACAACTGTGATTTTGAATATTTACACAGTAGATTTAGATGGATTTGTTTATTTATAAATTTTCATTTCATAATTGCATTTATTTACCCTGAATATTAGCTCCTCGCCCAGCTGAAACTTTCTTCCTTTTAAGGTAATATGCAAGGCACAGTTTTAACATGAGATGTGGGGTCGAGAGAGGCTTTAACAGATATGGTGGTTGAGAAGAGGGTGATTTTTATGCAATTGAAATTCCTCTTACATGCAGCAGATGGCTTCAAAATGACAAACTGCTCCTTTAAAACAGGATTGGTTAAAAAACAGAGGAAACCATTCTTAATTCACAAAAGCTTATTCAAACACTACTACATTGAAAACATAATGTTCAGCTATTAGGTTTTATTATAACTGGAATTCTCCAGAATGATCCACCACTAAGCTGTGGTTTGAAAGGAATTTTATAGGAAGACATTGATTTATATTTGGTCCACTACTGTAACACGGTTGATATCATGACGATCATACAATTTAGAAAATGGGAGAGAGATGTAGATCAGAGATAAGAAGTGTTTTTTATGTTGATTAGTAAAAGATCAAATTTATTTGTTTGATTTGACCGGAGATAGAGAGAGAATAAAAGGGGCTCAAGAAAGCAAGTCAGAAACCAGGAGTCAGCAGAACTGCAGAATGACTGGAAATGACTTACATCTGTTTATTCATTGTTAACAGTAAAAATTAGCTTATATGATATTGTTCCAGCATTGCCACAGGGTTCACTTAAAACCAGGAGCTTAAAGACTCATAAAGGTTATATGTTTATGTAGGGACATTCTTCCACATGAAGAGTGTTTGGCACATATCATTCCCCACAGAGTGCATTCTTCTCGCAGTGTCAGCTGGAAAAGATATATTCACTGTCCAAACATGTTATGGAGGAAGCATGTGTGAGCCTTCACTCTCCCAGACTGGCAATTATGATATGAAAATGGAGTTTCAAAAGGGGTGTGAATCACCAACATCTAACAGTAAGGAAATAAAGGACAGGAAAATTAATCTTATCCATGTGGAAATGACCAAGGAAAAGTATAGGATATCAGATCACTGTTAATTTCTGTATATCCAGCTGATTCTGCAATATCAGAAAACATCTGTTAGAAACACTACCCATCTCTCCTTACAGCTGACCCTAACCCTCCTAATTACAATAAAAAGTCTTTTATCAAACTAACATTGCAACCTACAAATTGCACAGTATAGGATTCCACACTGCATCTTCACATCTTCTATTATTCTATAACAAGTTCTATTATTCAACACTCAAACATCTTAATTTTAGCTTTTCTTACAGTGTGTGACAACATAAATAATTAAAAAGAAAGAAAGTGCATGCTTCATTTTTATTTAAATAATCCATCATAAAATGTCAACATACAATGTTTGCCCTGGAAATTCACCCATGTGAATTAGCACTCAACAGTCAGTGATGTACTCAATTAAGCCTGCAGAGCATAAAGTCAAGAGAGACCAGGTAGCCAGGTTTACTTTACTGATACCATACCTTAGTTCACAGAGCTACAAGGGACAAATATAAATCACACAATTTACACTGATAAGACATATCAGGACATGACTCCACAAGAGCTCCGGGGGGTAAACTGTAGTGTCTGGCACTGGGACGTTATCAGCACATCCTTTGGGTATTATGGGCTGTGAGGTAGTGACTTGGGTGTTCATGAATCCTTGGTCAGACTGAGATCTGTGGAATTTAAAGACTGGATCAACAACTGTAAACTCTATGCTTACTCAGCCCCATACATGACAGGCTGTGTTTGTGATATGTTAGGTTTTCTGGACTAGACAGACTGTCCTTTGGTTCCAGTGGGCATGGGTGAGCCTTGGGTGCCCAGGATCATGGTTGATCAGTGGATGTATACTATACTGTATATATAGTATACATACTTGGCTCCTATAATGCTTGGGAAAAATCCTTTGGAGTAATGAATCCTGAAATTGTAATTGCTGATCACATACAGAATGTATGGCAACATAAGAGTGACCTTTTTTGCCAATCTCAGTGGTGTGAACAGAGATCTGTGCACATTTCGCGACAGACTTTCGTCACAGTTCTTCAGTGTCCAGCATGCGCATGACATGTGTCACATGTCCAATTTCCACTGTGCAATAAAAAAACATGTGCAATATTAATATGTGCAATAGGTGATACTTATTTGATAATACCCCACACCTATTCCATTTCTTGTTAATTGTTTTGTTTTGTTTTGTTTTGTTTTGTTTTGTTTTGTTTTGTTTTGTTTTGTTTTGTGTTGTGTTGTGTTGTGTTGTGTTGTCTCTGGAAGCTTCTGTAACTAAAACAAATTCCTTGTATGTGCTAACATACTTGGCAATAAAGCTCATTCTGATTCTGATTCTGATCTCTGGAATGCTCTGGACAATTAGTATGCAACACTGTTTTATAGCTCGTGCTAATATCTGATAACTGTAGCTGAAGAGTGGAACAACACCCCCCACCCCACCCCCCATTCTTTTGGTTAGTATAAATTCCATCCAAAAAATCTGCTTGATACTAAATCACACAAGGTTGTGATGTTTTAATTTGCTATTTAGGCTGCATCCTTAATTAGTATTAAAACATGTTATTAGAATTTTACTGTAATTAATGTAACTGAAAAGACTTAAGCAGATGATAGCATAGCAAAAGGCAATGCCATAATTACTGTTCCATCCTTTCAAGACTTCCAATCTTGCTATGTGTGTGTTCATGCACTAGGTGGTGACAGTGAATTGTCTGATTTTGACCTGCAGATAAACCTTAGAGAATCCAGACGCTTCAACAATGAGGCTTTTGAAGCTTTTTAGAGCAGCCGGCCAGCAAATTTCTGCTTTCTGCAGAGTAATGTGATGAACCTCACACTGCCACTGGGACTGAGTCATAAATACTGAGACATTGTTATAAATAAAGGAAAACATGCAGGAAAGTGGAGAGAAATTAAGCTGTGTGAGGATGTTTGATAAAAATATGTTTAGATTTTGAATAG
>JAQMYJ010000001.1:15709331-15721918 GCA_030014305.1 Clarias laeviceps | reverse complement strand
CTCTGAGCACTGTAGCGTCAAGAAAGGCAATAGTTCACCACTAGTAGTTATTTATGAGTCAGACCTGTTGTGTCTCTCTGGTCCATGCATTCTCTGCTGTGTTCAAAATATTTTGTATAAATATGTTTCAGGTTATGTTCCTGTGCTGCGTCCGATGACCTATGACCTATTATCCTAACTATGTTTCTTATGAATAAAAGGGGGGAATTGTAGGGAATATTTAATTTTTAGTGTGTTTCATGATATTCTGTGTGCATGAGAACAGAGTGTTTTCTTACTTGGACCTCGACATGCTGAACTATCAGCATTTTTTAGTATAGTCTATGTTCAGAGTCGTAAAACTGCTGAAGGCTCATAATTGCAGAACCGTTCCCAAGCTTCTGTTCTTCTCCATGTTATTTTTTATAAAACATTCCAAACCAGCTGTACCCACTCCTTTTGGTACTTTTTGTGTGTGTGTGATATATATATACTGTTTTCCACAATAATATATTCATCTGTGCACACACCCCAGTACACTGTAGACCGGACAATCATGGACATAGCACATTTGCACACGCATTGCACATTTGCACTCTATATTTTTTGTTCTACTTTCTTATAGTTAAGCTATTTATTTCTTATTTTCTTATTTCTTGTTAATTGTTTTTAAAATACTTAAGGTCACAGGCGGTCGTATAAGCATTTCACTACATATAGTACTGTGTATGACTGTGTATGTGACAAATAAAATTTGAATTTGATTTGAATTTGAAAAAAATAGGAATTTCCAGAAAGTGAAAAAGAGTGACAAAGGTCCTGAAAAGAACGGAAACCTTCAGAATTAAAAATGTCATTTAGAATGTAAACATTTTTACCTGACCAGGAAGAGGAAAAAAATGGTTTAGAGTCTGTCAAGAGGTAATTATTGTGCCATATAGGAGAGGATCTATGAAATTTACAATTATAGCCAAGCAGTTTGCACGACTGTTTCCAGACTTCAAGAGAGCAAGTTATGATAGGTCCAGAATGAAGCGTTGAGCTTCTGTGTGTGATGCCACCAAATGGTAGGTCTTGTAATCTATAAGGATAAACCGATTTTTGTTCAATAGACCGCCAAGATGTTTTAGAAGAAGGTTCAAGCCACGTCTTCAAAGATCTTAATTGAAAAGACCAAAAGTACAACTTAAAATTAGGAATAGCTAGACCGCCATAAAGTTTTGGGTATTGTAGTATTTATAGGCGTATTTTAGGTCTTTTACCATGCCATATAATGTTTGTACATAACTTATCAATATCTTTAAAACATTGTGGTGAAGAAGATAGCAGAATAACAGAGAACAAAAAATGTACTCGAGGAAGAATATTCAATATCAAAATAGATATCCTACTACAGAGATCTGTAACAAAGACCACCTAGGTTCAATATTTTTAAAAAAATCTAATTTAGACCCAAATAAAATAACAAATTTCAGACCAATTTCAAACCTTCCGTTTATATCAAAAATATTAGAAAATGTAGTATCAGCTCAAATATGCACATACAGTATAGGGGTCTCAAATATGGGGTCCCACAAGGGTCAGTTTTAGGACTTCTGCTGTTCTCCATATACATGGGGCCTTCTGAGTGGCTAATTTGTCTTTAAGCCATTTGGAGCCATTTGGAGACTTTAGGGAGGACTACCTATTTTCGAAAAAATTAGTAACGCAAGGAAGATAGAGTAACCAAAGCAAACTTTAACAACCAATGATAATTCCATTGTCTCCGCGAGACAGGGTTATCCCATTTCTTTGAAACTTAAGTTTTAATCATATGCCAGATTTAATTATATCTAATGGTATAGATGTCACTAATATAGATATTCTACCTCAAAGTGATGATATTACAGATCATCACCTCTTAATATATACTCTACCTGTAAAACAGATTAGCTCCATCTCCGCACGTTATCGATATAGAAACATTAAACCGACCACCAAAGACAGATACAAAACAAACTTATCACCACGGCTAAATCAACAATGTGTTTGTTAGATCCAATCCCAATTAGATTTCTAAAAGAAGTGATACATACAGGTGGAGAACCACTTCTAAACATTATTAATTCCTCATTATATTTAAGTCACGTCCCTAAATCTTTCAAGTTGGTAGTTATTAAGCCTCTTCTTAAAAAATCTAATTTAGACCTGAGTGAAATAAAGAATTACAGACCAATTTCAAACCTTCCGTTTATATAAAAAATATTAGAAAAGGTGGTGTCTGCTCAAATATGCGCGTTCTTACAGGAAAACAATATCCTCGAAGAATTTCAGTCAGGTTTCAGGCCCCATCATAGTACAGAAACTGCACTAGTTAAAATCACAAATTATTTGTTTTTATCTTCGGACCAAGGCTGCGTCTCGATACTAGTCTTACTTGATCTTAGTGCTGCATTCGACACTATACATCATAATATTGTGATAGATTGCTTACAATCTTATGATCAGGGACAGGCATTAAAATGGTTTAGATCATACCTGTCTGATCGATATCATTTTGTAGATCTGAATGGAAAATTGTCTGGTGTAATGCCAGTAAAATATGGGGTCCCACAAGGGTCAGTTTTAGGACTTCTGCTGTTCTCCATATACATGCTTCCCTTGGGTAACATCATTAGAAGACATGGGATTAGTTTCCATTGTTATGCTGATGTTACCCAGTTATACATCTCAACAAAACCAGATGAAATACCCAAGTTGTCTAGATTAACTCAGTGTTTCCAACATATAAAAGATACTAAATTCAGATAAGAGCTATTACTTATTGGCCCCAAAACCAGTATACAACAGCTCTCACAATTCAGCTTGCATTTAGAAGAATGCACTATTACTACCAGCTTGACAGTGAAAGACCTGGTCGTAATATTAGTCAGTAACTTTTAGCCTTTGAAAATCATATTTCCAATATTACAAAAAACAGCCTTTTTCCACCTTAGAAATATTGCCAGGCTTAGGAACATTCTATCCATATCTGATGCAGAAAAGCTGGATCATGGATTCATGACCTCCAGACTTGACTACTATAATGCATTACTAGTGCAACTGCAGCTGCCAGGGTTCTCGCTAGATCCAGAAAATATGATCATATAACCCTAATATTATCATCCCTGCACTGGCTACCTGTTCAGTTTAGAATTAATTACAAACTAGCATTACTTACATACAAGACTCTAAATGGGTTAGTTCCCACATATCTAGTCTTCTAACCCATTACAATTCACCACGCTCCTTAAGATCGCAAAACTCCGGACTTCTAGTAGTTCCCAGAATATCAAAATCTACAAAAGGGGGTAGAGCGTTCTCATATTTAGCTCCTAAGCTTTGAAATAGTCTTCCAGACAGTGTTCAGGGCTCAGACACAGTCTACCAGTTTAAAAGTAGACTCAAGACACATCTTTTTAATCTGGCATACACGTAATTCATTCCATAACCTCGTACTCCAGTATATATAAATGCACACTACTATCAAGTGCTGCTAATATCCTGAATGGCATCCACACAAATCTTCGAGGATCTTGAGGCATCCAGAGAAGGACCGCCTCCAGCTGGATTCTGCTTCATGATGGCTTGCTCCTGAGCTCTCAGTGATCCAGACCCCCTCTGTCCTTTAGGTCAAGACCTGCTGACTTATCCCTGTGCTGAACTGGACATGAAAACTTGGACAACTTCTATTATACTGAAATTCCAGCAGCCTAACACACATGATGTCGTTATATAATTCCTGTTATCCGTTATCACTGAAATGAGGATGGGTTCCCTGTTGAGTCTGGTTCCTCTCAAGGTTTCTTCCTATTGCCATCTCAGGGAGTTTCTCGGCTTGCTCATCAGGGACAATCTCAAAATCTCAATATTATCTAAACACATTTTTTCTCACTCATACACACTTCCATAAATTTTCTTTTCATTTTGTGAAGCTGCTTTGAGACAATGACCATTGTTAAAAGTGCTATATAAATAAAATTGAACTGAAATTTAATTGAATTAAGTTTTTTTTCCTCAACTTAACATTTCTTTAACACAACTTTTCTCTTTTCTTTTCAACACAACTTTCAGCCTTTCTTTTCAGCACACTCTTTTATTTCATGCATTCTTTTCTCTTTTCTTTTTTAGCCCACTCTAGTCATGACATATATTCTTTTCACTTTTCTTCTCTCTTTTCATGTACTTTTTACTCTTTTCAACACACTTTTCTTTTCCTGCACTGTTTGTCCCTATACCAGAGTAATTCTCTCCATACCTAGTGCTACCTAATGTTTGCATTAGGTAGGCATGTTGCCAAGTGTCATGAATTTCTCCTGATCTACCTGATCTACCGCTGATCTACCTGTCTGGGTGTTAAAAAAAAGGGTTATGCGTAAAATAAAAGGACTATTTTTAAAATATTTGACTAATTTTGCTATTCATGAGGTATTTAAAAAGGTAATCACTTTCACCTAGTTTCAAATTTTGAGGTAAATGAAGTAACTGTGCCAGATATGAGATACCTGATTAATGGGACTAACCTCTTAATCCAGGTAAAAGAGCCACATCATTGATCCCTTTAGGTCAAGTGAGTCAACCCAAAAGGGCTTTCATTTGATATGCTTATAGTAAATGACAGCGAACAAGAGAATCTAAAATTAGAAGACTTTTAAAAGGCTCATTAATGCAGGACATAAGCCATCCCTAGCCTGATGCCCAACCCTCCTCATTTCTTATCTGGGTTTTGAGATCACCAACAGCTGGGTGATTTTGTATGGGGATAGGGATAAGGGCCTCACCCAAGGGCCCAACAGTACAGTAGCTCAAAGTCCCAGAGCCGCATACATACTTCATGGTTTATTCCTTTAAGAAGTGCCATAGAAAAGCTATTCCAGGGTGTATCTTTCTAGTTTTACATGCTGTAGTATCAGTTTTGTAGTAGCATTTTCATTTATCATATACTGTAGTAGGTAGTCAACGAGAATGCCTATTATTGCTGTGCTCACTGCCGCTGCAATATGCCAGCAGCCAAAATAAATCAGTCGCATTTCAAAGTCATTCGTGAAATGACTGCCAGATGGCGCAAAGTGACAATTTTAGTCGCCGCCATTTTTAAATGTAATTAGAAGATAAGTCATTAAAAAAGTCATAACAATATGATGTATCAAAGGAATACTACAGTGATGATAATTTCCACATTTCCGAGTACTTTATACAACAAACATGAAAAATATGAACTAGAGCTATTGACATTCACTGTACAATAATGAAAAAAAACTGTTGTTTAGACAGATTACCAGATTCATTAGCTAACAATTTTATTTGTACAAAGAATGAACTGTTATATAGCCTATCTCTGTATGTATCTGTTTATTGTTATTATTTTTTTTTAATTGTTACATTTAAAGACATCAAACTTTAAAAATAGAAATAACTGAAAAAATAGACTTTTACAACAGAACATTAGAATAACTTAACAAATAAAATGTCTTACATTTGTTCAAATGTTTATTTTTTTTACAACAAGAATTTTGTTGTACTAAATAATATTTATGCAGTATAAATTTATACAGGGACACTTATTCTTATTTATTCAAGGTTGTTGCTGTTTTAGTGTTACTGTGTGTGCTTTACAATGTCAGACAACATGCGCATGCAATTAATTTACACTTCCCCACTTCCCCAGGTGTGAACATGTCTCAGCTGTTCTCACTTATACAATCAGAGAAACTAAAATGCACCCATCCCCACTTAAAGATAACAAGTCAGCAAGTCAGCTCCTTGGACAAAGATTAATTGCCTCTTGAATTTGAGGCCTTTCTGAAGACCTGTAGTGGGTCAGGCCTCTTCTTAAATCTGTGTAAATTTTAAATCTTCTGGATTCTGGATTTTATTTGGGGTAAAGTGACTGATGTGCATAACTTTTTTCAGCAGAGCCTCTGTTTCACTAAGTAATCCATGACTTTCATGAATATGTAAGACATATTGACACCTCTCAGGTGAGACCACACATACAGTACTATTTACACACACACACACACTTAGATCACAGAAAAGCAGACCAAACGTCATCAGCATGTCCCTCCGCCAAACAGCACAGCAATTAGCATTTACTTACATCTCAACAGAGTCGTTTATGTAAGTCAGTGATCAATAGCTCATGATACATACATTTAAAACAATTTATTAATACAAATGTACCTGTTGTTCATCGAAATGTACAGGGTTGTTACTAAACAATTTACCCTGCCAAAGTGCCGTATAAGAACAGTGGCTGCTGGCACACCTAAAAATAAATGCAAAATGATTTTTTATAGTCTAAATAAAAATGTTTTCCTAAACTTATTTGGGGTTTTTAAATAAATAAATATTTGTTTATTTAGTTTAAATGGAGTTTGGGCTATGGAATGTTTATGTTCCAACTCTTTAATTTCATACGTAGTGTAATCAGCGCTCGATCACACACAAAGTTTTCCAGAGCGCATCGGGAGAAGTAGAATAATGATAATGACGCGTCAGAGAACAACAGCAAGGAGACTCACTATGACCATTTTAATAATCCATTGATAAATTAGTAGTTTGATTTCGGCTGTAGTGGTGAAGGTAATCATGTCATCTCTCATCATCTCCCCAGCAGTGGATTCCCTCTATATTTCAGGAATTTCATAGGAATTACATAATCTGAAATTTGTTTTCCATTAGTTTATGTAAAAACAGGCATTTTGCTTTCTGTAAGTTAACTTTTTTTTATGGATGTGAGTATACAGTATAGAGTTTTGGTTCTTTTTTTGGCTTGCTCAAGTTCACCGAAACCAATACAGAATAGCGCACCTTGTTTGCTTTCATTATTTTACAAAATCATAATGTTTTGTCAACATTATGAGTGCACTTAAATAAAAGGAGAGATTATAAAGGCTATGTAGCTTATATAGTTTTATTATACAGTTTTTGCACATTAATCTGACAATAAATGTAGCACCCACTTTTTCCACACCAGAGTCTGTTTTCTGGCTACGCTAATGTTACACATGATAAAATCTAAAGGCTCACTGTGTTAACTTTTACTTTGCTTAAATTTGTTGCAAATAAGAAACACCTACATTACAGTACATCTAAATTTGTACTGTAATTTTACTACTGTGATTATGAATTTGTTTAATTACAATGTTTCACTTGAATTTGTCTGCTACTACATACAGCTCTCAATGAGCGAATCCTTGAGAGAATGAACTAAGTCTATAGTCTATAGTTATAGCGCCACTTAGCAACAAAAAATAATAAAGCATGCCCTAATATATAATATATAAGTTCCACAAAGGTCAACCTCAAACTTGTCGAAGTGAGAATGTTGCAGAAAATACTTTAAAACACCACAAAAATTTTTTGTCCACTTATAATTATCTGTAAACAAGAAAGATACATACATGAACAAAAATAAATAAAAAAGATATGCATATTTCTTAGACATCCCTTTAATATAGAAGCTGAGTCTCAGAAAGATAAAGACCTGCACAAACACTTTGTATAATTAGCCAGTTCATGTAACTTAGTAATTGGCATTAATTAGAAGGGCACAATCAGGAGACTGGGAGTGAGTTTTATGACAGCTGGTAGTTGAAAGCTACCTCATCTCAAAATGCCCATCCAACTGATTCACATACACCTTTCTTGCTATATTGGTTTGTGAAAGAACAGGGATGAAAAAGCACGTCAGCAAGGCACTGTAAAGTATGTTGAAGATGTTGAAGGTTCAGCAGTTTATTAGAGCTTGTGGATTGCATTGGGTAGAAACCTAAAGTAGTTTCAGACTCACGTGAAAGCTGCCTGGCCTTAACAAGCCCTCACAACTGCTTTTTACAAGCCAGTCATCTTTTGATTATATAAAATATTCAACACCATGTCTGGATCTTTCGGCCAGACAGATAACACACTTTGCATTTCAGTCTCTTACTACGTTATCAGATTATTGAGCAACTAAGCAACTCATTTTTACAACCATGCTCTTATTAAAAGTTTTTAATTCCGTTTATTTTCATGTCCTTATTGTAACTGTGTTATTATTGTAAGTGTATGTTTTTTTTTAATATAATCTTTTGCCACAGCATTATGCTTTATTTTATGGTTATCTTTGGAAAGGTTGTGGTTTAAAGATTGTGAAGCAATTTTTCATGTTTAGAAAAGTATTATACAAATAAATATTACTTACGTACTGTAGTTACTTACTGGCTTTGTCACTTACTCACTTAATTACTTATTGACTCGAGGCAGGGAAGAAGCCATCATGATTTCCAAGTACAGAATGTTTTATCAGTGATGCTGTTCTACTGTCTGACATTGTCCTCTCTCCAAACATGCGTTGTAACATTATACAGTATCAAGAAAGCAGTGTGTGTGCCTCTCTGGTTTCATAGAGTCCCGAGCAGCAATACAGGGTCTTGAACAATTTGTTACAGGAATGTGTGTGGGAAAGTACTCGAGTGCTTAAAAGCGTTTGTGTGTATTCTCAAATAACCATATGCAATGAGTAAATCTCAAGTAATGAAACAATGCACTTAATTACATACATTAAGAAACCTATTGAACTGCTTAAGTGGGTCCTTTTGTATTATAAGCTGTTCACCTAGTCCTAAATCCATTTAGTCCTAAGACTAAATGTCACAGTTCAACTGCAGACCAAAATGGCTGTATTACAAAGCTGAAGTGTGAACTAAACCCCGGTTGGTGTGCCAGCAAATCCTTTACTTGCCAAATTAGGTTGCTTAAAAAAGTTTATCCAAGACAGTGATATGTGATTTTTATTGAGAAAGAGCAAAAATATGTGTTTCACAAACTGACCAACTGAAATTATATAATCATGACTTTGTTATTATTTATATGTGTGATATTGATGATATTAGTGATAGAGGCTAATGTACACTACAGTGAATATTGTGTAGTGCTGCCACCTGGCTGAAATTGTCATTGATGTAACCATGCAACAGTAAAGCATAAATCATTTACATTTTTATAGTGAGTATATTCCTGAAATGGTTATATTATTGGCATAATGGTATACACATACAGCTAATAAAATGATAAAACATTTCCATGTGCACATATTGAGATGTCTTAAATGGTCAGGTTGTAATTTTTCATACTAGATCACACATTAGATTTATTTATTTATTTACTGATTTATTTCCATTACAGGCTTCCATTTATTTTCCATGAATATTATCTCCTCACCCAGCTGAAACTTTCTTCCTTATAAGGCAATATGGAATGCATAGTTTTAAAATGAGATGTGGGGTTGAGAGTGGTTTTAACAGAGATAGTGGTTGGGAGGATGGTGATTTTTTTTTTTTATGCAAATGCAATTTCTCTTACAGACAGGGGAGACAAAGTCTCCTTTAATGGAGACAAATAACAAACTGCTTCTTTAAAACTGCTCCTTTTTTTTTTTTTTTTTAAAGAAAAATCATACCAGGTAAAACACACAGGAAACCATTATTAATTCATAAAAGCTTATCCGAAACACTACATTGAAAACATAATGTTCAGGTTTTAAGCAGGAGTATCCCAGTGGTTAAGGCATTGGACTATGATTGAATGATTAGTTGGAAGATCTCAGGTTCAAATCCCACAACCGCCAATGTTGGGTCCTTGAGTAAGGCCCTCAACTGCTCAGATGTATAATAAGATAAAAATGGAAGTATCTCTGGATAAGGGTGTCTGCCAAATGCTGTGAACTGTTTATTATAACTGGAATTATTAGATATCAGATTGATTTGTTTGATTTTGCCATAGATAGAGAGAAAAAAGGGGGCTTAGGAGAGCAAGTCAGAATTAAGGAGTCAGAAGAACTGCAGAATGACTGGAATTCAGTAAAAATCAGCCCATATGATTTTGTTCCAGCATGGTCACAGGGTCGTCTCAAGATCAGGAGCTTGAAGACTCATGAAGGTTTTACAGTATGTTTATTATGTAGGAACAAGTACTTCTTCCCTTGTCTTGATCTGAGATACTCATCCACATGAAGAGTATTTGGCACATATAATTTCCCACAGAGTGCATTCTTCTGGCAGTGTCAGTTGAAAAGACGCTGTTCGCTGTTCAAACATGTTGTGGAGGAAGCATGTGTTAGTCTCTACTATATCTTATAGGCTCCACATAGCACCAACATTTTCACAACAAACGGTGGAATGTGACCTTGCTAATTACAAGTAAAATCCATCCTCAAACTAATGTTGCAACCTAAAACTGCCCAGTACAGGATTCCAACCCGTATCTTTTCATCTTTTTAAATTCCATCACTCAACACTCTTAATTTTACCAAATATCATTAGAAAGAAAGAAAAAAAGAAAGAAAGATATAAAGTGCATGCTTTATTTTTATTTAAATGCCTTATCATAAAATGTCAATATGCAGTCTTTGCCATGAAACATATATTAAGACCAGTATTGTCATAATCCTGTCCACATCCTTTGTGTGTTGTCAGGTTGCTATGGTTCGGACGTTGTTATCCAGAGCATTCCTTGGATCCTTGGTCGGCCTGAGATCTGAGGAATTTAGAGGCTGGATGACCAACCATCAACTCTTTGCCTGCTAAATGATAGGCTGCAATGCATTGGGTGTTCTGATACCCTTCTATCATGAGCAGCATTAACAGTTTTCAGCTATTAGTTACATTGGCTTTTTTTGTGGGATTGGACCAGACAGGCTAGCCTTCGGTCCCGGTGAGTAAGGGTGAGCCTTGGGTGCCCAGGATCATGTCACCAGTTTACTGGAATATAATGGATAATCAATGTCATTCAATTCTCATGTTTTTTTTTGTTATTTTGTATTATTTAGTATTTTGGTTAATCAGTGTATGTAGAAATGTATAATAGCATTATATCATACAAAACACTTGGATCAACTTTGATTGGTTAAAACTTAAGCACTCCAATATCACCTCATGCCTGATAACCTCCATATCTTGTCTTGTTATTACATGCACCTATGTTTACAATATGTATTTCTATCATCCTGCTTTTCTTCAGATTATACAGCTATATTTATGCTCTAGAGTTAAAAATCAAGGGATATTTATGTTCTACACAGAGAGTGACCCTGGTTTAGTTTTACGTGACAGAATGTCTAGAACACATTGAAGCTGCTAGAAAAGATATCACACACATTTTCTTAACATATTAAAAAAACTAACTCAGACTGTTTTAACTATTTGGATATCTGAATTAATTTAATTCTATTTAATTATGATTACAATTTTTTTTTTGTTATTATTACATGTACTGTATACTGACCAAATATATAAATGTACTTATTTTATGAGACCAACCACACAGACAGCTAGTAGTTTGTACACCTGAAGAATTTCTTCTTGCATGCATTGGATCCTGACACAAATGAGCAGGACTTGGCTCCTGTTGTGCTTGGGAAAATCCTTTAGAGTGTTGAATCCCAAAATGTTATTGGCTGATGACAGTATGGCAACATGTGAGTGACGTTTTTGCTAATCTCAGTGGTGTGAACAGAGTGGTGTTGACCATGATTGGGTTCGTGTATACGCAGGCATAGACTATAGAAAATCCATGTGTCATAGACAGGATTGCTCAGAGATACCAAAATCCCCGATTTCCAACTGCCCTCTTCCTAGGTTCCCTTTAAATGAGGTTAGCTGACCCCGCTGCGTCACCAGGATTCCCCTCGCAATTTGGGGAGAGGCGCAGACTGGCGAGAGTACAATACGGAACCAAAATATCAAACCTGTGTGTTTGATTTTCTTATGCTATTATATATTTGTGTCAAAGACTCACTTTGTCTGACTTTCAGCACAACAATGCATGGCATCATGCTGCAGGGATCTGTGACGGCTCAAACTGTCGCAGTTCTTCAGTGTCCAGTAGGCCCATGAGACTACATCTCTGGAATGCTCTGGTCCATGTGTATGCAGCAGTGTTTACTGGCTCATGCTAATATCTCACAGCTGAAGCCAAGAGTGAAACAAAACTCCCCAGGCGACAATAAATAATATGAGCAACACTATGTGAAGAACATGGAATTCCCTGCTACAGGCAAATAGAGTCAAACCAGATATGAAATAAAAAACATATTAATCAATTTTATCATCCGATTTTCATTTATTTTCAATGAATTATTTGAAATATTTGAGTTTTCTCAATATTTGAGTTTCTAGTTAGTAAAGATTTCACCCCAAAATATGCTTAATACTAAATCACACACAATGTACAACATACAACATAAAATGTTATTGTAATTAACTGAATAGACTCAGGGAGTTGATAGCGTAGCACAAGGCAATGCCATGTTCCATTCTCTCTTGCTATGTGTATGTTCATGCACTAGGTGGTGACAGTGAATTGTCTGATTTTGGCCTGCAGATAAAGCTTTGAGAATCCAGAGGCTTCAACAATGAGGCTTTTGAAGCTTTTTAGAGCAGCCGGCCAGCAAATTTCTGCTTTCTGCAGAGTAATGTGATCAACCTCACACTGCCACTGGGACTGAGTCAGGACTTTGTTATAAATAACGGAAAACATGCAGGAAAGTGGAGAGAAATTAAGCTGTGTGAGGATGTTTGATAAAAATATGTTTAGATTTTGAATAG
>JAQMYJ010000001.1:15687185-15708611 GCA_030014305.1 Clarias laeviceps | reverse complement strand
ATGTGTGTGTGTGTGTATACATGTGAGAGAGAGAGAGAGAGAGAGAGAGACAGACAGAAAGTGCAGAAAGGCCTGTAAATCATCTTTATAAAGTGATGTTATCTAATTATAGTTAGATTTTTTTATATGAAAAAATTCTAACTGTTGAGAAGAGAAGTCTACAATATTCACCATTTTCAATTCCAATTGTTCACCATTTTCTTTTCCACAGTATTTTTAAATACATTTAAATAAATTAGAAGTGATTAGGGATGGCCATTCTTCTAGTCAAGTCAAGTTTATTTAAAGCACATTTAAAAACAATCAAAGTTGATCAGTGCTGTACAACATTAAAACACAAAGGAATAAAACATACAATACATAAAAGGAAAATCATAAAAACACAGCAAATAAAGACATAAAATAATAAATATAGAGAAATATCAAGTAAATAAATAAGTAGATAATGTCTTTACCAGGTCAGAAAGCCATTGAAAAAGAGATGGATTTTAACTCTGGCCTTAAAGGGTCTTAGTGATGGTGCAGTCCTAATATGGTAGACTGTTCCACAATTTTTGAGCTTTGGTTGCAAAGGCACAATCTCCTTTGAGCTTGAGTCCGGACCTTGGAATATCCAAGAGCATCTGGTCAGAGGATCTGGTCAGTGTCATAGAGAGTATGTGTGGGTGTAACCATTAAGTGAGTTAAAAACAATGAGATCTTAAAACCAATTCTGTATTGAACTGGGAGTCAGTGAAGAGATGTTAAAAACGTGGTTTACTTTTTTAAAGTTGCTGAAGAATTAAAAAAGGTTTGCTTTTAGCCAAAACTCTCAGCTGGTAAAATTTGGATTGACAACCGAGTTGATCTGTTTCTCAAATTTAAAATAACCATCAAATATACACTTGTCAGCTATAACATTAACACATTAAAATTGCTTATCAGTTATATACCAGTAAACTTGTGAGTGGATGAATGGGCTCCCGAGGCACATCTCTGCCAATGGGGACCAAAAGTCAAAAGCCTGACCGGCCTGATCCCTCAGAAAAGCCAGAGTAGCACTAACTGCTGAAAAAATTGATGCTGGCTGTAATAGAAAGACACCAGAACACCCAGTGCATCACAGGACACCATGCATGGGGCCCAGCAGACAGAAAAAGCCTAAGGCTGCTTCTCTGGCCTCCAAGCTCAATCATATCCCAAGCTGATTAAGGCACCCCTAGGCACTAAATCAAGTATATGTCTGAAGGCTTATCTTATTGGAAATAGTCTGCTGGAAATGTAAAACTTCAAAATATATCCAGTGATCCGCTTTATCATTTTTTATCAAAGTAATTTATCATTTCTTTGTTGTCCTGAATTATCAGAAACTGAAACAAAGCTATGATCACTGACAAATGATTGAGACTTTCTCTCTCTGTACAGACAGTAAGATCTTTAGTGTTGATACCTTCTACATGATCACAAATAAAAACTGATCATATAAAGTATTGTCAGAGTTGGTTTGTTTGTTTCAAGGTTTTGGTGAAATGAAACAGCTGGCTGGGTTGGTGTTCGACCCAGTACAGAACCAGTGCCTGTGTTTGAGTGAACTTTTTCCTTTCGAATGGTAGTGGTAAGATCTTCAGTTTGAACTGATACTCCTCAAACGTGTGCAGTAAGGTAGAATCTCACCTTACCACTGAAGCTCTAGCAGTTTCCTCATCCGCCATATCGAATGGCAATTTCCAAACAAAGTTATTCATTGTGTTGTTTGACATTTGACAAGATCTTACCAAACAGGGACAGTGATTTGATCAAAATGCTGTCCAGTTAAATATGGAGCAAATCAAGGATTTGAAAGTATTTCAGGAATTCAAGAATTCTCTCCCTTGTGAGAATTTAAGCCTTGTTTGATTTGAGTAAATTCTACAGACAAGGACAAAATGAATTATAGACCAATGGGGACGCTCTGTGTGTGTGTGTGTGTGTGTGGCCGTGTTAAACCCTCCTCTGTGAGAAAAAAGGAAAGTAGCAGTGACAAACTGTAAACGATAGGAGAAGTAGAAGACGAAGAAAAGAAGGGAAGGAGAAAAGAAAAGCAGCACTCCCTCGCCTGTTCGCATTTCTCACTCACTTCCTCACCTCCCCCCGTCTTTTTCTCTCTCTCCTTCCCTGCCCTTCTCTCTCTCACACACTTCAAGAAAAAATAAGCCATGAAGGAAAAGGAAGGACACTTGGCTGCGCGCGTCGGAGTCGAGTGAAAGTTAGTCGAATCATAGAAGAGGAAGCAGGAGGACGTGGACGGGAAGGAAAAGCTCAATTCAGCTGTAATAGGCGACTGAAGCGGCGAACACATGGAGTGTAAACTCTAAGCGACTGGAAAAGACTGGAGCGAACTCGGGCTACTCGTTAATGTGTGACTCAGAGCGGAGAGACTTTCACACACTCGCTCTTCTTGTGTTTTCGTGCGGTTATCACAGGAGTCGCGTCAGGTTCGCCTGAGAAGTGTGTGTGTGTGACAGGAGTGTGGAGCTGAGGAAGAAGAGGACAGGCTGTTGTTGCAGCCATGGCCGGGGCGAAACCGGGAGTGCACACGCTCCAGCTCGAACCCGTGTCCGTGCCCGAGCTCCTCAAAGAGGGAAGCAAGTTTGTCAAATGGGATGAGGTAAGCGGAGAGGTCCAGAACGTTCCTGAAGTGCACTCGGTGTAACGTTAGTGTCCTGTGTCAGTCAGGGCTTGCCATGACTCCTGCGTGCGTGTGTGTCGGAGTAATTGCGGAGGTAATTGGCAACACATGAGTGACAGCCGCGTGCTAATGAGCTAATACGCGTTCCTGTCCAACAACTTTCTCTTAACGTGCAGGTTTTACCTCTGTACACGTACCACTACACTGCACTAGACGACACAGTACTTGCACACTAGAGAAACACGTTTTTGGTCTGTGCCCCTCGCGCGACTTTTGTTTGTTTGTTTACTTGAACACTTTGCGGAAGTGACCAACATCTTGATGTTTTTACATTGTTGCATCATAATATTCTAAAATGTTTTGATGTAAATTTTTTAACTTTCTACCACTGAGCCACATGTGTCAGAAATCCGTGATTTTCAGAGATTAGAAGATTTAGAAGGTGGGGCTTCTTTCATCAGTGCCGATCTGTGTGAACAGTATCCAACTTCTCTATTAATGGATACAGTTTCAGTGTCCGGTGTCAGGACATCAGTTTTCAGTACCTGACGGTTTTGCCGGCGTCTCCCAAAGTTATATAACAGTAAAATATTTTAAAGGACTTAAATGTACCAAGTTGTCCCATGTAATATCCCATACATAGGACACCTTGTTGTGCAACAGGTGCAGTTGCCACTTCACAGCTTTGTGGTTCCGGGTTCGATCCTAACCCCAGGTATGGAGTTTCACATGGATGTGTTCGATTAAAGACATTACACTGTACTGTGATCTGTTAATTCCAGTTACAGTTCAGTTCTAGAATCACCAAACTCAGTCGAATAGCTCCTGATATTCCTACTTTCATTCCTAGAATTTCAACCCATGTTCTTCTCATGTCAAGATCTCTCCAGGTTTTCCTTCTGCCTCTCAAAACATGCCTGTGAATGGGATTGGCAGAGCTATAATGCCCACTAGGTTTAAATGTGATGCATCTAAGGTGTATTTCTGCCTCACACTTTGTGGCTATTTAACCTTAAATAGCCTCAAGAGCCACCAGGATAAAGTGTTTCGTGAATATGAATAAATTAACGTACAACTGTGTTGACTGATGAAGTCGATTTGACGCGTTTTCTACAAGCAAGTTTTAAACTTTATTCTGCTCATCATTTTGATTAGCAGCATAAAGTCAGTGTTTGAGTTTTACATTTTTGGTGTAATTATACATAGACATGCAAGAAGTAAATGGACTCCAAGTAATTTATTTATTTGCATATTTTATATACAAAATTTTTTAAGCAAGTAAGTTTTCTTTTTTTTGTTGTTATTTGATACATATATTAGTGTTTTTGGGCCAATTTTGATTTTTTTTTTCTGCCACTATTTAAGCTGTTATACTAGGTTTGTTTTAAAAACATATTTGGACAGCATGAAGATGTATTTTAAAAGACGCAGCTTGACCAGGTTGTGACTCGTCAATATTTTACCCTTTCTTTTTTAAATTGGACTGTAATTCTGTTAATGGTAGAAAGCAGTATTTCAAGATTCCTAGCTATTTGTCTCTTGGAAACTCGGAAATTCCTGTGGAATTTTTACTTCCAGGTACAGCGTAACAATGGGTCTAAACAAATAGCAATCATAATAAAGGAAACTATTTTTGGCGTATACATTATCATAATATTAAAGGGTATCTATTTGCTGTTTGCATCAAAGCTCAACCCCACTTACTGTTCCAAAAATATTATACATCTCAGTACACCTAATTTCTACTCTTCTTGCATCAATGAGCTGAGTCTGAACGCATGCATGTTAAAGAGACTTTTGAGGTTTATTGGTCAGAACATTACCAGGTGCTAAAACACCCTGCTGAGCTTTTTTTTCTCCTTCTCGTCAAGTGTTGTAACCGCTGCCAGTCAGACATGTGGCGGTTGACATGGAGGAAGCCAGTGTTAAGACAGGATTGTGTAAGAAGTTGTTGAACTGCAGAGTTTGTACATCTCACCTCACTACTGTCTCATTAATAATTAACTGTATGAGCCACAACTGTACACAAGTGGCTTGCCTTAATGTACTTGCCTGGTCTGTAAGGATGTTAAATTTTCATAGCAGAAGTATATTTGTGTGCGTTAGACAGATAAAAGGTTTTTACAAGACAGTGTACAGTAGAATATGATATATGACAGTTTCATGAATCCATATTTTTTGTTTTTTATTGTAACTGCCTTTGCTAATTTTGGCTACCCTCATGGCCGGGGTACCAAGGGTACCACCATCTCAGTAGAACTTAAACCGTGTTCAAATGATGAAGGTAGTTCTGGATTTGGTTTAGACACTGTACTGTCAATAAAAACTAGTATTAGAGGTAGTGCTTGAGCGAGAGAGTTAAGTGTAATCATAAGTAAACCTCACTGGATGGAAGCGTATGTAATGTTTATTTAACCAAATATCAATCGTGTGTATTGGCAATTGATTTATTACTAGTAGATAAAGCTTTCTTTACTGTCCAAGCAATAACTGGATTCTAATACAGTATGTGGATTTTGTAAAGAATTTGCATGGACTAAACACACTTAATTTTAGACCTAATCAATAGAATAGCATTAAACTGACTTTAAAAAGGTTCTATCTAAATCTATCCATACCTAGGAAAAGGTGTCTTTCCATTTCTAATTAGAGACTTCTAATCAGACTAATCCTGGCCATTGGTACCTCAGTGGTTAAGGCAATGGACTACAGTTTGGAAGGTCCCAGGTTCAAACCCCACATGCATGGAAATTTCCACTGTTGCACCCTTAACCCTCAACTGCTCAGATGTATAATGAGCTAAAAATGTAAGTCGTGCTGGATAAGGGCGTCTGTCAAATGCCATAAATGTAAATGTTAATTACATAACATTAGCAGTGAAATTAGGTGGAGTTCTCTGGAGGTTGTAAGGTAGTGATATTAATTTCCCAATTTACCTTTTATTCTGTAGTCAAATTAATGTGATGAGAGATCCAATGAGGATTTTCTACTGAGACAGCTTACCGGGAAGTGATATTGAAGACGCCATTAATCTGGGGAAAAGGCAATTATAGGTAGCTAGACTACATTCCAAACTGCATACTGTTAATCTAAATGGTTGCTCTATGAATAAAATGGTGCACTATACAAAGCAAGAAATGTTGCATACTATTTTTACATAACATTTAGTTGGGGTGTAACATTACGCCTATTCAAATTAGTACTGTTCGTTACAGGATGTTCGTGTTCTGTGCAAATTGTGATCTGAGTGAATACAGCCTAAATGTAACTAGTGCTGCTCTTTTATTAATTCAGTTAATTCAGATTAAAATATCAAGCAGGACATTGCTGAGGCTATGGTGTGCTATGATGTTTCTAAGAAATCTACCACACTGATAACAACGCTTTTGGACCAGTATGGTAAAGCTCTAGGACCTATAGTTCCTCTGATATAAGTAAAAGGATCATAGGGGTGCCGTTGGCTTTGAAGTAAAAGCTGGATACATTCTCTGTGCCTGTGAGATTCGTATGCAGCAAGTGGCCCAAGCCACACCCCCTCAACTCATACACGCACGCCCTGAAAACAGTCAGTGTACAGACTTATATCTTTGTAACCGTATGGGCCTGAAATGAGCTGTTGTCTTTTGCCCAAGAAAAATCTGTCTCTCTACACAGCCCTACTCAGTTTCACCAGGAATTGTCTCTAGTTCAGTGTTACATCATAAGCCATAATTTCTGTTTTAGAATTACACAATTTTTTACTTTGATTTGTTTGACTGAAGAAGCAGGGAAATTAATGTTTGGGTTTTGTTAGCAACATGCTAGGCAACTAACAGCTCCAGAAACCCTGGTCTTATCCTGGATTTGAGATGCTTTTTAGACAAAGTTTCACATGTGTAGGTACAGTGGGTTTCCTGATGGCGTTTCCTCAGGATTCTCCAGTTTCCTCATCCCTGCCCAAACATTGTAGTGAGAGAATTTAGAACTAGGTGTTAGTGAACGTGTGAATATATGTATGATGTCCTATCGAGGTTGTATTGCTCCTTCATGGCCTGTATTCCACTGTGAGCCTGAATAAGGACAACCCGGTTACTGAATATGAATAAATAAGTGAATAATAATGGGTTTAAATGATCATGTCATGATTCAGTGACGACTGTATTTGACAAATCAATGCTCTTTTTTTTATTTATTTATTTATTTTTTTAGCCTCACTTATTTTCCTAAGTACTTTTGTTTTTAGAAAAAAAAAAATTGGACATTTAATGGGATGGACAGATGCAGACTAATGGATTTATGAGCTAACGGGTACATGTCTTGAATTACCTTGTTATGGTGACTGTTTGGGTGTAATGGGCATGTGGTCAAATTCAATTTTCACATCGCAGTAATTGTCTAATGTTCCGTCATCGGATACAATATCATCAAGATGATGTTTGGGGAAAAAATTCGCATGATTCCTTGTGCAGTTTTTGATTATGTGATTGTTGTTGGTCTTTCGGCTGCTCCCCGCAAGGGGTTGCGACAGCGGACACTTGGTCCGCACATACAAGCTTGGCACAGGTTTTACGCCGCATGCCATTCCTGACACAACCCTCCTATTTTATCCGGGCTTAGGACCAGCACTGCATCCAGTGGCTGGGGTTTGGACACTGGCTGGGAATTGAACCTGGGCCTTTCACATGGCAGGCGAAACACCCACCACTGAGCCACCAGTGCCCCAGTTTTTGATTATGTGATTGAATATGGTGTATCTTCATTGGCCTGTGCTTATTTTTAATTAAACACAATAAGGTCAGGTTACAATATATGAGGGTAAGGAATTATCCACACTCTGGCTGTAGAATATATTTACATTTGGAAAAGACAAATACATCATTTTTTGACATAATCTCCTTACTATTCAATGCATGTTGTCCATGTGTCAATAAACTCTCATTAAGATCAGGTTTATAGGGAGGACGCTTTAACACCTCAAAATAAAGTTTTTGCAGCGTGTCGTCATTATAGGCAGAAGTGTGTGGAAGTGCATTGTCATGCAAGGTCACAACGCCTTTGGATAGCAGTTCTCTGCATTTAATCTGAACTTTAGGCTTCAGCTCTTTAACAAGCTTCTCACTGTAACAAACACTGTTGATTGTTGAACTTTTTTCCTGATAATGTTCCAATACTGGCCCTTGAGAATCCCAGTTAACTGTAAGCATCAATTTTCGAGCTGATGGTTGACTTTTGAACTTTTTCTTGGTTGGTGATTGTGGAAGTTTCCATTCCATACTCTGCCGTTTGCTCTTAGGCTCATAGTGATGAATCTCATCACCAGTAATAATCCTCTTTAAGAAACTTTCACCTGGTGTATAACCGGAGTGTGGATAATTTTTGGACTCGCCCACACAGTACATATATGGCTCTTATCCTTATCTCAACTAATACTGTCTGATAGATTGCCTTCTTGTAGCACCCTTAGAAGACGGAAGGACTTAACAGAAGTATGACACTGCTTTTGAAGCTTTTAAAGCATGTCTAATTCAAATGGCTGTTAGGATAAAAAAAATAATAACTCAACTAAAACTTGCTTGCACCTAACACAGGAATTTATTACATCTGAGCTCATTTTTAGTTTTCATATAATGCATCTTTAGCCATTTATCCCATCATACCCGACATAAATGTAAGTGTTATGTAATACCCATAAACTAAGGGGGCCATCACAATCCAACGAGGTTCCCATGGAACCTAAAAATATCGAAGAAGGCAGCAGAATTGGAGTCAAAATAGAGGAATGTATATTTATCAAGTTAGTACTACTTCCTAGTTATGTCTCTGTCAGGTTTTTCATGCATATAGCATGATGTCACTGATTTCATATAATGCACATAATCACATACTCATGTGCAACAGCATTGGCTTGGGTTATTACTATGTCCGATCAGATTGGATCACGCTCTTAACAGATGCTACTCATGCTCTTACAACGTTGTCATTGCATCCAGTCGGGTTTTTATAAATACTGCTATGCACATGCACATGCTTTTCATTGCAATGTGAAGGTGAGGAGCTAGATCCAGTATCTATACTAAATTCCCTAAATGTGATATAGCCATGCTTATAACCTGCTGCATGCGTGCCATAACTGTGGAATTACCATGGTCATAGCACAAGCCTGAAGATGTCATTGTAAGAACTCGATACTCTCCCGTCTGCATCATGCTTGTAGAATGTCCATGAAGTCCCTAAGACGTGTTGGTTATGCCATTAACTGGTTTATGCCAGTTGTTTTTGAATCCAGCTTTGACCTGAATGTCCTCAACAGGCTTTTTAAAATATGTCCAAAAAAGCACGGCAGCTCCACGTCAAAGGAGACAATACTACGTCCTTACTGATTTCCCCTGCGTCTCTGTCAAGTTGCGTTGCACGGGTTCTTAATAGATTCACACAGTTTATTCAGCATGTAGTAGGAACATCTCAGAGTATGATGGCCCCTCTAACCTTGTGTACTAATTAGATAGCTAGCATGGTAATATAAGTACAGAGCAAAATTTAAGTTCTTAAGCATTATCTTGGCAGGTATGGATAAATAAATCACTGACAATCTGATTTAAAGATCAGGCTTGGGGTCACGTGGGATTGAGCTGAAAAGTCACATCAGCAGTAATATTTACTCAGGCAGATAAAAAGTTTGCAAAACAAACAGAGAGAACACGTTTTCAATAGTGTTCAGTCCTCTAAAAGTCTTATTTACTACAAACACAATACTACTTTATTTCCAAAATACAGGTCATAATGCTTTATTGTCATATTATTGTTATGGTCGGTTCCCAGCATCAGCAGCTCTTATCAGCAGTAATGCAGCAGTTTGTATAGCTGTTCTGATTGTTTTATTAAAAAAAAGATGTTCATTGATTTAAATTACTTATTTACTACTGATAGTATGATGATTCTTTTTTGATACTGATACTGAAACCTTGTAGTTGTACTTGAAATTATCTTTATCATGTGTGTATGATGTGTGTGTGTATATATTTTTAAATACTAAGCTTTAAAATAAAATTTTAAATTATGCAATCCACTTGATAAAATCCAAAGAAAAGCACTTGGTTTTGTGCAAGGCCTTAACTTTTTATTAAGTAAAACAATCCATTCAAATAACTATAAGGGTTCCCAAAATGTAATAAAATTAGTCAAGATTTTAACATTAGTCCAGCCACAACACACTTCCAGATGTTTAAGGCTATAATTCTTTACAGAATTAGATCACACGAGTTTGTTTGTAGATTAATTGATTTATTGATTAATTCATTTATTGATCATTCATTCAATGGATTCACCATTTTTTATTTATTTTTTTTGCTGGTATCACTCAAATAATAATCCTAGATGTGAGTGGCGTCGCTAATTGTAAAACATCACTGGAATTAGAACACTGATGCGCATCTCACTGGTTTGTGTGTGTGTGACAAATAAAAGCGAGTTTAATAACCAGCAGGAGCCCTAAGGTTGGATGAGCCCTTGTGATATAGTTGTACCTACGTTACGATGACGTCAGGACAAAACTGATTTCACAGAACAGATCTTACATGTAAATTTTTGTTTTTAATTTATTTATTTATACATTTTTATTGAATTTTTATTTTTCTCTGTTTTCCCTTTTGTGGCCTTTGTTGCTATGTATGCATGTTTACTAGCATTGACGGCATGTTCCCCAGTGGCCTTGTGGTACTCACACAGTGCTCTCACCGCAGCGACCGGAGTTATAGTCCCGCTCAGGGCATCAGTTTGGTTTTAATGTTGACGTTGGAACAATGTTGACGTTGTGCTATGTTATTCCAACGTCACATAGTAAACATTGTTCTAACATTAAGTAATTCTAGCTTTCCAAATCACGCTAATACCAACAGTCCCGACAACCGTACCAACATTGCCAAATTAACGGCACCACATTCCTGTTTGGTTTCAGTGATCCACCCAACAAAATATGACTTAAAAGTATGAATGATTGTCCTATTCTCAGATAAGTCTGATTTGTTGTTGGCTGCTATTTTGTTGTGTTCCCAATTCCCAGTGGATAAATTCTTACCAATACTGCACCAGACATCCAGTGGACAAGCAGCCGCACATGGATTGTTTCAATTGTTTGTAAGCATGGATACTGTTTCTGTATTCTGTAGTGTAAAGAAAAATGTTGTCTAACCCGCCAGAAGGTACTTTTTAGTAGTGCATTTGATGCATGAAATCACATTTTGCTAGATAACATATGGAACATCAGGTTCAGAGCACTTGGACCAAACTATCCTGCAATAGAATTCTTGTCTGATGAGCAGGATGATGGGAGTTGCTTGCAGTAATATGTTTAAAGTCCTTGAAAAACATTTAGCCTGGAAAACCATTCTTCTGAAATCGACAAGACAAACTTCTATTCAAAGCAGTGATCTTAATACCAAGCACGGTTCACATCAGAGAATACCATGCACCCTGTGTGACTGGCAAAGGGGAATTCTACAGCTTCTCATAACGTCTTGCCAGGAGAGACTCCGGATCAAGAGCTCAGGGTTGGAACGTTCGCTCAAGACGTTTGAATGAACGTTTACCAGGTTAATGTTTTGTTTTTGAAGGGGTTTTTCCTTAATGTTGTCTCCAGTGTGTAGTAAAGTTCTCTGTTGTGAATGAGCATCCGTATCTAAACCATCTGCAAGAATGGAGCTGTGATGAATAATAGTCCGTGCTGACGCTGCAGATCTTGCATTCTCTCCCTCTCTGAGGGAATTTGCAGGAAGTTTTTAGGGTTGTGATTAACTGTGTGAACTGTAAGAGACAACATGAGCCGTTTTCTCCATGGACTGGAAGTGACCATGAGTCAGAAGAGGCATGTGAGGGAGAAAAACCAACCGATGTAAGAGGTGTGTGCACGAAACTGTGATGTTTCATACAGAAGAGACGTAATTGAAACAGTGGAAGAGTTGTGTCAGGGACGGTGAGGGAGTCAGAGAGACCTTTAAGAAACTAAAGACATTGAAATGCTTTACAGTCATAATTAAACATTCCTTATCATCTACAGCATAAGCAGGAAATACTGTGGATGAGAATTTGGACAGGTTTCCCCGTAGCAAACCTCTCACTGAGAAACCTCTCCGTGTTTGGATGAGCGTGTCTTGTTTGGGTGTGCATGCGAGTTTGTGTACATTTCTTTCCCAATAATTTCCTGATCTAGATTACGTCCAGAGATTACATCCTCTCTGTCTCGGCATCTCTTTCTTTTTTATGTATTTTCCTGTCTCTTTCTCTTTTTATATCTCCTTCACTCCGCATGTCTCTCTCATTGTGTCTCTTCCTGTATTTGATTTTATTCCCATGCTTTTATCTCCTGCTCTCTCTCGTGCCTTTCTGTTATTTTGTGTCTCACGCCCAGTGTCTTTGCCTCTCCCGCTCTCTCCCTGTACTTTTTTTCTCCCTGTCCTCACTATGTCTCCCTCCCTTTCTTTCTATCCGTATACAGTTAGTACTCCCTCTTTTAATTCTGTGTGTTTTTGTGTAAAACCATGCTAAAAATTATCTAATCATAGCAAGTTTTAGGATTAGGCGAATACAACCTTAGACAAACCAGAACATATAAGCTTTTTCACCTTTTTTTAACAAAAATAAAGTCAAAAAGGAAAAAAATACTGGCAATACTAAGGCCATGTCCACACGTAGCCAGGTATTTTTAAAAACTGAGGTTTTAAATATCTTTGTCCACATGAAAAACGAAAAAGCCCCGTTAAGTGCTGTTAGAAGCCTCCTTAATCCACAGGGAGCCAATCAGAAGCCTAGAAAAAACGTCATTACCTCTTGCACTTTGTCGAAGTCTGACGGGTCTCGTCCGAAACCGCTGTCATGGTCTGTGTGTCCTCAGGGTTTTGTACAGTATGTAGCATCAGTGAGCTTCGTGGTACATTCAGGCACCTCTGTTCATTAACATAATGTGTGTGTAACTGCGTGTGTATGTACACGTATGCAACGTTAACACAGTCGCTAGTTTACTTTACGTACATCCACCATTGCACAAAATATCCTCATAAACAAAGCTGACATCAAATCAAGGAGACTAGCACACAGACAATTGCATCATCAGCACAAGGTGACATTACAACAAGCCAAAATCTCCATTTCTCCTGTCCACACAACACCACTGAAAACAGAGTTTTCCAAAAGCTCCGTTTTTAATGACCAAAACTGCGTTTTTGTGTGGACAAAAGGCGAAAACCGCAGCGTGGACATGGCCTAAGTAACCCCTTAATGCTTTCATAGTATTTAAGAAGGTAAGTTGCAACCAGGTGCTGCTAATCATCAGCTCTCGATTAACTGATCATCAACAGGTGCAAAGCAGAAGTTTGGGCAGTTTTTGGCTTTATTTTTGTTCAATAAAAAAATGCATGGTGGGAAAAAAAAAAAAAAGTTGTTGCATGTTGTTCGCTTCATGTCCTGTATCTCTGTCTGCATCTTTCTTCTGTTTTTCTCATTGCTCCCCCTTCTCTCCCTTCTCTCTCTCTCTCCTTTTATCTTTTACTCCTCAGGTCTCTTTCATTGTCTTTCCTTTCATGTTTCTCCTTGTCTGCATTTCTCTCCCTTTTTCTTCTATGTCCTTATAGCATTCTGTTGTTTCACTCTTCTCGTATCTCTCATCTGCCTTTATCTCATCCTTTCCTGTCTTTCCATGAATGTCCCTCTTTTCGGGTGTCTCTCTGTCCATGTATATTTCAGTGTCTATATCTCTATCTGTATCTCTCTCTTTTTGATACTCTCATTTCCCCATTTCTTTTCTTGAATCTCTCTTCTTCTCTGGTCATATCTCTCTCTTTCTCTCTTTTCCCCATTTTGTCTCATCTCATACTCTCTATCAGGTTCCCCTGTAACTCGCAGCTTGTGTCTCTCTTCTAGCATCTTTTTTTATTTTTTCTAGTATCTTTTCTCTCTTTATCTCTCTCTTGCTCAATGTGTTTCCCTCACTGTGTCTTTCTGGCTCTGTCTTTAACCCCCACTCTCTCTCTCTCTCTCTCTCTCTCACACACTTAAACACACACACACACACACACACACACACACACACACACACACACACACACACACACACACGTGTGCGAGTTTTTCTTTCATTCTTTATCTCTTTTTGGCTGCTATTAGAATAACTTTAGCTGACTTCAGTGTTTGTGTATGTAAAGGTCTTAGCAAAGGCCAGTTACTTCTAAGTCTTATCTAGGACTTGGTCTGTGTAATTTATTATAGAGGGATTGATTTGCTGCATTTTGATATGATATCCCTAGTGATAAAGTAAAATATTGCTGCACAGTTTCTCATACTGCATAAAAAACAAACAAACAATACGCCTGGGTTATACTTTCTACAATCTACACATACATGGTCCTATGACTGCATGGGAAAATTCTGGGGAATACTTGAGTGATTCATCAGATTGCCAGTTGCCTGGAGCAGCTTTCTATGCGAGTTGTGAAGTAATGAGCACGAAAAGTTAAAAAGCTCTAGTTTATGCATGTTTGAAATAACACAGAGAAGACTTTTGAAGGACACAACTGTCTTAACACGCGTAGCTACCTGCTCTGACTTGCTCTTCTTATCTGCGTGCATGCACACACTAATGGCATTGACTGAACCAAAGGTGTGCTGGGATTGATGTTACTGGTAGCAGATTCCTGCTGGTGCTTAAGCTTTGTTCACACAGCAGGAAGTATTTATTTCTTAAATTGGATGTTTGCCCGCTCTTGTCTCAGGCACAGACTGCAGATCAGGCAGAAGTGTCATCCGTCCTGATGGATGAATAGATACCTATTAACATGTAGATGGGTCATATTAAATAAAGTCCAGTCCCAGTCCGAATGTTTCTGGTGCTCATGATGGCAATAAAACTCCTCACAGCTTAAAAAAGCATTTTAAAAAGCAATATGGAGGCAGCCTTTAGCCATAGGATGGACAGATGACCAGTGCTTTTCTGTCTCATGAACACAGCTGCTTTTCCAGGACAACGCAGGACACCCAGAAACCGCTCTCGTCTCGTCTGGCCAGTGTAGTGTCACACACAGAAAGGCAGCACGCAGCTGAATAAATAGCCAAGATTTAAAGGCAGCATTGTGTTTAACACACTGTAAATCAGCAGCATGGTGAATAAAACGTAGGCTTATTAGAAAAGTCTAATAGCACTTATGAAAAGAAGGGCCATAAACTAGCTCTTGCAGTTTCACAGCAAACACCTGCTTAGTGTGGCATACTACTTACATTTTACGGCTTTGGAAAAAGTCAAACTAATATAATTTAATGTACTGTTAAAGATATTCATTATGTTTTTTGAATACGTAATATAGTGTGTGAGTGGAAATTTTAGACCTCTGGTCACCTGATTTGATATAATCCATGCTGCACTACTGATACTTTAGCCAAAGCCTCTCTGTTGTGTATTTTGGTTACTAGACAAAGCTCGGTGTAAACGCATTTGCTTTTTCTCATCACTATCGCCTCTGCTTTGATTCCACCAATACTTATGGCTGTGCACTGGGTTGATTTTGCTTTCCTCCAGAAAAGCTTTGCTAATGTATTGTAACAACATTATAGAGACAAAATAAATAAGTGGAATGTAATTTTAAAATGAAACACCAGAGCTTACAACTCTACTGGTTTTCTTCCAGAAAATGATGAAATGCGTACTGTGGGAGAGAAGCATTTTTTTTCCCCCTGGACTGTCTTGTGAAATGTAGGACAGGTGGTCATCTTACCTTTGTGGCTCATCTGCTCCTGGCATGTTACCTGACTGGTCAGACTAATGTGCTGTTACAGACCAATAGTTACTTGTTAGCTTTTATAGTACAGTAGCTAACTTTAATTAAAAAAAAAAAACTACTGTACGTGTGTCTTCCAGACATCCTGGGATGCACGCTTCATGCACGTGACGGTGTATGCTGGACATGTGACGTTACTTCCGCGTTAAAGTTTGTAACTCATATGTAGGGAATACGAATTACAAAATGTGTATCGTTTATTGTTATTTCATTTTGAATGATGTTAGCTCGTTGGCTAAATATTCCTAGTCTGGTTTGTGTAGGTAGTAATTGATCCTTCATACTCTGCCTGATCAAAAAGAAATTACTAAAAATAAATTTCTTTGGCTCGTATAGCTTTGAGTACAGCAAACAATGTGATGGTCGGTTCATGTGTGACAATAATCCACTGTGGTCCTTTAGTACATTCAGGTCAACAGCTGATTTCATCATTACATTTTGTTGCATTGCTGAGCCTAGACATAACCAACTGAAACAATCCCAGAATATCACCCTGCATCCAAAGCTTGTACAGTGGGCACTATAGTGCATGATGAGTGCATCACTTCATGTGCTTCTCTTCTTACCCTGACGCACCCATCGCTCGCATAGTGTCAGTCTGAACTCATCAGACCACATGACCTTTTTCCATTGCTTCAAGATTCAATCTTTATGCACTCTAGCAAATTCTAGCTGTTCTTTTTCTATGAAACTTGAAAACAAGTGGTTTTCTTATGGCTACACAGGTGTTTTATTTTCAGTCCTGTGAGATCGCGTTATATGTGTATGCAAATTTATTTACTTACACTATTAAATGCAACTTTGGTTTTCCTGTTGAAACCTTGACCAAGTGTTTAAGTGATCTCCATTCATGTATTTTTCTGACCATATTTTTTTTATGACGTTGACACTTCAGTACTCTCCATTTGGATTTTAATAATACATTCAGTTCTTAACCCAATTCTAGTCATTTCAAATCTCCTTAGTTGTTTTCTTTGCTTAATGCAAGCCAGTAATTTGACCTTTCTAAAAAAAAGTGAGTTCTTTTTTGACCAGGCTGTGTACATAGACATGTACATCTTTAGAGAGTTTATGACATACTAAGACTTGGTAAGACTATGCTAGTTAGTTGTATTGAACATAATTCCCCTCGCAATTTCAAAACTAAGATAAAAGTTGTTTTACAAAAAAGTGAAAGGGCAAAAGCTACATGCTACTTGGTGAAAAAGGGAAAATCTATACTCTTTTCATATAGCTTAATTATTGCCATGCTAGTTAAGTTAGTAGCATCACTACTTGTACCTGATTACTTTCCAACACTTGTACAGATGTTGGATTGGTGGAAAAATACTCAATTTGTTTTTCCATCCCCTTGTTAATGCTGTGATTTTAGGCTGCCTGACTGGACACGGCCACACTTGCCTGATCCCTGAAGAACAAACAAGCTTAATTACAGCTACCTGCAGTGATGATGCCTTTTTTTTCCTTTTTTTTTCTTTCTCCTGATTCTCATCTCCTCCTCTTTACTCACTCCTCACTCTCGTGTTGTTCCCCACTCACTCAGTCCCACCCCCTTACTCCCCGCGTTCCTTCCTCAAGTGTTTACCTCGTCCCACACTCGCATCCTGTTTATGGTGAGGACAGACGTACACACTACATAACTCGTATTACACGATACACACATATGTCCCAAAGATGTGCTATTTAATGTGGTTTTTCCCGAGAATCAAGCATGAAAGCTTTGGGTCTGCTTCATGCAAACATGGCCTCTGCTGGGTTTTTTTGTGCCACAGCTTTGAAAATCTGTCCTTCCAAAGCTGAGACTTGCTTTAAATGATCCGCGTGAAAATTGCTACTCCTTTTAACTTAACTCAGTAAGGGGAATCTGCATAGAATTACACATGTTGTAACCTCATTTTAGCTACATATTCAGGATAACCTAAGTGAAAGCTTGTTTTGTATAAGCGACAAGCGTCTCTTATGTGTATGATCATATACTGTACATGATGTATTTACCTCCTAAAAAAACTGTAAGGTCAATGTGTAGAGCTAATAACAAATACTATTATTGCACTATGTTTCATTTAAATGGAGAGACATGGTACGGTAAGTAACCACACAAGGATGATATAATTTGCTGCACTTGGGGTTGAGAGCAACTTCTCAGCTTTCTATTTAGGAATTCCCAATTGAGGAGCTGTTTTTGTTGTTCTGAGTTATATTAGGAAATCCATATGATGGTGCTAAGGGTGTCCTAAATCTCTGATTTATTTTCCCCGCGATGAAAGGTTAAGCAAATATTGTGAAATAAAAATCTAATATCAACACAAATGTGCTCGTTTTCCTTTCTGGGCCATTAAAATGCGCACCTGGCCTCTTGTTTGCAGTACCCTGGTGCAGCTCACGAGCCTCCTGAAGTGTCGCTTTATGTTACTATAGTTGATTTGCTCACAGCTCACCTCCGAGAACCCTTAAAAGCAGTATGTTGTGGCTATCTGGTGCTGCTTGTGATTGAGGCTCTCTAAAGCAGTACCTTGATGCACATTGGCACAAATAACCTTTGAGGTGTTATAAAGCAGTACTTTGACCTCAACACTGCAGAGATGAGACACTGCACTTTGGTCCTCTGGTCATTTGTAAGCTTCCTGGTGAAGCTCATCCCTGACAAACTATAAAGTGGTACTTGGTGGTTCTCTGCCTTTAATCTCTAGTGAGACAGCCTCAAACACTATACTGTGACTCTCAGGTCAGTACTTCGTACAGTACGTTGTGGTTCTCTGGCACAGCACATCTATTAGGCCCTCTTAACCAGTAGTTGTGTGTTTTTTGGTGCCGTTCTTTGGTGAGACCCTCCCATACAGTAGACTGTATCTCTCTGGTGCAGTTGTGGTTCCCTGGTGCAGCTCATTCATGAGGATCTCTGAACTAGTGCTCTACCTCCATCTTGACTTGTCTTTGGTACATTTTGACATCTTCATACACATCTGAGGCAATACTTTATGGCTTTCCGATGCATTGCTTTGTGGCTGTCTGGTTTGGCTCATCTGTTGCTGCAGTTTGTTCTTCGCGCCCTCAGAAATTGCACTTTCTGCTCAGTCGATGCACTCTGTCCAAGAGACTCTCTTAGAAACTACGGCCAATGTTGGCTCTTGCTCGTGCGTTAATGAATGTCTCGCCACACACAGAAACATGCTAGCGGATACTTGACACTGAGGTGAGAGAGCAAGGAATTGAAGAGGTGGCGTAACAACAAAATGTCACTTTGTCAATCTCAGCTTCCCGCAATTCACATGTGGGTGTGTTTGACCTTTGCACCCTGCCTACAGGCTTTCCTCTCTCACTTAATTATGATTGTTAGGTTGTTCCTGAGGGAGACCTGTTTGTGTATGGGTGTGTGTAGGTCGGCTGCAGTAAATCACTGCGATCCTTCCACAGCTGCTCAAAGGTCTCCCTATCTCCGTCTGTCTACTTTTTTTTTTTCTTTCCGCCCCCTTTTAACTTCTACCACAACTAGGCTTTTCCATGTTTTTTTTTTTTTCCTGCTAATGAGTTTAAAGGTAAATTACAGACATGGTCTTTAGCAGTTGGCTATTACACATGGTCAACACAGAGGGAAACTAAACACACAATAACATATGGCTTGTTTACCTTGTGTCTTGGTTTCAACATGCCCAGGAACTATACACTATTAATCTAGCAACTCCGCTTCTTACTTTCAAGACTGTTGCCTTGTATGTTCTTGTTCAGTTTAACATGCAGTGCATCTCACATCAAGTATTTATTGCGGGTAATTGCAAACAAGCTCTTTTAGCCTCTCTTTCTTGTGGTCTGCAATCTTTGTGGTTTGTTCCATCTGCTGCCGAGGTTACGCCACTATGCACTTCACTCGTTGTCTCTACAGCTTACTGGTATTGCATATGTAGCAATAATTCTTGAGGATGTGTACGGCTAGTACACAAAACTCTACGCAGGCAGGACAGCCATTATGCACGCATATTCAGCTAGTTACAGTAAAGACATGAGCGCGGTGAAGGCAGTAGCAGTGTGGGTTGGTCATTAGTTCAGTTATGAAAAAAGTAGTACAATATTGAAAATATATATCTGTGCAACAAGTTAAATAATGTTACACAAGGCTGTCTCAATGACTTAAAATGCTGTAACGTACAAAGCAAAAGTAAAAGTTTCCATAGTGTTAATGCTTTTGTGATGTGCACTTCCTTATTGTCATGCTGCACCTTTGATGAGGTTAAAATACTTTAGTGCTGTTTGCATTTGCATATTGTTTACCACCAATCAGCTCCTGTGGTGGAATTGTTTGGTGCCAGGTGTGTTTAGGAGGAACTTGGACCTCAAAAACAAATAAATGACTCATTCCTCTTGAAAGAAATATTCATCGTTGGATTTTCTGGCCCTTTAACAGGACTGTTGTTCACTTTATGCGAGTTTGGAAAGACGAAGTCATTACTGTCAGTGACAACAGGCTCTTCCAAGGTGGTGCGATATCACTTTGGTGTGAAAAAGGAATCCCTTTCAGCTGAAATGTTTGATGACTAGGAGGCTGGAGTTGTGACGCACGTCACTATTATCGCATCAAATTTCATTCATTACCAGAAAATATGCTCCTACCAGTGATGGCTGGTCATTATTAAAGCCATTACCTATTAAATGTGTTTAACTGCAGATATCAAGTTGCAGTCATCATTTCTAATCTTCAAGCATTTCAAATCTCTAATGTAAAAAAAATAAAATCTATTGGGAAATGTAAAGAATGTTTAACACAAAGATTTTTAACAATCACACAATCCAGTTTTATGGGTTTATGAACATGTTGGTATCGCAAGCCAGATACAGGCAGAGCCAGGAGGCCTACAAACTCACCCACTGAAATAGCTGACATAGTTTCTGCATTACTCTGTGTGTATGCATGTTTGTATGCGTGTTTATGTCTGTGTGAGCGAGTGTGTTTAAGAAACGAACAAAAACACACCCCTATTGTGGTCCCTTGGCTTAGCCAGGCTTCATGCTGCTCAAGTTATTTTATTTAATAGATTACTAAAAGGCCTGCTTTAATAGTGTACTTACAGTCTCCCGAGGGACCTTTAATGCTCACGGAGCCAACACACACACAAACACCGTCTCAAGTTCCCCCATAAATCCCTGCGTCATGGTCGCCGGTGTGTATTCCTGGAAAAATAAACATGCCCTGTGTTTTGGTGTGAAACTAATATGAGAGCAATTAACATCATTTTTTTTCTTGTTATAAGCAGGAAATAGCATAGAAAGAGAGATGCTTGTTTATACTTGCCTTAGTTTTCATTTGATCTGCAAGGAATACACACAAACACGGAAAATATGGATGAAAAATTATGGAGTGGTATGATGTGACTTGATGTAGTGGAAAACAGACATGGCATGTGGATGTAATAATGGATGCTGTGATGAAGTGCTCCACTCATGGTGCACTTTATTAGTAATACTAATACTGAGTAAGGCTTCCCTTTGCTCTTACAATAGTTTCAATTCTTCATGGCATGGATTCTACAAGGTGATGGGAAAATGCCTTTAAGATTCTGGTCCATGTTGACATCATGTACATCCTGGAGATTTTTCAGACATGTTATGAGTCTCCTGGGCGTTTCCTGGACTGGAAAGGTCACTGGAAATTATCACTTAGTGTCATGTTTTTGAAAGCCGTTTGAGATGATGTTTGGTTTGCGACATGGTGTGTCATCATGCTGGACAGAGGTGGAAAGAGTAATAAATGTTTGTACTCAAGTAAAAGTACTGTTACTTCTGTGAATTTTTACTGAAGTGCAAGTAAAGTTACCATTATAAAAATCTACTCAAGTAAAAGTAAAAAGTAGCTCATTAAAACTTTACTCAGAGTAAAAGTTACCAAGTTACATTTTTTAACAGCGGGGGTGGGATGGGGGATTCTAGTGTAGTTCAAAAAAGACAAGCGGATATAAATCTCAAACTAGTTGTTTTTAATTGAAGGAACAC
>JAQMYJ010000001.1:15676107-15687085 GCA_030014305.1 Clarias laeviceps | reverse complement strand
AAAAGTAGAAGTACACAAAAAAACTACTCAATTACAGTAACGCGAGTAAATGTAATTCGTTACTTTCCACCTCTGATGCTGGATGTAGTCATTAGAATGTGGATAAATACTTAAATAGGCTGTAGGATTCAAGCAATGGTAGACTGGTATTAACGAATCCAAAGCATGCCTATAAAACCTTTCCCACACCATGACACCACACCCACCAGCCTGGATTGTTTATACAAGCTATGTTCAGCTCATTGATTCATACTGTTGGTGCCAAATCCTGACCTTACCATCTGTGTGTCTTGACCGAAATCAGGATGAATCAGATCTAGGTAGATTTTTGCAGTCGTCAGCTTTTCAGATTTGGTGAACCTGTGCTCAATGCATCTTCAGTTTTCTGTTCTTTGGTAAGAGAAGTGAAATAGTAGCTAAAGCTTCCGCCATGATTTACTGCATTACACTGCTGCCACATAATTTGCTGATGAGATAACTGTGTGTTGAATGATGTGTACTGGTACTCCTACTGCAAGTGCTGAGTTTATGTTACAATAATTTATTATATGTATTGTGGTATCTTTTTGTCCTATTCTATACCATATATGTGAGTGAAATATACCCGTCCTTGGTGGGTTTCCTTCGGGTACTCCAGTTTCCTCCAAAGTCCAAAAACATGCAGATTAGGTTAATTGGCGTTACCAATTACCAAGGTTAATTGGGAGGAAACTGGAGTACATGGAGGACACGAACCAAGGACTAGGAGAAAAGTCCACACACAAAGACCCTGGAGGTGCGAGGCTACACTGCTGACCACTTTGCCACTTTGCTACCCCATATCAATATACGCCCACTCTGACTTAAACGAGGATGATTTGATCTGTGAAACGTGTTTTATTTTGATGTTTCATTTTGGACGTTTTTTTAATAAGTCAATCATTTGTGTGTGTGTGTGTGTGTGTGTGTGTGTGTGTGTGTGTGTGTGTGTGTGTGTGTGTGTGTGTGTGTGTAAAAGGAAAAACACACAGAATAGGAAGAAGGATCATTAAGGCTTATTAGCTGAAGGCCAGTGCCTGTAGGGGGTGGAGGAGACAGTGGAGAAAATCGTTACACCACAGTGTATTTTACGGTCTTTAATGAGTATGTACTGTAAGGGCTAAAGGTTAAGGCTAGTGCACCCGCTAGCACCCGCTGCAGATACAGGGGAAATAAACTGCATGAGCTAAGTTGTAAGAAGATCAAAAAGAAAGGCGCATCATGACCCACTCCTTCTCTTCGTTTTCCCTCGTCTCCCTCAGTCCTTTCCTTCACTACTCACTCTTTCATATTGTAATAGACCCACCTGAAGGCGTTCGATGCCGATGGGTCCTGCGCCGAGACGCTTTGTTTAGCAAACACTGCTTTGAATGGAGGTCATTCAGGACCCACAATACTACGGTAATATATTTGTGTTTATGCAAACGCAGACAAGCAGCACACATTGGCGTGGTGTGTGTAATGGTTTGTGTCGACAAGAAGAAAGGAGGAAAAAAAATCATCATTCTTCACATCTTGGCAATCGTTGAATGTTTTTCCAAGAACCCATAAATGTAATCAGTGCTGAACAGTTGATTGGCTCATTTGACAGCACTCTCAATTCGCTTGTGCTGTTCTGTTTATTCATTGTACATCATTTGAGTTTTTACAAAAGAGATGAAGAGCATGGGGAAAGATGTGTAATGGAAAAAGAAAGGGACTGTACATGAGGAGTCATGATAAATATAATAGAATCTCATTGTCCTTTTATTGAGGACAAAAAGAATCCTCAAACAATAGCAGGCAAAACAAAAAAAGGACAAAAAGAATCCTTAAACAATAGCAGGCAAAACAAAAAAAGGACAAAAAGAATCCTCAAACAATAGCAGGCAAAACAAAAAAAGGACAAAAAGAATCCTCAAACAATAGCAGGCGAAACAAAAAATATTATACTCTATAGTTTGTGGATTAGATGACGTCACTTAAACCCTGGATGATTTTTTTTTTTTTTTCCCTGAACGATCATCTGATGTCATGAGAAATATTTTAAATCTTGCATGTTCCACCACTCTCTGTATTATTCAATTACCTATCTGTATCTCTCTCCGTCTCTGACAGCGCGCATTAAGATGGAGGGTATGGGGTTACTCTGTGGCTCTTGTGGTCTTGGCGATGACGCTTTACCTTTCAGCCATTAGACTCGACTTTAAATCCAACTGTCCCTAAAGGGCTGCTAGTTATCTCTCTCTCTCTCTCTCAGAAAGCCATCCACTGATCCCAGGTGTATCTCCTTCCTCTTACCATTTTTCATCTGCACTTCAGCACTTGGCACCTAGCACTCGGCTCAAGGGAAGCTTCTTGCCGGACTGCGGCGAATCCTCAACTGTCTGCAAAAGACAGCGTATAATGATGGGAGATGTGGGGTCTATGGCAGGAGGTCCACAGGAAATATCTTTGTTAGACTGTCATTCAGTTGGAAGAAGTGCAGAGCACAGTTCATTAATTCAGCAGTCACATTGTGCACATACTGTAGTGTGCACATGCCATGTCTCAGCAGGGCAGGAAATAGTCTCTTACAAATAGTTCAAGGAGCAGTGTAGGGATAAAAATGGTCTATCGATAATGAACATATCAAGTTAAAATGGGGAAATGCACAATTGATTTACTATCAAAATGTTCTGATCTCATATGAGTGTTGGTGATATAACCAGAATTTTATATTACCATAAGGAATGCATTAACAGTGTACTGTAGAAATTGTAGCATGCCTTAATTGTTCATCAGTCATTGTAAAGGTGGCTTCATTGCTGATCATTTCTAATGAAAGAAGGCGTGACTTCATTGCACATCAGTCACAATGAAGGAGGGAGAGTCTTAATACCCATTAGTCCCTGTGTAGCCAAGGCTTAGGGTGCTTTTACACCATGGGCCTAAGCATCAATCACGGTTGACCCCAAAATTCAGACCATTTACGTAATGTGAACACATTAGTAGCCGGGCACGGATCAGCATACCATGCCTAAGTGAAACTGAAAAGGTTGTCTCAGACACAGTACAGCATACCTGGACATGGGTGGAATTAAATATGAAAGACAACCGTACCTGAACACGGAAGTGGGCCGCTGTTTAAAATGTGCTGTCATCAGTGATGTCGATCTCCTCCGAAATCTCCGAAGCGTGTGCGCATTCTCATCCTCCTACCCATGCAGCCATAGCTGATAAAGTAGGAAGGCACACGAGACCGTTGCTCTTGACATTTTTCCAAAATATAAATATTAGACATAGCACATAGGTTAGCGTCCTTGTTGTCTTGTCTTCGTGAGGGGAACAATCGTCTTCTAGCGTTAAAGTAGTCTTCGCTCATTCGGAGTCAGCTGAAGGAAAGCCAGCACTTTTTCTTTGATTAAAATAACTGTGCATTCTATCATTCTGTATTGCACTTTCTCTAAATACCTCGTCAAAACATCTTTAAATCTAGTCATCCTGAATTACTGGCTGCTTTAAATCCTTATGTCCTGATAGTAAAGTCTATTAATTCGACATCCAACTTGGCCCCTGTCCCAGGCAGTTATTTTCATTCCAGGCCTCTATCTACTCGAACGGGGAGAGACCAATATATCAGAAATGGTAAGATGATTTAAAATGTCTGTTAAAGTTGGACAAAATGCAAGAGATGTAAAAAATCTTTGGTCTCTGCTTCCCGTAACCTTACTTTTAGGTTCCCATACTTGCATGTCAATGTTGGAATGTTAGGCCAGGTCTTTTTGCTACTGTAACATGTTAAACAACTTGTATAATCCATGCTGGAATGCATATGCATATTTCCCCCATATTTCTCCCAGTGGCCTGTCTTGACCCATCCTGTATCTGTTACTGTCTTTCATGTGTTTTATTTTTGATGAAGATGTGTTATGTCACAATACAAGACACACACTTCTGCTGAGATAACTTTAGTTTATCCTTTTGTTTCATGACCTAAGATATTATATTTAAAAACCTCTTAGGAGACATTGTAAAGTGCATCTATACATTAGAAACTAGTCTTGCTGTAACTGGAGTAATCAATAACAAAATAATTTTCCAGGAACTTGTTTTTTTTTCTTATTGATTAGTTGCTACAGCTGGACTGCAATCGTTGGTGGTCATTGATGCCTCACTGATGTATAAATTCAGTTATTCTCCTCTAGTCAACCACCTGAACAGGCACTATTGTTGGAAAATATTTTGATTAGAAGTGTCTTTGAGTAAAAATGTTTTACAGAGTTTTTCAGACTCTGGCTCTATGTAAATTGTGTCTTAATTTATAATTGTTTTTGGTTTGTGTTTAGGAGCCCAACAATGGCACGGTCGGTCTGGTCACCCTGAAAGTGGATCCTGAAGGATTCTTCCTCTACTGGAATGGCCCAAACATGGTAAGTGTTTTTTTTCTTCTTCCCCCTTTTGCATTAACTTTCATTTATTAACAATGGAATTAATTGGTTCATTTATTTTATTTTTTCTGGCATATTTTTTCTTAACAAAAAAAAGTATTCCACCGTAAAACTTCTGAAGCATATTTCAAACACTTTTACGTGTATCCCTGTCTGACAAATCTGAAGATTGTTTGAATTTGGTGCTTTTTTTTTTTGTCTCATGATAATTAATTGACGTTCAGCTAACTGGTGCTTGTGAATGCAATTTAAAATAGCATATTAAATATAATCTAAGAGTTTGGGCCCTTTAAGGTCTAACAATTAATCTTAACGACGAATTATAACAGAAGCCTATGTGTTCATACAACGAAGCGTTCAATTCAAACCAGGGACTTCTGATGAAACTTCTCATGAATGAAGGTGTAAAACTGATTACATTTACAGAATACTGTAATCAGTACTGTGTTGAGCCACAGTAAAATATTTAAATTGTGCAAATGTTTTAAAGAAGGCCGTATGTCCGTGGAGGAGCCCGCTATTTTGAGCTCACTGCTGTCGTTCCCATGAACACTGAACGAGGGGCGCGCCCGGCTTCCTTGCAGAAGAGACGCGTCTGTCTGTTGGAACTGTACACACAATCATTCACGAATACCACTTTATAGCACATTAAAGGAACTCACTTGGGAGTTATTGCCACACCCCCACATGTCTGACCTCACTCCAAGCGTTCATGGTATCCAAGCACTAAGCACTAGTGAAACACTGTGATAAGTGTATTAATGATGCAGGGGATTATATAGAGAGAAAAAGAGTGACTTTACTCTCATAACTGTGTTCTGTACAATCAAAAGTCCTGGTTTGACTTGAACTTGAACTGACTTGACTTTTTTATTTATTTTTTCTTTTTCTGAAAGAATGAAATACAAATAATTACTTAGATAATCAATTATGAAAAATTATATGGAATAATTGTTACATCTTGAAAACAAATGATAAAACTCACAGATATCTAACCAATCATGGAAAATCTTGTCTGCTTAATGATGAAGTGTCATGATTTTCACTAGTAATCGTAAGTTCTGGGTTGCATTAGGTGTTAATTTTGGGAAATTTTAAACCGCCTATTTTTAGCTAATCTGTTGCAAAGTAACTGAATGTATCTAATTCCAACTGATTGTGTTTTCAGGTTGTCCAGTTTAGCTTTTATTCTCCTTTCACTAATACCCGTTTCCACTGAATGTTGTCCTCTTCTCCAGTCACTCTTTTATCTGCTTCGAGTTCCAATTAATGTGCATCATGTGAGTGCTCATGATGTATTTGGATTCGATCCAGCGAAGTCAAAACACACTCTCGCCCATCCTTTCGCTTTTGTGCTCTTTATGGTTTCTCTCCCTGTTCTTTTCATCTTGTCAGTTAAGGCATGTATGGCATGTGTTTTGTGCAGCTATAGTCTCCCGTGTATTACGATTCGATTTCCTGTAATTGGTTGTCATGTGATACTGCGTTCAGTAAATGTGCATTTGAGCAGAAGACAAAAACAGAACTGTAAGAAACTGTTTGAAGAAAAAAAAAAAAGAAGTATGCAACTTTTTGTGTGTTTTCTTAAATAAATTAAGGGTTTAAGACAGATATAATGTTTTCTTGTAAGAAAGCTTACTTGTGTATATACTTTCACACAAAAACTGAAAGTCATTTCTTTAGAAGATGAGCTCCGTGTGTGTGTGTGTGTGTGATGTAGTATTAGGACACTAGGGCAAGCTTCGCCTGAGGAGAAGCAGTAACCCTGTTTGGCGGTAGGAATAAATGCCCAAGGGAAGCCAGCCTCGTCTATAGAGGAAGGAGGACACCTCATCTTGTCTCTTCAGTAACTGCATACTTTTAGATTTAATGGCGCTATTATTATATTTAATAATATCATTATCACGCGTACCTTTTTCTTTTTTTTTTTTGCTTCTCCTTCTAAGTAGCGTAAAGTTGTTAAAAGTCAGTTGCACTTCCACGAATCCACATTTGTCCTTCTCTAACCTTTCCATTCTTCTCCATTACTTTTGCTGGTAATGGATTCAAGCAAACACTAGCTTGAGTCTAGCTAGTTCTTTGTGTCTGAAAGTGCTTCTATAAGGTGTGGTGGTGAGTAAGTATGTAGAACACTGCAGCATAGTTTTTGTTAGTAAAAGGAAAACACACCCTGTTGAAATCCTCCTCCCAAGTATTCTTCTATTACTATTCTAGGACTACATCCCCGAGTCCATTAATACAGCCTAGTACAGCACACATTGTGCTGTATGAAGCTGTTTCGTGGTCTACTTACTGTGGAGAAAAACATTTCTCCCCTGATGGTTCTCTTCCAAGATGATAAAACTTCATCACTGGATGGTTTGTTCAGTATGAGCATAATGTAAATCTGTATGACCTACACAGTCACCAAATCTCCTGAACCTGATTAAATGCCTATTAGAGATTTTGGAGTGATGTATTAGACAATGTTCTACACCATCAAAATATCAGTTGAAAGAGCCTCTTTTGGAAGAACGGTGGTGCTCTTTATCATGCAGCTCCAGAGAATGTCTTGATCTATCAGCTCCTGTTTACATATTAGTTTGATTTTCCAGTTGTTCAGCCTTAAAATATAGTTAGATATAAAAATGATCGATAATTTATTAATTTATCTTAAATACAAGATAACCTTAAGGGGCCGGGTACATGTCTGGAGAAATCTGCCGCACCAGAGGCTTTTCTTCTATTTCCTCTTGTGTAACCTTGTCAATTTATCATTAAACTCGTATGTTTATACATTTGTTGCACAGCATTTCCTATTGCACAAAAAGAAATTAACTGGCGATGAGTGATTAAATCAGGCGGGCAAACCGCTTAGAGGGTGAATAGGGCATTGCACGCTATATATATATAAATATAAATAATTCATCCGATAACAATCCAATTAATCTAATTGATGAACTATAAATGAGAGATAACACACGATGCTGTTCTTTTTTTATGCAAATAAAAGGCTTTGTTGAAGGTGACTAATTTTCTAGAACCGCATATCTCGTAGTGTTTTATTCCTGTTATGCAATTTTTTTTTAATTATTAAAGAATGACATCATTAAACAAGAGGAACTATTCATTGGTTTATTAAAAAAATGTATTGATTTGAAACATGCATGTGGAATATAGCGGCTATTAACATTATTTTTCTCACCAGGCTTGCTTAGATTTTTTTTTTCTCTTGAGATGAAAATGCTTCTAATGTCCTTGAAAAAACTGCAAAATGTACTATAGTTTTCCGTCTTGATGTTTTAACAGTATCAAAGTTTTAAATAGCAGCTGATACTGGAGACCTCCTACTATCCTAAAATAAATATTTCCTTATTGAAAACCACGCCAAGAATTGCCCATGTTTCAATCCTGTTCAGGTGGACATTTCCCCGTGATTTACATTTATATGGCAGTATGAAAGTATGTAAACACCTGACAATTCCACCGTCCCCTTTCCTGATGTAGTCCCCCTTTGTTGGTGTAATAACCATCAGGAGCGTGGCTGTGTTCATTCAGCTACAAGAGCAGTAGTGGGGTCAGGCTTTGATATCACCATTGCAGTTAACTAAAATGGTGCAGTCAAATTTTAGTACATCCCAGAGGTATTCTGTAGGGTTGAGGTCAGGGCTCTGTGAAGGTCACTCGAGTTCTTCCACTCTGACTTTGGAAAACTAGGTCTTCATGGACTTTGTGCACTGTGATGCTGTCATGTTAGAACAGGGTTTGGGCCCTTTTGTTGCAGTGAAGTGAAAGTGTAAAGGAACCAGACATGGGTGTGATTGTCAGGTGTGCGCATTCATTTGGCTACATAGTGAAGCTGTAGCCATAAACAAAATAATGGATGATAAGAAGTGAATTTAATATAAATCAGTGATTTCCAGAACTACCATTTGACCTGCTAAACAGGGCGGTGGTTTAATTTTGATCAGTGGCTCAATATATATTATTATTCTAAAAAAAAAACTATAATAATGTCAGGATAATATAAGGATATGTGCCATCATCACAAGTGTATCCTTAGCAACAAGAATTATATGTGGATATATCCAAATATTATAAGGTTATTATATTTGCCTGTGATGATTATTTTTTTGTTTGTTTTTGTTTGTTTGTTTCTTTCTTTCTAAATAATCTTCATTCTGTGATATTTATTTATTCCAAGGTAAGTTCCAAGATATTCATGTACAAAAAGTGTCAGACCAAAAGTAAGCACGATTAGGTCATAGCATAAAGTCGTCACGTTCTGGTGTATTCTGGCAAGCACTTACTGAAAACAAGCAAAAGAAAAAAAAAATCAATTAAGCATGATGCACAACAGCTGCAAAACTCTTGCAAACAGCTGGATACTTTTGACTTGGATCTTTTACTCCAGGGATACTTTTGACTGCACTTCATGCAGAGTACAAGTTTAAGAATAAAACACACCACCAGAGAAGCTGATGAACTCTATTCACTTCGACAGCGCTGGGGTTTGCCCTTGTCAAAAATAATGCCAAGATACAACAAGCGATCACCTGCTGGTTGTTAAACAAAAAGATGCACGGGTGGCCTTGAAGAGTAGAAGAGTTTAAATCAAACATACCCCTAAAGTTTTTTGTTTTTTTTTTTTTTTGGTCCTGAGGTACATATTTTAAGCCTGACATGCTTTTATTTAGATTGAGACAGCATGTTCTTCACCAAACTGTAATAAAAAAAATGAAAGGCATTTTTATTGATTATTTGTATTACTGGAGGATGACTCTAGTCACCTGCATTTTCTCTCTCTCTCTCTCTCTCTCTCTCTCTCTCTCTCTCTCTCTCTCTCAGGAAAATAGACTAGAAGAAATTTGGAAGATATGGAACTGGAATATATCTCTCTGAAAAGCCATTATTTTACATAATTGCCTTTTTATTTAATTTAGTAATAATTTACTTTATACATGAATGGACCATAGTTGATTTTTTTTATGTTGAATTGCATGTTTAAGTACATAAATAAATAAATTGGCTTCACAATCAAACTTAAGCACTTAGTAGCATACTACATGAAATCAGTTCTTTCATTCCTTTCTTCATTAGATGTATTTGCACACATTGTTGTGTGTGTTTGATGAACCATAACTTAAAGAGCTCAGTTTACAGATGCCCCAAAAGTTGCCCTTGGACTTCCATTACAATTGAGTTTGGAGTAGGTTTTCAGTTTTTACAATGCATGAAGGAACATATTAAGTGAGTGAGTGTATTAATCACAGAGATTAGGTAAAAAAAAACAAAAAAACACCACCACCCTGTTGTAGAGTAGGAGTATAACAGTATAACATCACTGTGATTCATTTATTGTAGACATAATGTGTTTAAAGTATCAAGTATCCTGTTAATGCGGACGATAGCGAGTCATTCCACAGCGTTGTTGCATGTTCAATTCTGATTGGTTAGAAGGTTATACTGTATGGTTCATATTAATGCACAAATTCTGACACAATATGGTTTCTATAGTAACGGCCAATCCTGGGATTTGTATGCTGGAAGTGTCACATAAACAAATACACAGTTGATAGAAGTTCTCCATGAGAAGATATTCAACGTTTATGAAAGGAGTCTCCAGTGTCAGAGCATTGTAACAGTCAAGGGGTAAAGCCGAAACTTTGTGTTTTCCATGCAGGACAGACAGCTTTGCATTTTATTAAGGCTTGCATTGGTAAGCTATTAAATGCTTTGCCATGTGCCCTTTTTTATATAACAGCGTGTTCCGTTTGTGTTTTACCTTTTGATCAGTCATTACTTTCTGTCAATATTTATTTCGTTTTTGAGAGTTTCAGTGCTTTGTGTGAGATCCACTAAAAAAAAGACAAAGAAAAAAGCCCTGGAGACATTAGGTGTGAGCTACATTGTTTAATCTTCTTCCGTGCCAAGTCATTTAACAGGAAGAGAGAAGGATTACTGTGTGTATCTGCTCTTGCTCCACATTGACTTGACAAACGTCTTGACTTAACGCTCACTCAGTCTGAACATGGATATTATTTTAATACAGACGCACATACAGTTTATGGCCATGAAATTATTCTAATACCTGTTTGCATTTAATTTAATCTGATGAGAGCTAGCTTGTGATCTTGGGTTTGCCAATGACCTAATTTTTATTTTATTTTATTTTTTTGGTGCTTTTATGTAATGTAACTCCATAATGGATTAGCAACTGTAAGTGCTTTTCTGTTTTAGCGTCTTCATGTTTAGTGTGAGGATGTGGCTTTAGGGCTGTGGTCCTAATGGAAGCGTGGTCAGTGTGATTGCAGGGATAATGGTGTGCTGTTGCTTTTGTCATTCGTCAGTCAGCTTCATTGGCTTCATTAGGGGTTGAAGGCGATCAGCACTAGACTAATAGTTAGCAGTGGTAGACTACATTAGCATGTAATCAGCTACCTAAATTTTACCTTTGTTTAGAGACACAACCATCTGTTCTCTTTCTGCCTCACTTGTCTCACACACACACACACACACACACACACACACACACACACACACACACACACACACACACACACACACACACA
>JAQMYJ010000001.1:15631896-15651744 GCA_030014305.1 Clarias laeviceps | reverse complement strand
TCGTCTTTGAGATGAACGTTTTCTAACGCATTTTTAGTCAATAAAATGTTAATACAATAGTACATAATTTGACCATTGATTTTGTGACATTATAGGGGAAGCTGAGCTTCCCTTGCAGTCTTAAAGAAATCGCCACTGCTTGATGGTATCCAAGCACTAGTGAAACGTTGGGATAAGTGCATTAGTGTAGCAGGAGATTTATATAAATAAATAACTTTCATACTCTCATAACTGTGTTCTGTTTTTCTCAGTCCCAGTTTAACTTGAACACCCCTCATACTATATAAGGGATTGGTTTTTTTTTTTAATTCTTTAAAAAAAGACAATAATATTGAGGATGTTGCATGAAGAAGAATTTTTATTTTAAATTAGGTTTATTTACACTCCGTCTATTCTGTTCTGCTTCTTCTTCTTCTTCTTCTTCTTCTGTCCTACAGGGAACAGCATCCAGTGAAGCCAGTGCTACAGAAGCGATGTCCACGCTGGTAAACTACATCCACCCAGTCAAATTCAAATCCTTCAAATGGGCAGCCGGTGTGTGTGTGTGTGTGTGTGTGTTTCATTTCATCACGAGTTCTGTAATGTGTAGTATGTAATATTATCAATCATACGTGTTTTCTTTTTATGTGGTTAGAAAGGCGTAAGTATTATGAAATGTCGTCCTTTGTTGAGACCAGAGCCATGGACGCCCTGAAGAGTTCCCCCGTTGATTTTGTGGAGTATCCTTTTCATCTGTGTTTGAGTATATTATAACTATGCCTCAATTTGGTTAGCTTCTGTTTATCTGTGCTAACGGTGCCAACCACAGCAAACCTGGTAAAGAAGTCGTCTGCTATTTCCCCTGTCCTCAGGAATGGGGCTTCTCTTTTGCGTGAGATTCAGCCGTGTCTGTGGAGTAGCTCATATTCAACTAATTTATTGTTAGATAATTCTTTGTGCATAACATCATGTCACTGTGAACATGTGGTTCTGTTTTCCTGAACTCCATGTGTGTTCAGATACAATAAGAATCAGTTGAGTCGTATCTATCCCAAAGGCACACGCGTGGACTCCAGTAATTACATGCCTCAGCTCTTCTGGAATGTAGGCTGCCAGATGGTGGCGCTAAACTTCCAAACTCTTGGTGAGTCCAGCTCTTGTCTAGTTGTCAGTGTTATTCCTCTGTGTCTGTGAGAAGGTCCACTTAATGGACCTGGACATCAAACACTTTCACACTCATATGTAACAAGCTGAAGATTTTCTGTAAAAGTGTGAAGTGTTAAAAATCTAAAAGTGATTTTAAAAACCAACACATTTTATTCCGATTATACTAGGGTGTGAATAAAGATAAATATTACATAATGCATCAAAGATGTTTGTCATTGTCAAGATATTTTTCCATGATTATTTTATTCCTTGTTTTCTATTCTTTGTCTTGATGCTGTGTGTCACTTATATTAACTCTCTTTCTTCAATCTTTCTCTTTTCACAATAAAACATAAATGTTAATTGAATGATATGTGTTTTTTTGGGATGGTGGTTTTTTTTTGTTGTGATGTTCTCGTTGTTACTAAGCATAAACTGTGCTTAATTTATGCTTAGTAAACGTGTGCATAAGGTCCGTTGCACTTAAAAAGCACTAAAGTTAACATGAATTAAGACAGAGACACCAGGATACAAAGTGACTTCTGTTTGTTTGCTTCAGATCTGCCCATGCAGCTGAACATGGGTGTGTTTGAGTATAACGGGCGTAGCGGCTACCTACTCAAGCCTGAGTTCATGAGGCGCGTAGATAAACATTTTGACCCTTTCACTGAGGAAATAGTGGATGGCATTGTGGCTAACACGGTCAAGATCAAGGTAATGTACCGTGTGTACATATATTATAATTCATATATTATGTGTGTGCTGATTTATATACGTATTTTCTCTCTCTCTCTTATAACTAGATCGTGTCTGGTCAGTTTCTTTCTGATAAGAAGGTTGGTGTTTATGTTGAGGTGGACATGTTTGGGCTGCCCGCTGACACCAAGAGGAAGTATCGCACCAAAACCACTAACAACAACACAATGGACCCAATCTGGGAGGAAGAGCCTTTCGTCTTTCTTAAGGTCACTACTCTGCAGATGTTATAAATATGCATACATGTCTTATGGATTAGATCTGTACCATATAACATTTGTTAAATGTCACTATAATGATGATCCTTACATCACTGCCAATCATGAAAGTCTACAGTACAGGATTGTGTAAAAAAAAAAAAAAAAAATTGAGCCACCCCTGATTGGTTCAAAATTGTGGCTGATGTTCTGATGCCCATGAACCTAAACAGGGAGGTGTAAGCTGTGCTCTTTTTGCACCATACATAGTGCTGAGTAGTCTTCCTGAACAATTCAAATTTAGTTTCATCAGTCCACAAAACGAATGGCTATGATTATAACCTCTGTTTCCTGGGGTTAAACTGAGGAAGAGGTACAAGGTACAACACGTATCATATGTGATATCAAACCCTCTCATGTCCCGGCTGAAGGGTTTTACTTCATGCCGGTACTTTTTCTAAAGTAAGGCAAACCTGTGGTGACATAGGTGACTGACCTACCAGACATCGAGCAGAAACTGGTTCATCCAAGTAGATGTCTCTGTCTCTGTCTGGAATGTGTGAGAGGATGAGCTATAGTTGCCTCTGTGCCACCACTGTGTTCGCCCTCCCCTTACCGAGGGTGGTGCTAGCTTGAGTTAGGTAATTTTTTTCGCAAAGCTGGGGAGAGGAAAACCTGCAGTGTTTGGACGGGTGGAGAGTGGGAGCAGATACCTCATGGTTATGCGAGGGTGCCAGATAAGCCGCCAAAGATGGCTCTGTTGACTTCAGGTTAACCAGCCCCACTTTATCAGCTCCGTCCAACTCCAAATACTGTCCATGCAGAGGTGAGCTATTCCACCTGCAGCTTCTCGCAGTATCACCTGTGATGACGCCGTGGATGGCTGTCTTGTTGTGGAACTCTTTTGTGTCTTACTGTTTTTGTTAGTTTGCCCCATTTATTTATTTATTTTTATTTTTTTTCAAATGTAATCAGTTCTACAAGTTCAACTGTTTTTTGATTATACAGACATTTTGTTGAATATTGTAACTGGTGGAGCAGCAGCACTGTTGAGATGCTTTAAGAAGAGTAGGTTGGCGGAATTTCAGAGAGCGGTTTTAGAACTGCGCTGCCTATTATCCATCTGGTGAATCTCCGCGCTCTACCCAACAAAATGGAAGAACTACTTCTGCTCTCTCAAAACTAACTTTTCAAACTGTGTAGCTGTGTGTTTCATGAAAACCTGGCTGAATGAAGCCAATTCTTGGGAACATGCTACATCTGCCGGGCTTCCAGCTGTTTAGAGCAGATCATGACACAGGATCAACAGGGAAATCGCAAGGCAGCTGGACATGATTTTGATCACAAACATGGAGCAACAACACGCGGACTTGTTATAATTATTATTGGTGATTTTTTTTTAACAAAGCAAACCTCACATGTGAACTGCCTAAATTCAAACTGCACATTACATGCACCACCAGAGAAAGAAATGTTTTGGACCACTGCTACGCCACAATAAATGATGCATATTGTTCTGTCCCCAGAGCAGCTTTAAGACGTTCTGACCACTGCCTGGTTCATCTTCTCCTGACCTAAAGGCAAAAACTTAATACTGCTAATACTTAGTTGGACAAAGGAGATAAGAGTGGCTAAGAGGAGCTACTCTGAAACTGGTGAACCAGTTGTCTGCAATTGACACTGCTTCAGTGTGGAAAGGCCTACAAACCATTATTAACTACAAGACACCATCCCCCAACTCTGTAGGGAATCAACAACTGGTTGATGACCTGAATTAATTTTATTGTAGTCTTGAAGCTCCTGGTCTTACACCACACACCTGTTCAGACCATCTCTCCACACCACCATTAACACCTCAGGCAACCCCCCCCCCCTCACCGTGCTGTACTTGAGGTCTGTAAACAGGATATTTATTAGATCTTCCATAACATCTGTGGTCATGAAGTCGTTTGAAAGACTGGTGTTGGCTTATTTAAAGGACATCACTTAAGCAGCAGCTAGCAAACTCTACAGAATAAGATGTTCCAAGCGAGGTGAAGAGCGTAAGAACTAAGTCAACTAGAGTTTGCCTGCCTTTACTGCTTGAATAAACGTGTCTTCAGCAAGGACATGAGAGTGCATGATGTCTAATACGATATGTTATACCGAGTAAAAGGGAACATTTTCACAGGAGCGTTGCAGATTGCCAAGGTGCTCTTTGGTGTGTGGCGATGTATCTTTTGGAGATCAGCAGCTTCCTCCATGGCATTATATCATGAGTAGAGATGTTTGCCAGTTTCAGAGATGTCACAAACCTTAAGCTGTTACTCTTGCGTTGTTTTTTTACCTCATCAAAGGTTCTGCGTTGTGCCTTTGGAGTCATCTTACTACTACTACTACTACTACTACTACTACTTACTACTATAGTACTAACCTGTCTCCATTTATAACCAGTTTGTCTAAGTGTCAACTGATGGATGCCTAAACACCTACTTTAGATTATTTTGTATTCTTTCCTAGCCTTATGCAGATCAACTACAGTGGAGCCTGTGGAACAAGTAACCTGGTTAGCGAGCGTTCCACGAGACTTAATAATAATAATAATAATAATATAATAATAATAAGAGAAAATAATAATCTTATAATAATAATAATAATAATAAGAGGAAAAAATACTAATAAAATTTGACTCAGATTTTTAATGAGCAAGTCTTTATATATGAGTACCAAGTATCATTGAGTATCATGTGGCACGTGAACTAAGCCAATGGTTGTTTTCTCTTGCGCGCTGCGGAATTGTGGGTAATCGTCTCCCATGCTCGGTCTCAGCACTCTTGCGTCACTCATATAGTCATCATCCGCATGCGCGTGTACTGTTTAATATAACACTGCGACCACGTGTGTGCTCATAAAGCATCTTTTATTTTGTGTTTGTATGAACACACTTGTGTGAGTGAGTCTCTATACAGCAGCCCCTTTTCCTCCTTGTCTGGAAGCTAGTGGTGATTTTTGCACGCGCTTGTGCAAGTGAGAGTCTCTATTCTGTAAACTGTGTGTGTGTATGTGTGTGAAAGTCCTCCGACACAAGACCCCCCTCCCCCTTTCCCCCTCCTCGCCTCTTTTTGGTCTTTTCAAAGGTACAGTGCAGGTTAATTTGTTTTATTTTTACTATATATTTTGTATTCATTATTTTTATATGAATATTTTTGGGTTGTAGTGCGAATCATCACAGTTTTCGTTATTTCTTATGGTGAAATTAGCTTTGATATACAAGCATGCTTCCAGAGAGAATTCTGCTCGCAATCCAAGGTTCCACTGTACTTATGATCAAATGTTTTCAGAGATCTCATTTTTGTGATGCATGGTTCACATCAGCAGATGCCACTTATGAACATCAAACTTAAATGTTTGTGTCTTATGAATCAAAGTAACTCTAAAACACCCCCCAAATTCATTTCATTAATTGGACTTCAGGTGTGCAAACTACTGACTTCAATTAGCTTTCATTGAAGTAATTAGTCTGTGTGTACACTTATTTTTTCCTCCAGTACTGCAAATGTTTAATTGGTGTGTTCAATAAAGACACGAATGTATAATTGTCTGTGTGTTATCAGCTTAAGAATGTTGTGTTTGTCTTTTGTTGTGATTTGGATGTAGATCAGATCACATGTTTTGGCAAATTAATGCAGAAAATCAGTTAATTTCAGGGGGTTCACATACTTGTTTTTGCCACTTTATCTAAATAAGACTCCCTCTCTAATCTTTTTCTTGATCAAGCTCTCTTTCTCATTGTAGGTGGTGTTACCCACACTAGCATCACTAAGAGTAGCTGTCTTTGAAGAGAACGGGAAGTTCATAGGCCACCGGATCTTACCAGTGGTGGCTTTACGCCCAGGTCAGTACCAGGTTTGGAACAAATACATGAATGAAATTAATACTGTAAAAAGTTAGTTGAAGTGAATTGAACTGATTACAACAATACCACATCCAAATGTCTCAGTTCCCTGTGGTCCATGCATTGTTAACATCTGGAGGAGTAACATTGTCTTATGCTTTAAAATGGACATTTAACTAGACTATTTTGCTTTGTAGAGAACAATATGCATTTTTAATTGCATTTAATTTGTTCTACACAAGAACACCACACATAGCTAGACATATTTAATCATGGTCATATTGTGTGATTTTTATTTTTGTGTGTGTGTGTGTGTGTGTGTGTGTGTGTGTGTGTGTGTGTGTGTGTGTGTTATAGGATACCATTACATTAATCTGAAGAATGAGCTCAATCAGCCACTGCTTTTTGCCTCTCTCTTTGTATACACTGAAGTTCAAGACTACATTCCCAATGAGCACCAAGGTGAGGCAACACATACTGTATCCCATGAGCCCCAACAGGAAATGTCATATAGGCCATTTGTACTGTAAGATGTACAGCTGTTTCTCTGCCTTGTTTTCTTGCAGCCAAATAATTTGACCCTTCTGAAATGGCACTTTTTTATTTATTAAAGAATGAATAAAACCTTATATTTATTTTTACCATAGCAGTATATTAGTATATACAGTACAGTACTGAAAAATGTCTTTCTTTTGTGTTTGCAGCACTTTGCATTCACTGGAAAAGTTTTTTAAATCTTAGTTTCTTTAAAATATTTTCTTGTTTTGTAACTTTCTAGATATATGAGTTTTATTATAGAGTTCTGCAATCATTGTTCATCTCAAATCCAGTGCAAAGGAGCAAATAGTTTTTTTCCTATCACAGATGGTCTACGCCATCACCTGTGACTAAAGCATCATGTATTTAAGTGTGTGACCCTGTCTATGTCTGTCTGTGTTTAGAGTATGCAGAGGCTCTGACCAATCCAATCAAACATGTGCTGGATCAGAGAGAGAGGCAGCTAGCTGTGCTCATGGTGGATAACGATGACATCCGTAAGGTGGGGAACAAAATTTAATTAACTATAATAAAATATAACTCCAAATTTTTTTTTTTTTCTTTATCTGCCATGTGATATGTGTGTGTGTGTGTGTGTGTGTGTGTGTGTGTGTGTGCGCGCGCGTGTGTCTGTGTGTTTGTTTTCACAGCAAGGACTTGTAAAGCCAGAAGTAGGAGAGAAACCAGATTTCAGCCTTGTATCTAATGAGTTCCCGTTCGCTGTGCCACCACCAACCCTCCCACCTTTGGTGGCTGAAGTACTGACTGCTCCAGGTAAAGAAAAACTAACAATAAAACACATGGCTCCCTCTCATGCACTATCACATGTTTTGAGAAGAATCCATGTTTTGCATATGTGGGCCTGTCTGACATGACATCCCATCTCACCTCATGCTTGTATACTTGAGTGACCTGCTTCTCATTGTGTGTAATACTTCAGCCACAAAAGAGGACCTGGTCGGCACTGTATTAACAGGTAAATCATCATAATCATCCTCGTTGATCATCATTTTTGTCAAACTCACAGCACTGAGTCGAGACAAATTTCTCTCGATGTGAACGTAAGTGTTTGTATTACAGCGATCAGTCCCCAGTCCATTGAAGACCTGAAGCAGGAGAAGTCCTATGTCAAGTTGTTGAAGAAACAGTGCAAAGAACTGAAGGGACTCCGCAAGAAACACCTCAAAAAGGTACAAACACAAGTTTAAATTGTTTTTAATGTCTTAATGTCATGTTTTATTATGCATTTTGTTTACATGTTTACAGGCTTTATTCTGTAGCTGTTGTCCAGCAGTTGTCTGTTAAACGTCATCATTCTGTGTTGATAAAAAATTAATAGGGCTGTCTTTTTTTATTTTAATTAATCTTTAGATGTATTTTAATATTAATATTATGTGTGTTAGGTTGAGGTTAGGTTCAGTCTTATATAACTCCCTATCTGGTATGAGTCCACTATGACGTATGTACTGAATTCATGAAGATAACATAATAGTAGCATGGATACTACAAAGTGCACTGTATACCCAGTTTAAGGGCATTTAACTGTCCCATATTTCACTGTTTCTTTAACAAGCTGACACAGGTCTCAGAACTCCCCCAAAGTGTGTGTGTTAACTCCTCAGCTAAAATTCCCATCATTCATTCTCCAAATGCAGTGTCTTTGCAAATGAGCCACTGCTGAGCAATGCCCATCAAAGGAACAGCAAAGCTGAGCAACAGGTCACGAGAGCTGATCTTCTTATGTGAGGTCACAGTAGGGGCAAAAAAAAAAACAATTGGTTTGTTTATATGGCTTGCCATACAAAAATGGAAAAAGGACCCAAAAAACAGGGTTTTTCCTCTTTGTGACTTTACTTAAAGATCCCGATAAGATTTAGTCATTAAAATGGCATGTTTTCAATAACTAAATATTTTTGGCAAATTGTTATACACTGAACCCACTTTGACCATTTTTTAAAATATTTAATCACATCATTTTAAATATATGACTAAATATCCTTAATCTTAAATGACACATCTTTGTTCCCAGTCATTTTCCTGGGTGAAAACACAGAACGCAATTAACTGCAATAATGCAAAAACTAAAATTTTTTGCATTAATACGGGTAATTATTAGGAATATCATTCAAGAGTGAATTTTCTTTAGACCACCACATGGACATTTCCTATAGTATTGAACATGTACGTGTGTGTGTGTGTGTGTGTGTGTGTGTTAGTTGTGGTCCCTTGGTAAGGAGCAGAAGATGAGGAGTAACAAGCTGAACTCGGACATTCAGAGGCGCAAGAGTCAAGTGGAGAAAAAGCTGCGACTCAGCATGAAGAAAAAGTATGGAGAAATAAAGAAGGTGGAAGCTGTTTAACAGTAGTACTTCATGCAGTATTTACTGTGTGTGTGTGTTGACAGTGAGCCTGAGGACCCTGTGAGGAGTGAGCTGAATGATCTGGATATTGAGCTGAAGAAGAAGACAGTGCAGCTGAGAGAGTGGCAGATGCAGGAGCTACTCAAACTGCGAACGAAACAACACAAGCTGGAAAGGGAAAAGAAGTTTGTTCACTTTGAAGAGGTACTACACACACACTCTTAATATTTTCATTTACCGCTTTTAGCAAGTCTGAGAAGTGCTTTTCAGGCTCTATCAAAAACAGATGCTTACGCTTGTACACTAGGTCAGGGACTATCATTAAATGAACTCAGTGCAGCATGAAAATAAACAGATATCAAGTCAAGGGATGTGTAAACAGAATAACTTGTACTTGGTGAATTAGTGGTTATTTAGTCTTCATTTGAAGACATCCAGTCACTTATTTATTCAGATAGCTGGGAAAGTTTACTCCACCACTTGTGTACCAGCGCAGAGAAGAGTCCTGATGCGTGCCATCCTTATACCTTGAGGCAAGGTGATTTCACAATGCTCCTGCACTGAAGTCAGTATTGAACATTTAACTGTAATTTTCTCACTTTTTGCTTTAATATGTAGCAAGATAACATTACTTTTGGTTACATGCAGAAAAAATACATTTAAACAGCCATATATAATTTTCAGAACTATACACAATTTTCCCATACTGCTACATGTATATGATAAAGTGCTTTTATTATGGTGTATAAACTAAATTGACAAAAGTATTTGGCCAAACCTGCAAGGACATTGTATTTACATATCGAAAAACATATACTTCAATATGGAGTTGTTACCCCTTTTTTAAGATATACCAACTTTCATTCTTCTTGAAGACTGTCCAAAAGATTTTGGAGTGCTTCTGTGGGAATCCGTGTCTATTCATTCTGTAGAGCATTTAGAAGGCCCGGTTCACAATCTCCATTCGAGTTCATCCCAAACATGCTCGATGTGGTAGAGGTCAGGTCTCTGTGCACGCCAGTCAAGTTCTTCCACACTGAACTCATCAAACCACTTCTTCATAGTCCTTGCTTTGTGCACTGGGCCACAGTCATGTTGGAATAGAAAAGGGCTTTGCCTAACTGTTGCCACAAAGTTGGACATATAGCATTGTCCAAGATGTCTTGGTATGCTGAAGAATTAAGATTTTCCTTCACTGAGGATAAGGGGCCTAAGTGAAATACCCAAATTCAATAATTAACAGGTTGGTACTTTTGTCCATATAGTGTATATTGTGTCTAATAAAATGAAACATTTATAATTACAGTGGAACCTTGGATAACAAGCATAATTTGTTCTGGAAGCAGGCTTGTATATCAAAACACTTGTAAATCAAAGCAAAGTCCCCCATAAGAAATAATGAAAATTCAAATTATTGGTTCCACAGCCCCAAAAAATAAATACATAAAAATAATTAATACAAAATATAAAGTAAAAATAATAAAAAATTAACCTGCACTTTACCTTTTAAAAATAAATAAATAAATAAATCTAAGTGTTTCCCTTAGTGTGTGTGTGTGTGTGTGTGTGTGTGTGTGTGTGAATGAGACCATCCCTTCTCCCTCTTCTCATCTTACACAGTAACTCTTACTTTATATTCACACACACATTAACGAAAACATTAACAAGAAATATCGATAATGATACTCAAGTGAGCGACACACTAACAGAATCACTGCTGTAAAGTAAAAATAAAACAAATTAACCTGCACTTTACCTTTGAAAAGAATCGTGACAGAGCAGTGTTTCCATTGAGTGTGTGTGTGAGTGTGTTAAGCCGAGAGGAGGAGGTCTACAGGAGGGCGTGTCTCTGTACCACCAGCGGCAAATACAAGTGAAACATTAAACGAATTTACAATCACAGTACTACACACCAAATACATATTTTTGGACGTTTATGACCATTTATGGATATTATACATTTGAACATTCATGCACATTTGCACTCACCCCGGACATTTATATTTCATTTCATTTTGCACAGTGCACATTTATGGTCATTACATCTTCACATTAATGCATATTTGCACACTTCTCTGACATTTCTCTTTAAATTCTGTCAATTTCCACAACAGTTTCCATATTTGTATAGCAATTGTCTATACTTTGTACAGCTAAGCAATTTTTTAAATTTTTATTCTATTCCATAATTTATGGATTAGAATCACACAAGCGGCCGTATAAGCATTTCACAGCACTTGTACTGCGCATGACTGTATGAGACAAATGAAATTTAAATTAAATATATTGGCGTTTCTTATTTGCATCGAATTTAAGAAAAGTAAATGTTAACACAGTGAGACTTTAGATTTTAAATAAGTACATGTAAAACAGGTACATCTGTATAAATAAGTAGTTTAAATGTATGACTCTGTTCAGATGTAAGTTAATGCTCAATGCTGCGCTATTTGTGTGGAGGGACGTGCTGTGAAAATAAACCAAGATGCGTGTTTCTTAGCCCCACCCCTGTGAAAATGGCGTATTCAGAGAGGTTGTGCGCAGACCACTGAGCTTCTTTAAAAGTTTCTTTATCATAACATGCTGTGTATTGTTTATCACTCTATACACAGCCCATGATATTTTTTTTATGCTATTTTACAAATACAATTTACAATGAAAATACAAATTGAACAATTTTCTTTGGTTTATTTATTTATTTATTTATTTATTTTTTATAAAATATAAAATGTAAATATTCTATAAAAATACCAAAGAAAGTTATTGTGTATAGAGTGATTTAAAAAAAACAATACAACACATATTATGATGAGGAAATTCTATTTCAGTGATTAAAAATAGTAACAACGTCACTTTTTTCGAATGTAGAATCCAGAAGATTTGAAATTTACACAAATTTAAGAAGAGGCCTGAAGCACTGCAGGTCTTCAGAAAGGCCTCAGATTATAGAGGGTCTTAAAGTGGGGAGGGTGCATTTTAGTTTCTCTGAATGTATAGGTGAGAACAGCTGATTCACACCTGGAGAGGGGTGAATTATTTGCATCTGATTGTTGTCTTACATTGTAAAGCACACACAATAAACAACCTAGAATAAATAGGAATAAGATGTTTCATGTTTGTTGTATAAAGTACTCTGATGTGGAAATTACCATCACGGTAGTTTTTCTTCTATACAACATATGACTTTTTCATGACTTAAGCTCTAATTATACAGTATTTAAAACCTGGAGAGAATGAAAATATCACTTTGCGCCAGCTGGCAATCATTTCACGGATGACTTTGAAATACGACTGATTTATTTTGGCCACTGTTATTTTAATAGGCTGTAATAGACATTCTCGTTGACTACCTACTGTACATAGGAGCGGTATTTTCATATTCATATTATTTTATACCATTTTATACCTCATTAATGCATCTTAAATTTGACCTTATTAATGCACCATTATTGTAAACACCCCCCCCTCTTTATTGCAATTCTTGTTTACATTTACATGTTTCCTACTTACTTGTTGTATATTATGTGAACTGGCTGCTGTAATAATACAATTTTCCTTTGGGATTAAAGTACTCTATCTATCTATCTATCTATCTATCTATCTATCTATCTATCTATCTATCTATCTATCTATTTATAGACTCTATTGTTGTCTTGCTCTTTTACAGTCATTTAGGAAACTAAAAGTAGTTGCTGAGGAATGCCTGACAACACAGATCAAGCAACTCAAGGACACATGTGACAGGTAAGACCCCATTTTCTGCCTCTCTTTTTATTACACACTTTTTTTGTGTGTGTAACTTTGCCTCATATTTCCCTCTCATTAGAGAGAAGAAGGAAATGCAGAGGATTTTAGAAAGAAAACGGCAGAACAGCATCATTGAGGTCAAGAAGGGAGATAAAGAGAAAGCTGACTCGTGAGTTAATTATCTCTGAACTCCTCCTCTGCCTTAAATTGTGTTTTCAATCCATCATTTTAATTACTACATCCAACTGTCTTCTAAAATAATTTCATAGAAAAAAAATATTCAGGTGTAGGACAGAAAGTTTGTTGTATGACCAAGGCTCAGTCTCACTGCAGGATCTTTGCACATTAGTAGTGTGTTATGATAACTTTACCACCTCTTTCTTTCTCTCTTTTTTCTCAAGGGAAATGAATGAAATAAATAAAAAACATATTCAGGAGTCAGTGAACTTACTGCGCAAGGTGAGTTTGTTTGACAGGAGACTTGGTTTAAAAAATATAAAGGTATTTTTACAATTTATATTTTTATTTAGATATTTGATAATCTCATGCAAACATTTGTTTAAAATTTTTTTTTTAAACTGACCATACAGAGAATCCTGACTTAAATTCAAAACCACGCATCATGTGAAATCGCAGTCAGGGACATCCAGAGGTGCTGGTGACAACGCAAAACTAGATAACGTTCTTTATATGCTATTTAGTTCATAAGTCATCACACTATTTCCTTTTGTCACAAGGGGAGTTAAGGCAGGATGCAAGTGAAGACTGTACTTTAATAAAGTGAAGTTTTAATAATATAAAAAATAAACATGATATCTAAACAGCAACATGAAAGCTATCGCTATAGCAGGGCCAGAAACTATGGGCTAATGCTAAGGATAATGACCAACAAATGACCTAATCTACAGGTGCATCTCAATAAATTAGAATGTCATCGAAAAATTTAAACTCGTGTATTAAATAAACTCAATGCACACCAACTGAAATAGTTTATGTCTTTGGTTCTTTTAACTGTGATGTACTGTAGGCTCACATTTAACAAAAACCCACCAATTGACCAATAAAAAAAAAAAAATTTTAGTGAATTGTTGGCCTTCTGGAAAGTATGTTCATATACTGTATACGTTCTCAATACTTGGTAGGGGCCCATTTTGCTTCAATTACTGCCTCAATGCGGCGTGGTGGTGATCAGTTAGTGGCACTGCTGAGGTGGTACGGAAGCCCAGGTTTCTTTCACAGTGGCCTTCAGCTCATCTGCATTTTTGGTCTCTTGTTTCTCATTTTCCTCTTGACAATAGCCCATAGATTCTCTATGGGGTTCAGGTCTGGTGAGTCGGCTGGCCAGTCAAACACACCAACACCATGGTCATTTAACAAACATTTGGTGCTTTTGGCAGTGTGGGCAGGTGCCAAATCCTGCTGGAAAATGAAATCAGCATCTTTAAAAAGCTGGTCAGCAGAAGGAAGCATGAAGTGCTTCAAAATGTCTTGATAAACGGGTGCAGTGATGTTGGTTTTCAAAAAGCACAATGGACCAACACCAGCAGATGACTGCACCCCAGATCATCATCATAGACAGTGGAAACCTAACACTGGACTTCATGCAACTTGGACTATGAGCTTCTTGGTTTCCAAATGAAATACAAAACTTGCTCTCATCTGAAAAGAGGACTTTGGACCACTGGGCAACAGTCAAGTTCTTCTTTTCCTCAGCCCAGGTAAGACGCCTCAGACGTTGTCTGTGGTTCAGGAGTGGCTTAATGAAAGGAATACAACAACTGTAGCCAAATTCCTTGTATTGGCATTGATGCCTTGACCCCTTGACCCCAGCCTCAGCCCATTCTTTGTGAATTTCACCCAAATTCTTTAATTGATTTTGCTTGACAATCCTCATAAGGCTGCGGTTGTCTCGGTTGGTTGTGCATCTTTTTCTTCCACACTTTTTCCTTCCACTTAACATTCTGTTAACATGCTTGGATACAGCGCTATGTGAACAGCCAGGTTCTTTGGCAATGAATGGCTTACCTTCATTGTGAAGGGTGTCAATAGTGTCTGAACAACTGACAGATCACCAGTCTTCCCCATGATTGTGTAGCCTAGTGAACCAAACTGAGAGACCATTTTGAAGGCTCAGGAAACCTTTGCAGGTGTTTTGAGTTGATTAGCTGATTGGCATCCATATTCTAATTTGTTGTGAATTGGTAGGTTTTTGTTAAATCATCACAATTAAGAACCAAAGACGTAAACTATTTCAGTCTGTGTCCATTGAATTTATTTAATACGCGAGTTTTACACTCACATTTGAGTTGAATTACTGAAATAAATGAACTTTTCCATGACATTCTAATTTATTGAGATGCGCCTGTATATAAATCAAAGAGAGGTTTTGTCTGTACATTGGTCCGAACTTGCTGTCCAGCCAGATTTTGTCACAGCATAACGCAAAACTGTCTGGAAAGAATTTTATGAAACTTTACCAGTCCTTAGGTAAAGTTTAACCAATTAAATGAAATTAAAATGTTGTGTAGAAGGAAGTTATGAGCAGTTTTGTGCCAGATTTTAATAAAACGTTTCTAGTCCTTATATATCTGTGTGAAGTTAACCTGCACCACAAGTGAAATCAAAATGTTGAGTAAAAGCGATGTTATAAACAGTTATTAATAATCTTCTTTAAAATAAGCTGCTCATAAGCTACTTGCTCAATGTAAACAAACACCTGCATCAATAGATATTAATTAGAAAATCTAAACGGAATATTTTTTACTAGGATTATTTAATATTTTCACTGATTTAACAGCGTTTAAGTGGTATAAGTGAATTATTACCAACTTGAGTCGTTTTAAGACAAAATTTCTTCTACATCTTTATCTGATCTACTTTTTCGATTTCTGATTTGTGATTCACTCTTCGATTACCAAACAGGGTGTGTATTTGGCTGACAATGCAAGAAGTACAACTTAGTGTAAACAACACGTAAGATACTCAACCTTATAAGATTTTATTTCTTTATGTTATAAAGTTAGGCAGAGAATTCTGCCGTACAGAAAAACAGGCAAACATGAACGTGGGCTTCAACCTGACATAATAATATCACTGATTACATTAAAGCTGATCAGCTTATCTTAAGCTTTAACCTTTTAATTATTTCTATGAACATTTTAACTGTCAACAACAGGTTCAGTACTTACACTAGTGCTAATTAAAACAGATCTACACCAGGATAACTACAGTGACGATGACAGACACAGGACAAAGACCTAACCGAAACACAGAATATTAAATAGACCGAGCGGTTAAACTAAACAAGGTGCAGGTGAACCAAAATGACATCATGTGATGTGACACGTGACATGCTGTGATTACTGGAACAACAGAGTCTGAAAACTAGCATCATCATAAAACAGGACACAAAAGCCAAAAGTAACTCAAATAGGGGCATGAATACGGAGAACACTATGACACCTAGCCAACTGTTTTGGTTCCTTGTATGGATTTGAGGAGCATAGTCACTTTGTTCAGTTGTTATCTGAATGTGTTGCCTGATTTATGCTGGGCAAATCCCTAATCGCTCATGTGGTTATGAAGTAATAATGCTCACTGTGGTAGTACTTCGATGAAACTTGTGCATTAACTACGGAAAAAATCCAATCACTATTTACAACACAGGCTCAAATCAACATTAAAGACGCACTGTTGCATGTCGCAACCACACAGCTGTTTGTGTGTCATTATAAAGTAGTGCTTCAGTGCATCTACTTGACGCTACACTGTACAAAGTCTTACACTCACTACAGCATGAATCTCATCTTCAGTTTGCTCTCTCTCTCTCTCTCTCTCTCTCTCTCTCTCTCTCTCTCTCCAGTTGGATGAAGCTCAGGAGAAACGCCTGGAGGTGCTGAAGACCCATCAGAAGGATGTCCTACTGAAAATGGACGTGGATCAACCGCTGGTCTGTCCATCCTGCTGTTCTTTCATGCACATCCACACACACACACACGTGTCACTTTTTTCTTCAGCTTATTCATGCTGATTTTTTTTCTCGCTGCAGCAACTGCTACATTTGGAGCGCAACTGCGACGTAGAGCTCAATCAATTACCCGAGGAGATCCGCCGCTACCTGCAGGACGAGCTACAGGGCAAAGGCCTGGGCAACGATGCCCTGTACAGCCAACTGCCCAACAGCGACAGCTCTGGCTCAGGTCCACCCTCCAACTGCAGCACGCCCCCTTTTAACTCACCTAATCACAGCTCGAGCCTGGACAACAGCACAGCCTCGCTCGGCGACTCCTCATCCTCAAGCACCATCACGTCCGAATCGGAGGTCACGACCATCTGATGCCTAACTTATCACTCTGTCCTGTCGTGACACTTTTTCACTGGATAATATAAATAGAAGTAGTATTACTGAAAGGTGTTTTAATGTTTTTAAAGGATTTCAGTAACATTTTTTTTTTTTTTCAAGTCTGTCTTTTTCTTTTTTTTATTACCAAAGTTGTCTTGGATTGTTCTCTTGCTTTAACCATAAAATATACACCCATGTCTGTGTTAAGCACTTGTGGAACGGAGGGAAAGGTTTTGTTTTTTTTTAATCAAGAGACTCTTATTTATTTCTGTGGTATGATATGAGGGAGATGAAAACTTTAACTGTAGTGCTCTGCATTATCCTGCAGATGGCAGTGTGGCTGTAGTGATGGCATGAGTAGAATGACTTGTAATCTGAATGGTACTTGTTTACAAAATAATGCACAGATGGGCAATCCTAGAAGCCAGGCCATCATCTCCTTTCCCTATGGGACTATAAAGTTAATTCCCTCTGTGTATTTCTGCAGCATCCGAAACACATCAACGTAATTCATATTTTGTGTGTGTGTGTGTGTGTGTGTGTGTGGTGGTGGCAAGAGAAAGATTATGGATGTGATGAATATTATTTTTTCCATTAATGCATAGTTCCCCATCCCACTGTCTCACTCACTCTTTTTTTTTGTTCATATCATATATATGCCTCTCTTCTTCCCTACAGCTCTGTGTGCGGAAAGGCTTAATCTAATCCCTGCTCTAATTCTCTGTATAATTGGTGTGCCAATTCCATGCACCACACTTCCAAAACCACTACTGTTCAGGACATGGTTCCTGTTGTTCATGTCAATTATTCACACTTCTAATGTGTGTGCGGATTAACAAAATGTGAGTGTGTAGTATCAGGAGTCAGGGTTAGCCAGAATGTCATACGAACATACATGACCAGGCAGTATGCATACATGCTTTTACATTCGTGTCTTAGGTTGCTTCTCAAAAGGGTGTCTGATATTTCTGAGCCCTTAGTTCATCTTTATCATGGTTTCTTTGTTGGTGCCTGTAAACAAGGGCTGTGGATCGGCCAAATGTCTTATTAGAACAGCATTTTGGACAAGGTTGGGTTGTTTACCAAGGATAGCAACAGCTTATCTCGTAGGTTACAGAATCCCAAAATCCCAAATGTGGAAGGACGAAATATTGCAGCTTTAACACACATTCAGTATGTTTTAAAAACGTGGGATGCATCAATCTGACATGAGAGCTGATAGTATCGTGAACCCATGGATTAGTATTGAATCAGATTTGACATCTTGTCTACTAGTATTTATACCATTCTTTTTTTTTTCCCCCTAGGAATTCAGTTTCCTTACTTAGAGCATGCTAGTGTGAAATTGGTTAAAAATTACTTGAAAATGGAATATCTCCATGCTTATGGAAAACATTTAGACAGGGTAAGCTAGCCATAGGTCAAACTTTGCCCCTTTTTTTCCACATTGTAGGGCAAAAGTTTAACCTAAATCTGTAGTCTCTTTAGCACAATGTATCTCAACCTCGATCCTTGGAGGACCAACCTGTCCTGCACGTTTTAGGGTTTTTCCTGCTCACCTACATGAATTCAAAAAACACCGTTAATTAGCTCATTAGTTAAATCAAGTGTGCTGGGAGCTGAGAAACTACTAAAAGGTGCAGGGCAGGTGGTCCTCCAGGGGCAGAGTTGAGAGCCACTGCTCTAGCTGAGCCTCCTTTTCCAAACTGTGAGCTCATTCTCATTCTTCTAAAACCCAAAAATTTTTTCTCACGTATTTTCAGTGTTTATCTCTTGTTTTTTTCGGAAACCGTGAATGCATTCTGCAACTCTGGAGGCTGACACTTCCACTCAACCCTCTTTAAAAAAAAAAAAAAAAAGAGGCAAAAAAACGTACAGCTCCATTGCTTTTTAATCACGATCTAATGAGTGGCACACTGATTGCGATATGAGCCCTGATGGAGCACTCACACACTTGGTTGTAAGGATCCTACATTGCAGGCTGCATGATTCTAAGCAGTTAGTGTTAGTAGCTATTACCTGGTCCATTTGACTGGGATGGCGTATAATGTGGCTGCAGGCAAAGCGGAGGTGCTGTTCTCTTATCAGAAAGTAGAGTTGGGACGGTGCAGGCATTATCAGCTCACACTGAGAGGGATACACACTGAAATTTTGTCTTGTTGAAAATGTAAAAGAATATAGGTTGTATTCTTTGTGTGTGCTTGTGTATGAGAAAGAATGTATGAGGATGCAACACCCCACCCCGAGGTCTTTACCATGCTAGTATATAGGATTTAAAGCTTTAAAATTCTAAACATGAGCAATGGTACTTCTTGTAAAGTGCTGTCTAATGATGTACGATGAGGATCTTTGTTGTACATGTGGATAATGTCAAAAAAGGATTTGTGTATATGATATGATCTAAACTTTGTTTTGATATGTCAGCATAGTGAAATATCAATGATTTCAGTGTATCTGGATCATCTTAATTAGACCTATGTGGTATTGTTTATTCTACTACTGACTAGAGTTGGAGTCGAGGGTAATGTCAGCTGTGTGTCTGTGTTTGTTGTTGCTCATGTCTTTTTATGCGTGATGGGGTATAGATGAGGTCGGATGTCTATGGGTTTCCACGCAGACACACACTCTGATCATTCCTCTGATCAACCTCTCAAACTGTCGTCTGCTGCCTGTCTGTCCGTCTGTCTGTCTTGTCTAAGCAGTAAAATCCACCTCGTTATGAGCTCTTGAACATGCTCATTTACCCATTTTATTTCTTTACATGTTTTATCCTATGTGTTTGTGGCACAGCTGATATTGGTCCTTACTTCACCGCCACTCTGTATTTCACTATGCTAATGACACTAAAGTGATCATTTTTTTCTTACAAAGTGAGGACCTTGTCAGACCTTTTACCTGTTCTTTATATATATA
>JAQMYJ010000001.1:15607485-15622065 GCA_030014305.1 Clarias laeviceps | reverse complement strand
AATAACTGGCTTATTTGTGGGATCAGACAGAACAGGCTTGCCTTTGTACCCCATTGGTATAGATGACCCTGGGTTGCCCATCATTCCTTCACCAGGGTACTGGCATATAATTGATACTCAATGTTTTTATTTATTTATAATGTTGATGTGTTTACCTCTACAACAGGGCTCTTTAACTCCAGCCCTGGAAGGGCAGTGTCCAGAAGAGTGTGTAATTCACCAACACCTACTGTAAAGTACACTCACTGAACCTAATATTTAACAAATTAGTTGAAACGGCTCTGTTTGAGCAGAAAAATCACCAAACTGTGTTAGACACTGGCCCTCCCGGATTGGAGTTGAAGATCCTAATCGCAAAGTTGTAATACTGGGAAAGCTCATTCTTCATGCCACATTAGAAGTCGGCTAGTAGTTCTTTTCTGCTAAAGCTATATCAATAATCCTACTGAGTCAGGATGACTGCATGGCGTCTGGAATAATACATGACAGAACACTGATGCAAAAAATTATACAAAATCAATAATGCTGTCAAAACCATAAAGTGGAGAAAGTCAATATTGTGAGTCAGAATCCTGCAGACATATGGTGGAGCTTTCTCAATATTTGATAGGGTTACCTTGAACTCATAGGACTCCTCAATCACCACTTCCAGCCTGGTGTGTTCTCCTAGACTGGGACATCCCATCTTAGCTACCTCTTCCTCCTCTGCTCCCACTGTGGGGTTATTCTCATTGGAGTCCCCTAAAGGGGTGGAGACATAGATTGACAATGACTGATAAGAACGAAATTGGCTAACAGAGAGGAAATCCGAGGCAGCACAGTGGCTTAGTGGTTAGCACCAATGTTCTGCACCTTCGGGGTTGAGTGTTCGAATCTCTGGTTTCCTCCGACAGTCAGAAAACATGCATTATGGACCGATTTCTTTCAAATTGCCCGTGTTGTATGTGTGAGTGTGTGCAGGCCACCCCATTGTGGGTGTACACTTGTGCCCTGAGTTCCTTGGGATAGCCCCGCCCGCTGTGGCCCTACACAGGGCACGTAGTACAGATGACAGATGGATATAGAAGGACAGTTTTAGCTCCCGAAAAGCACATGTTAAATAAATCTCAGGGGAACATTGGTGTTAATTAAATAGCAGAATCATGTGTTGGAATGAAGCGGCAATGTCAAGACAGGCTATGTAATTAACACTAAGGCAAAGTGGTAGCCTGCAGTCACTACACTTGCTCTAGCTGATCCTGTAGCAGCCAATTATTTCCCGGAGGTAACAAATTTCCCTTTGCCTAGGTAATTGCACCTAAAGCTGCACTATAAACAGTTTCTCTGAAGCCAAATCAGAAAGGTCATTTCCTTCTGTCAAAATTACTCACTTTATTTGATTTCTATAGCCTTTATAGTCTCTCTCTCTCTCTCTCTCTTTCTCAGTCTGTGTATAAATCTTGCCTGTGTAGCTTGTGTTAAATTGAATGTAAGATCTAATGACTGTGGCTTCCTGTGAGTGTAAGCGATGCACACAAACAGTTGACAGGACGGTGACATCGATCCTTGTGACACTGCCTAAGCTAGATGTTAGCTAATGAGTGTTGTCTCATTAGGAAGGGTGCACGTGTAAAGGCTCGAGTGTGTGTCTGAGGCGATTCTTTGAGAAGAGCATGAGCTACAGTAGCACGCCTGATAACTGAGTACGTACTGAGATGTGAAATATTGATATTGTGATATAATGCTGTAAAAAGCTGGTAAAAGTAATATTTTCGTTTACACCTCAGAGATGTCGAGTCCTCAATTCTGAGTGGTCAGAACTACTACAGGTCTAAAAGTGATTGAATGTTATTGAAAATGAATCAAAAGAGTGTATGTGGATGCTGCATGTATTTATAAATGTGTATAATGTTTGTACAGTTAACGTCAAGTAAACTTAATAGATAGAATAAATATGTGACTTTTACTTTCTGAAGCCGGGATTTTTTTGTGGTCCACTTCTGCACAAAAACTATGGTATTCTCAAGGGAACTGTGACCTTCTGTGGGAAATTTCTTTACACGATCTTAAATGATCCTAATCAAGCTGGCATAGATTAAGTGAGTGACACCAGACGTACTGCAGACGTCTATTTGACTCTGTGCCCAGCTGGATCCAGCAGATTCTGAAGAATAAAAGACTTCATGCAAAATAATGATTGTCTCAATATTTTTGGCCACATTACCACTGTATATAGATGAAGAATGACATTATATCATTCGAAAAATGCAATCAGCAAATTGCTGTGGTGTAAGGGGAATAAAACTCTCGGGGTGTGTTGTTTAACCCAGAGGTGTTAATGTCTTCCACATCACATCGGATCGTATCACACCACATTGTTATTTTCATATAAAACATGCCTCTTTATGCTTCATTCCTTTTCATATCACACCATAGGTACTGAAGTGCCATACACATAAACACACACACACATACACACACACGCACACAAACATTTTTACCATGTTTCTGTCCAATCTCCAGGAGAACAGGCTCGCCCAGTTCAATAGTGAAGGTTTTGTTTTTCTCATACTCCTCATCATCAATGATCTTCACTTCAATGATCTTCCTGTAAACAGACAGAACAGAGCTCTTTTATGCATTTCATTTGTGTCTGTCTCAGTTATACAACAAACCTGAGTTAACAGTAACAATACACTCCATAAATCGATTATAGAATGTATTCATGCATACCTTACCCCATCATTTGATTCACTATATTGCATCAAAGATTTACACACACAAAGCTAAACTCTCAGAGGCACATGTGCACCAGGAAGCAGTCAACAGATTGAGAGCTACTTAAGGAGAGTGAAGAATAGATAATGACTGAGTGAAAGACAGAAACAGGCTCATGGGGGGAAGTGTGGAGCTCAGTGCTCGAGATCCACTAGTCATAAGATAAAGAGAAAAACGATTAAATGAGTAAAAGTGGGAGTCCGAAAGCAAAGAATTGAGGACTAGGGTGAGTGACAGGACTTTTACGGGGGATAAACACACACACGCCCAATCACTCACACACACACACACACACGCACACGCAGCTGCACAGAATAACAAGGAGAAGCACACGGAAGATAGCTACAAAAACTAGAACATAAACTTTGTCTACTGTTCAGAGGCTAATCTAGAACCTATAGTATCATGCTTTGTCTTTCTCACACACACACACACACATAAACATTCCTCCAAACCTGACAGGAAAACTATTGACGGGAAAACAGCAATAAAGCAGCTGTCTTTGTGTATAGCCAGGATCTATATACAGATTCACCTATTCGATTGTGCCGCTGCTATCACTGTGGTACCTCGTCATTAATCCATACTCAATTACAATCAGGCTAGAAAACAGACTCAGAGAAGCTTTCTCAACACATGGGATTGAGCAAACTGGGGTGAAAATAGTTTTTCCAAGAATTTTCTAAACCTTATAACCACAAGGTTCTTTTACTTCTGGTTCATCCACTATAACAGCAATGGTGCTATATACAGTAACACCAGGTTTCTGCAGAAAATCCTGAAAATGACTGAAAATAAGTGACCTCATCATGTATGATAGAATGCTGGGGAAAGGTTGCAGAGTATATGCTTTGTTATATATAAGCAATTACAAAGCTAAGAAAATTCATACTAACTCCCAAGATAAATTAACCTACACTGTTCCGCGCAAAGAGGATCATGCTATTGCTAACACGTTGTCCTGCTGTCTCTCATGATTTCAAAACAGTAATATGTCACAGCCCTGAGTACAAGCAGACGGTAGACTGGGGTGTGACCTTAGTCATCCAGTATTATAATGCAAATAACAAAAAAATGGCAAACAAGGGGGGAAGAGGACAATGACATAAACATCACTTTAAATAATGTCCAGAATTGTCCACAAAAATATGTTCTCTTGATTACATTTCTAATGCCTGGGCCTGTTTCTTGACTGTGATTCTACGCCACATTTTGGATTTGTCGCCAACTTGCAGAACAGACGCATCTGTAATATACACACAATCATTCACTAACATCACTTGTACATTACAGGAACTCGGCTGGGAGTTAACGCCACATCCACATACAGTCCTGACCATGCACCAAGCCATTTCCACATGTTGCTGGCCTTTATGGAGTTCCTCGGAGGCCAGCGTTTGAGATATAAAACAGGTAGTCTGATCATGGTTGCAGAGTACTGAGAAAACGTTCTACCTTGAATGTATTGTATACAAGCACTCGTGAAACACTGAGATAAGTGCATTAGTGTAGCAGGAGATTATATAGAGAAAAAAGGTTTTTACTCTCATACAGTTTTTCAGTGCAATCACAAGTCCCTACACAAGCATGCTGTACAAGATAGCAAAGAAAATGTTATGTTTTAAAAGCTGAATTAATTTTATTATTATTTTAAGTATTTACTTTGATGCATTTTTATTTTTAATTAATTAAAGCATTTTATTAATAAAAAGTTAAAAAGTTATTGATAAAAGTTTTATCAGCTGTTGTCTTTTTTTAGAACCATGGATTTTGATCTTATTGCAGCTACTGTATTTGTGAGAGTCTGTTGAGTCATTCCCTCAGCCCTCAAAGGGTCATCTAGGAAACTTCACTTGAAATAACAGAGTAATGGATATGGCTTCAGAGACGTAAGTCGATGAGGTTATGTTAAAAAGAGTATTAAAAACAGAGTCATAAACCAAAAATGCTGCTTCTTTATACAATGCTTTTTTTTCCCCTGAAGCAATAATATGACACTTGCAAGCAATAATATGACACTGATAAATGTTATTTATTTTATTGCTTTTGAATGTTCTTCCTCTCTCCAGGTACAGTGTCCCTCATTTTCATGTTTACTGTATATGTTTTTTTTTTTGTTTTGTTTTTTTAACTTCCAGTCAGGGAGTCAGGCATGTTATTGCTTCATATTATTTATGTGCTCTACTTGAAAATGTATTTTCCTTCTATCGCTCACGTGGTCTCTTTCCTTTCACTTTTATTGCGCTTGTTTTCTCCCTTTCATCGTTTCTCACTTCCCCCACTCGCTCCCTCCTCTCCGCTTGTCTCTTATTCGATTTTCCTGCTCGCCTTCTTGAAAACAATCCAGCTGCACAATTAAGATCTTGTCTGCTCTGTCTTTATCCTTTATCCACTCTCTGTCTGACACACACACTTACAAACCCAGACAGAAAGAAGGCTGCAGAGATTTCATCACAGGGCGTGGTGGCTGTAAAGAGCATATGGCCTGTGATTTATTACTACGCACGGCCACGCGAACTCTAACAGCTCCTGCTGGTCAGGAGCGCAGATCGTGCGTCTCTTAAAGCACCAGTGACAAACGTTTCTCATTTCTCTGAGTGTTTTGCATCAAATGGGAGGCATTTTCAAAAGTCATCCACTTAGAGTGGCATTAAATCAAACCAAAGGCCCTGAAAGTAGCAGGGGTAACAAGCTCTCGCTTAAGGGTGCCAATGTAGAATCAATTCCTCTGCTGGAGACAGAGGGAGAGTGAAAGCCTCCTGACAGCGCACGCAAACAGGGGGCTTGCAACATGTACACACACACAGAGACACACACACACACACTACATACACAAAAGTTAACTTTAAGCATAGTCTCTTATCTCTGAACTTGGTTGCCATGGAAAAGCTAATAGAGGCTTGAGTATTTAGATACATCTCTCTCTCTCTCTCTCTCTCTCTCTCACACACTCACACACATACACATGTGCGCACGGCGATCCGTTTAGGATAATCATTTCTAGAAGTACGTAGACTAAACAGCATTAATCACCTAATCATGCAAATGTATATACAATCATGCAAATGTAAATCTCCTTATTCTGCCTGCTCCACTAATAACCACAAATCTAGGAAGTGTGTGTGCTTGTGTGTATAGACAGCTCACAGAAGATCTGACGAAATTGCAGAAGAAACCACATATTTGTTTTTATGTGCATGTATATGGACATAGAGGGAAATTAGACTTTATCCAAGTAAAGGGTCTGAGAAATCCATCATTTATGAGCTGCTCATGTTCTCCAGAATTCAGCACCTGCTCCCCCACACACACGCACACACACACACGAAATCTGATCTCCTTAAGGCATTAAATAAAACAAACACACATTGTCCCTCTCCATAGTGTGGCATGATGACGGTAGAAATAGATGTTTATGAGATTTTAGGTTGCCTCGGTATGACACGTCTTTGATGTACAATATATTGCCAAAATGCAGTGGAATGTTATTCCTCAGTGTGACTGCGTTTTTTAATAAATTTTTTTTATTTTATCATTCCTGATGTTTGTAGAGTAAATTCAATTTGATGCATTATTCATTTGTTTCCTTCTGCTTCACCTGCGGGAGTTGTGGTGGTAATGGGCTGAGAAGGTCATCCAAGACATTTCCATCCCTGGCTGAAGATTCAAGCTTCAACTGGCAGATCCACACATGTTCCTCAGTCAACTATGAGGATTCATCTGCCAACAGGTCCTGGGTTTGTCCATGAAAGCAAGCCAAGGGGCATCCTCAAATGTTTCCTGACATTTGGCTGGAGCTCCAAGCTCTGAACTCCTCACCTTATAATGGAGCAAAAGTTCATCAACCCTGCCAAGGCACCTCATTACTCACATTCCTTTTTTAAAAAGATTTTATTTGGGGGGCGGGGGGGGGATAATAATGTGCGGGATTAACCAGCGCTTCTGCTTCACCTTCACAGACCGGTACATCAACTGTTGTCGTTATTTGTTTGTCAATCTCATGCAGTCTTTTTTCATCTCTTGTAAATTAGATCCCAATATACTTTTACACAATAGGGTCAAGAGCTTTGTAACACCTGCCGATTTTATATCAGCCAAGAAACGCCACAAATAAACCACAAAATCTTCAGTTTTTAATGTAATAATCCCACAAACATAATCAACTTTCAGAGAAACTGTGGGAAGGTGAACATTTTTAAACAGATTTCGAAACAACAATAATGTCCCAGTTATATTTTTAATATTTCTCTTCCACAAACCTAACTTATTATGTTATGTGGAATTATTAACATTTGTATTATGGTTGTGGTTTATTACAGAGTTTTCCCTTCACCTCAAGGCATAATCATTTCTGGGAGAGAGCCTTCTCCTTGGTGCTGATTTGCATCCTTAGTTTAAAATACTTAGCAGTGATAAGGTTGAACATGCAAAGGTGATCCAGTAAAGATCATGCCAAAAGAACCTCAAATTCAAATTACATGGATGTTACCTTTAGCCTTCCCCTCATACTTATACAGTATAGATTACCATTCTCAACTACGCCTTAATATCCTGTTCATTAAAGTATAAAAAAGGGAGTCTTAAGTACCTCATACTCCTGCATCCAGTGTTCTTCTCCATTATAACATTTCAAGAAAGAGGAAGAGCAAGAGACAGACAGAGAGCAAGAAAAACAAGGCAAAACTGAAGAACTGAAACATCTAAAAAGAAAGATCTAGTAAAGTGTGAACGCCAAGCACGCAGTCCTGTGGAGTTTAAGATGCTTAATGAACGCCTTAAGCAGTGCAGCATGATTATATTTATATGCAATGCAGTTGTCTCAAATTTCTTTCCCTCGTTCCATTGATTCTCTCCTCTATATTTTACACCGTTATTTTGAAGATGCTTATATACTGTACAACAATAAGACAACAGATTATCCATAGATTTAGTCAAACTATTGTGATCTGAAAATGAATCAGGAAATGACTTAAAAGTGGCCAAGTTATAGATTTGCTATTGAAAATAACATGATGTAGTAAACAGCGGTGTTAAACAAAACTAGCTGTAGATATTCGCAGGAAGTTTGTCTAATAGAGTGATGTTCTTAAACCAAAATGAGCCATACAGTATGCCCTATAGCTATACTTGACAACTTTTAAAGACCTATATAAACATTTATGAAGGCTTGTGGTCAAAAACATTAATATACCAGTTATTTAGGTTTATTTATTATGCTGATATACCAGTTATTTAGGTGCACTAGATTTTTTCTGTTGGTGATAGAGTCAGTTATAACACTAAAGTCTAAACTGATTCATGTTTATGATAACTGACTGGTAGTTTACTGTTCAACAGTAATGAAGTGACATTACTATCCAAGAGAATTTAATTGGAATATACTTAATTTACTGGATTATAGTACACTACAAAGTGATGCATCATAACCTTATCTTAACATAAAATCTGTCGATTAAAATACTTTTTAATTACAGTGGAACTTCGGATTGCGAGTAATGTGGGTTGCGAGTGTTCCGCAAGATGAGAAAAGATTTTTAATAAATTTTGACTTGGAAAACGAACAAGTCTTGGTTTACGAGTACCGAGTATCATGTATCATGCATGCGCTTCTTGTTTTGATGCAGAGCGTCACGTGATCACAACTGAGTCAACGGTTTTTCTCTTTCTTGCGATGCAGAATTGTGGGTAATCATCTCCCCTGCTCGGTCTTAGTGTGCAACTCTCACTGGTATAATCAACATCCGTGCACGTGTGTACTGTTTACTATAACACTGACCACGTGTGTGTGTGTAAAGCATATTTTATTTTGTGTCTGTATGCGTGTGTGTACAGCGCATGTGTAAAGCAAAAGCAAGTCTCATTAGAGAGGTTATTGGACACCGTGCCCCCCCCCCACACACACACAGACCCCTCCTACTTTAGCCTTCACAGACAAACAGACACACACACTCTCTTTCTCTCTGCTCTATACAGAAACACTGCTCTGTCGCGATTATTTTCAAAGGTAAAGTGCAGGTTAGTTTGTTTTATTTTTACTTTACAGCAGTGATTCCGTTAGTGTGTCACTCATCGATTAGAGAGATTTCTTGTTTATTTTTCCGATAAAACAGCGTTTTCGTTGTGTGCACGCGTGTGTGTGAAAAGAGTGAAGGAAGGGTAACTGTAAGACGAGAAGGGGGAGAGGGGAGCTTACTTTAGATTCACACACACACACACACATACACATACACAGCGCCTGTGCGCACAAACGGAAACAATTATCTGTCGGGATTAATTTTTACTTCTTTTTTAAAGGTAAAGTGCAGGTTAATTTGTTTCTTTTTTTACTTTAAATTTTGTATTATTTTTATGTATTTATTTTTTGGGGCTGTGGAATGAATAATTTGAGTTTCCGTTATTTTTTATGGGAAAATTCAATTTGGTTTATGAGTGTTTTGAAATACAAGCTTCCTGAATGAATTTTGCTCGTAATCCAAGGTTTCACTGTACAGTGAGAGAGAGTAGTGTGAGATCAGGTTGGGTGGGAGAATATCTACTCTGCCTCCCGGGATTAACCAAGCGGTGGTGGTGAGTGAGTGATTACTGAGTCCACTAATCACTCACTCACTCATCATCTATACTGCTTTATCCTGTATTCAGGGTCGCAGGGGGCCTGGAGCCTATCCCAGGAGACTTAGGGCACGAGGTGGGGTACACCCTGGACAGGGTGCCAATCCTTTGCAGGGCATACACATTCACACACACACATTTACACACTATGAGCAACTAGCCTAATCTGTATGTCTTTGGACTGTAGGAGGAAACCGGAGTACCCGGAGGAAACCCACCAAGCACGGCGTGCAAGGCGACAGGACTATCCACTACACCACCATGCCACAGGGGAGTTCACTAATAAAGAGCGGAATATGTGTGAGAGGATCTAGGGTATGAATTACCCCTCTGTCTGCCCCTGCGACCCGAGTGGTAATATCAAATATGCCCCCGTTTATAAAGGACGAGGCAATCATGAGGGAGCTGACCCGCTTCGGGAAGTTCGTCAACCTCATGAGAGCTATCCCGCTCCGGTGCAAAAGCTCTAGCGTGAGACACGTCCTGTCCATCCGCCGACAGATTTTAATGATTGACAGATACCTCGCCCCTAACATCTGCACCGGAGACGTACAGGAGACATAGATCTGCACACCACCACCGACACTGATAGAAACACTGCAGCTAAACCTTGAGAAAAACAGAGGACGCCCACCACAGAACCCATCAGCAAATGGAAAACCCGCAGAACAGCACACACATAGGGAGAACCGCGAAGAGACGTAGAGGAAGAAATAAACCAGTTTTTACAGCTGACCGAAAGAGAAAAGAGACAGGTGGTCAATAAACTTTTCCCAGGAAATAGTAAAACTCTCGCATCAGCTAACAATAAACTGAAACCTGCTCCCAGCAAGGAAGAAATACAGGCCATGGAGACGGACAGTAGCCAGGGTCAGAGTAACACAATGAACACACCTACACACTCATGACTCAGACTATAAACAAGACTATAAAATGTAATAGAGCAAATGAACTTAAAAAAATAATAATGAACTAAGACTTTAAAAGTGGTTGGGATTATTGGTGGGGTGAAGGGTCACAAGGGTTTTCCCTTAAAAAAAAAAACCTCTAAATATGTTAATACATTTTGTATGTGTGTGTGTGTGTGTGCATATGTACAGTATGAATGTGTGTATTTATGTGTGTATATACAGTATGTGTATACTGTATATAAATATGTATATAAAGTGAAAATGTAAATAACCTCTTCCCTTAAATTATTTCACAATAAGGTGTGTATAAAACTCTCTCTCTCTCTTTGTGTGTGTGTGTGTGTGTGTTTGTGTGTGTGTATCTACTGTATCTATATGTATTTTTACAGTTTGCTTAGTCAATTTATCAATAGTGGAACAAAGCAGTACTCAATAAAAACCACACACACACACAAACAAAAACTTTGGTCATCTGCCATTCCCACCTACCAGGTAGCTCTCTTTTATTATATAACCATCACCCGGGGTGAGTGAAGGCTAAAGCCTGATTTATGCTTCTGCGTCAAGTCTGTGCAAAGCCTACTAAGCCTGTGAGTATTTATACTTGTGTGCTGGTGTGTCAATGTCACTCTGCAAGTACACTGCCAAACTGCTAGTTGACAGTGGAGTTTCTCTGGCACTGTGCTGAACTTCTTCCCCACTCTCCGGTGAGTGTTGTTGGTATAATACAAACAACGGCAAATAAAACTCAGAGGGTCTTGCTGGAGTTGGAGCTAATAAATGTTAAGCAACAGTTATGTTTTCTGAAATTACTGCTACGCAGAAACAAGAGAAGACTTCGGAAGATGACGAGCGACTCAGTTAAGAAATGGAAACGTAGAAGAAGCCGGAAATGTGTTGCTACCAAGTGCTACCAAAATCAGGTTATGCTGTAGGGTACTACGTGGGGTATGTGGCTATACCAGGCCTATGATGTGGCCTTGATGCAGAAGCATAAATCAGCATTAACACATTGCTTCCTCTGAGGCACATGAAGCCCACCATCCACATCTTTTGGAGCTCCTACTTAGACTATATTCCAGCACAATGTAACACATCATCCATCTATCCACCATCTTCTGCATACAGAAATCTGAAAAGTGTGCCATGCATTTGTGTTCAGCCCCATTTACTCTGATCCTTAACTAAAACCAATGGTAAACCCCTAACTAAAATCCAGTGGAACCAATTCCCTTTAGTAAATAAAGTTCACATGTGTGTAATTCAATCTCAGTATAAATATAGCTGTTCTGTGAGGGCCACAGTTTGTTAGAGAACATTAGTAAACAAACAGCATCATGAAGTCCATTTGCAGTTCCACATGGCACACGCAAACGGGACTTCTTATAGTTTACTTATGATCTATCTATCACATAAAAATCCCAATAATACATTTATGTTTGTGGTTGTAAAATGACAAAATGTGGAAAAGTTCAAGTGGTATGAATACTTTTAGACTGTAAGACATTAAAAACTGTTTAGACTTGTGTTAATACCTTTTTAATTAGCTTCTTGCAGAGCTCTTTCAGTTCAAGGGGTATGAATACTTTTGCAAGGCACTATATAAAATAAGGAGCAAATGTTTAGAATACACCCTCATACAAGTAAACAGTTTGATCATGCAGCTGAGCAGATCAAGGTCAGTGGTTTTCCTTTAACAGTGGCTCTCTAGCTGATAATCTTATCACACCGTGAAACCTCACCTACACCTACACACACACACACACACACACACACACACACTAAGAGGAATACATATTCACACTGTGTCACCAACACCACAGGAAGGAATTCTTACTGAACTGGTTGGAAACAGTGTTATGTGAGCTGAGTATAAATATAAAAAGGTTTCCTAAAATAAATCACCTATAACAAATTTCTGTATCTTCGTCTCAAACTTTTTTTTTATGGTTCCGATTCTCTTGTTTACAGTACAACTCTAACCAACACAGACAATGCAACTAAATTTGATTGAAATATGCAATTATGCAAGTCTTGCGACAGAGTATCATTCATAATCCTACAACCTTTTTAAACCTTTCATAAAATTCCAGTCATACAAATCGCTATGAATTTGCAAATGTGAGACAAGAGGGTCAGAAACATATCCGTAAAGACACAGTCATTTATATTTTAGAAAACCCAGCAATATGATTAGCATGGAGATTTTTTTTTCCTTTTGTAATTTTTTTCTGTTTTCATTAAACATTTATACCGGTTTATCCATCTTCCTTTCATTTTATGAGAAACTAGTTTGCTCTTCCTCACTCGCCATCTATAATATACGTAATTCTTTCTTGTGTCTTCATGTATGTTTAAACAACCACATCACTCTCTCTCTCTTTTGCCCTTTCACTTTTTTCCCTTCTCATTACCTATTCATCCCTTCTTGCTTATAAATGTTTTATGAGATGAAAAATATTTTGCAGGGCTGGCAGGCTGACCCAAACCTCTCACACTCTACGTATTTCATAGAGACGTCTCATCAGGAGTTGAAGGTGAATGTGTGATTGACTGAGGTCACATTTGTAGCAGCGTCTTGCGAAGTGCCAAGCTGTCAGCTGAGTCCACTGGAAATCTTCCTTACCATGCTAGCAGTTGGCCTGAGCATCGGCTTTCCTCTCGCGGCTCTCTCGTTATCTTTAGCGCCCATTGATTTTATTCACACCACACCTATCTTCCTGTTTACTTACACCTCATTCTTTGTCTGGCTCCGTCACACATACATACATACTGTATAAACACATGTATAGACACACACACAAACACCTCCACGTCTAGGACTTGATTCCTTGTTGAGTTTCTGTCAACGTTATTGATTTAGCACACAATAGCAAAAATGATTCGATAAGCACAATCCACCACCTTGTCACTACATTACTACACAGCTGCTACACAGATGTTCTTCTCCGGCTCTGTAGCAGTTTCCATGCTTTTAAAGATCATTTCATTCACTCACTCATCTTCTATACCGCTTTATCCTGTATTCAGGGTTGTGGGGGGGCTGGAGCCTATCCCAGGAGGGTAAGGGCACAAGGCATGGTACAGCCTCGACTGGGTGCCAATCCATCGCAGGGCGCACACACACACTACGGGCAATTTGGGAACATCAATTAACCTAACCTGTGGGAGGAAACCGGAGTACCAGGAGGAAACCCACCAAGCACGGGGAGAACATGCAAACTCCATGCACACAGAGACGGGAATCGAACTTGGCCCGGAAACAAACCCAGACCCTGGAGGTGCAAAGCGACAGTGTTAACCACTGCACCACCGTGCCACCTAAAGATCATTTAATTTTTTAAAATATTAACATAATGTGAAGCCTGGCTTTTCTTCACTTCAGCAGTGGCACAATTCCTATTTCAACATAGCATTTAGAACCGCAGACATGTCACATGAGCAATATATTTAAATACTCTTTGTGATTATCCCGTGGCTAAAATTAACATACAGCACAGGCAAGGACAATTTAAGGAAAAGTTAAACATAGCTTAGCAGCAGCCTAACGCTCTCAAGCAAAGTCACAACAAAATCAAAATGACATGTCGTTCCACTTGGTTGCGCACAGCAAGAAAATTAGGCACCCTCCCGTCGCCTACAAGCACATTTTTCACGTAGTCCAATGAGAAACAGGAATAAGATGGTTAGTATGTGACTGTTGCTGCAAACACTTATTCCCTCAGTGCAGAACACTTCAGAAAGTTTTCAGACGTGCTGAGTGATCTCAAGCATTTTTGTCAAGTGTTTTTTTTTTTCTTTTTTCATCAAATTAATCAGGTCACAACTCAAGTGAAAAGATGGAGAGAAAAATGTAGGTAGAATTATTAATCTTGTTCATGAGCATCCCTAAGCAGCAGTGTGTTGCTGGATACATCAATCCATTTATATGTACAGTATAAATCAAAGTCAGTATCTATTTATGTTAAATACAGTAAAGTCTTGAACCAAACCTCATTTCTTTATAATAAATTTAATTCAATTACGTAGATTAAATTAAAGAAATTGGAACATTTTACTGTGACAGGCTACAAAGTGCCTAAATTTAATAATTGGGTGTTTATATAACAACCTCAGCAGCAGCCTCATTTCCCCTCTTTTTGTCATGCACACTCAATCTGCGACCGGCACTAGGACACGGAAGTAATGCGGTCACGAACCAGGAAGTATAAAAGGAGTAAACAAACCGCTCAGTCATTGAGTTCGCCCATGTCGGTTCAGGCTGTCCGTCTACAAATTCGTGAGTACTCACCTTCTTGGGTTT
>JAQMYJ010000001.1:15595803-15607470 GCA_030014305.1 Clarias laeviceps | reverse complement strand
GGGTTTACCATCCACGCTACATTGGGCTAACCGCTAAAGCTACGTCTTCTGGTCACCGAGGTTAGTTCACCCTGACACTTTTATGTTCCAAGCATTCTGAATCACTAGTATACTAATCAAACTGTATTTCCACACCCTCCTGTACACAATCAATATCTCAACTCTTTCAAAGCTATCCAATCAGCGACTAGAGGTGGGACAACACCAGCCAATCAGAACCTGGACAGTGCTCTCTGTGTCCTCTCAACGGTCATATGTCAAAACATTACATTTTCTTCTGTTTAGCGTTTAGGACCTAGTGGATTCTTTATCATCACATGCATTCATTTATATCATTATTATTTTTATCAGCATACTGATGCGAACACACGCACAAAGCAAAAATATACTGCTGTCTATAGTACTGTAGTTCTACTTCACATCAACACAATGAAGATCTTTGTAAAGTTGGCATCTTTTACCCAAAACTAAAGTGTCTGAAGTCAAAATCCTCCAGGAAGCTCTTTTTTGAAAGTGTTTGTAGTGTGACTACAAAACACTGATTTCAAGGATGTCTGCTTGTATTTATGTGAAACATACAGTACGCCCCCTTTGTCGAGAATGCTTTTAGCTAATTAGGCAGGGGAAATGATGGTTACATCAGCTTCCTACCTGAAGTGTTACAGCGCTAACAAGCATTAGTTGTTTCTCTTGCTCTCTTGTTGTTTCTCTTCAAGTTTGTTTTCAGTGTAGCCACCATGTTTAAAAATTGCTTGGAGCAGTTAATGAATATTATCCAGCATAACTGTTGAAATCTGTAATCGTATTGGTTAGAAGGTGAATAAAACATGTTGTTTAACCAAGAAAACATATATTGAAGCTTACTATTGTATAAGGAGGCATTTATGGATGCCTTGTCTATATGATTACTAAAACTTCAGGGGATAACATACCAGAACACATCACTCCATCCTGATAAGTCATTTCCGATAATGCCATGCTATGCTGTGGTTTATTCACAATCCAGTCTCACAAGACAAAAAAATGCATATGCATTTTATTTGCAACACATAATCATATCAAGCATTCATTTGAATGCACTGTAGTACCAACCTAATTTAGTCAATCCTACCTCTACCACTATTCTATGTGAATAATATCAATACTATATGTAATGCTCATTTATTATTTAATGAACAGTTATTTGAAGAGACAGAAATTCCACAGTTTCACAAACAACCATAACATTCTTAACATAAGGATCAAGGCAGTAGCATGGATTTCAAAGAAAGGTAAACTAGATTAAGTGGAAAGTGGAAAATGCATGACACCACCCACAATCGCAACATTCATTAAACCTAGAAAACTGCTGAAGAAGGCACTTGGTCAGAGAGGCTACCAGGAACCTCTTTAAAAGATCAACAGGAAAAGTATCAAAGCTAGTGCATGAATCTGGCATATGAAAGACGACCTTGAAGTTTGCACAAAGATATCAAGAATCTTGTATTTAAAAAAATTATTAAAATAAAAACTAGAAGACGGTTTAGTGGTTAAATTAACAGAAAGCAGATTTTTTTGTCATGAATGCCAACACCAAAACAACACCATCCTAACTGTATGGCAGGGTGGGGGGAGTATAATGTTATGACTGTGGAGGTAGCTAAGACTGTGGCGAGTTTGGATGAAGCCAACATCGGGAATATTTGAGGGAATATCTTGAAGAAATATGCAGAACTTCTGAAAATGGGAGGGAATTTCATATTTCAACAGGACAATGAGGACAAGCATAAAGCCAAAACTACACTGGAGTGACTTGACAGGAAGGAGGCCCTGATGTAAATCTAAAAAATATATATTTTTAACCTGAAAGTCCAGCACCAAAAACCAACTTACCAGGCCCAGGTTGTACACCTGGAAGGGAGGCAAAATCTCCAAATCCAGGTTGACATCCTTTGGAGAAACACTGCAAGGTGTAGTTACTCTCAAAGGTGCTGCTACCAAATACTCAGGGCCCTTTTTATTCAACTTTGTGGGGTATTCAATTACCACTTTAATAAGTTAATTAAATGAATGATAAAAATGGTATTTATAAAATTTTTATCTGCTAAACATAGATGTAGTACCTACATGATTTTCAGAATTTAAACACAAAATATTTTTCATGGGTTTCCAAAAAAACATAAAAATGTCTGACATAAATGTCATAGCACCGTTAATAACCCAGTACATTCCACTGCACATCCTTGCTCTATTTCTGTCACTCTCCTAATCTACAGCGTCACTCTCGCCTTTACTCTTGCTAATGCTTGCATCCACTGTCTGTTTGAATCCAGCTCACCACAAACACACATCTACACACTCACTCACACGTGTATGCAAAGGTTTGCCATTAACTAATATAGAACATTGCTTTATCAACTTGTTTCTGCTAATTAAGATACTTTCAGTTCATGATAAAAAGGAACTCAGTACACAAGTGATAAAAGCACAGTAAAGGCTTAAAATATAATCTGCAATATATAATGCTAAAAATACAGCTCTGCAGGCACACCCTAAACCACAGACAGAATGTTATGTTGAAACCAGTATGGTTCCCTACTAAAGCCCAGCTCCCGCTTTCACTATTTTTATTCATAGCTTTTATAGTATAACATTGTATGCTATACAATGAAACATTACTATGATTTGCTGCGTTTCGTGATGAGCTTTAGGCAAAGATGGACTAGGAATTGTGAGTACTTCTCATGCTCCCAGTGGGCCACTGAACAATTGGGACAATAAAACACATGGCACTGTTTAATATGATTGGCTAAGGTCTACAAAATAGTTTTACATATCTCTACCTGGTAGCTATTGTAGCTTGGTCCATGTAACCACAACCCATTTGAAGTCTTATGTTGTCAGACACTCTATTAGTGGTATTGTTAGGTCCAATCATTAAAGGCTTTAGCCCAGAATATTTTAAGCTACACCTTGTATATCTTCGCCTTGAGGTGGAGGTGTTTTATAGCAAAGCATCAGATAGCCTTGGAGAGTTACAGAGCAGTACTTACAGTCAATGTCCGAGGGAGGAAAAAGGGGAGGAATTAAGAGCTGCATGCAAAATTGGAAGAAGCATTCACCCAGATGTCAAGGCAAGCTTCAGTTATATAAAAAAAAAAATCTAACTTTCTGCTCTATTTCAAGAACTAATATCAAGGGAAGAGAGAGTTTTCTCCAAAGAGCCATAAACTGACTTAATCAGTCCATTAATTGTGCCCATTAAAAATTTTGCATTTACAATTATAACTACCTTGTACTACTACTACTAAATGTAAATTTTGCACCAGAATCATGATATGTAAAAAATATTTTAAACCGCATATTTTAATTTATTTATTATATGTGGTATTGAGGCATTGACAATAAATTCGATTCAATGTTGACCTAATACTACGTCTACCTAACTCACCTATAAATCCACCCCTGACTACTACTACTAGATCTAGTAAACTAATAAATTAGTGAGTATTAACATCCCACCATTATTTATTCATATTAATATTTAATTTACTAGTATTTTACTGATAGTATCCCTAGGGTTTAGTGGTATTTTAGGACCCTAACCGTAATAACCCTAGGCTTATCTAGGCTGATCCTGAGGATGATCCTGCTGTTGACAGGGATACTTGTACTATATGTACTGTAAATGATAATTATTGTTCTCAAGAGAGGTGAATACTTGAGGAGAGTTAGGTAACCGTTGCCTGCACTATACCCTTAAACCCCCTTCCCCCACCCCCATTCCCAGAAGTGGGCCAACCCAAGGCCAAATCCCAGGGCTGATTGTTTTTGGCCCTATTGACCATCACTGTGAGTAATCACATGGAGTTAGCAGTGTGTGTCAGGGTGACACAGATTTTTCCTGATTTTTCGTTGTTTAATTATTTGTTAAACCAAAATGAAGCCGAAATGAAAAGAAAGATCCACCTTTAGCTACAACAATGTGAAGTAATGATTTCCTGTTTGAATCTTTAAGAAGGAATTTTGGTCCACTATTCTTTACAGCATTGCGTCATTTTTTACGTTTTTGTGCATTCGCTAATTCACAGCCTCCTTTAAGGTCCACAGCATCTCAATTGGGTTGAGATCTGGGCTTTGACAAGGACAGTCTATAAAACCATGATTCTTGCCTTGTTTAGCCATTCTGATGCAGACTTAGAGGTGTGCTTTGGATCACTGTCCTGTTGCACAGTCATCATCGTTCATTGACCCAATTTCGAACAAGCTTTAGCAGTCAGACAGATGGCTCACATTTGCCATTAGAATACTCAAGTATACAGAGGAGTTCATGGTCGACTCAAAGGCTACGTTTACAAGGCCAGGTAAATGTGACCCAATTCCGATTTTTTGCTCATATGTGACACATATTGGATATGTCCATGTAAACAGGAAAAAAAAACGCATGCATTCTGATATTTCGAGATCGGTTTCAGGCCTCCTTCATATGTGGAAATAAATCAGATATATATCAGATATGTGCTAAAGTGATTGTTGTGTAAACAGACAGATCGGATTTCCTGAGTCGTTGTGTTCTGTACGTCGTTAAAACTGCGAGTTCTTCGCGGTTTAATGACGTAATGTTATTCTCCGGTGGAAGCGCGTGTGGAATGATAACATCGCAGGTGACATGGAATAGGAAAAGCCCACCGCCCCCCTTGTTTTAATGCTTATTTAGGCTAAATAACATTAAGAAATCAGTATTTGGTGAATGAAGCATCTGCACAAGCTGCAATTATGCCGTTTTTTTCTCCTCCTCCCTTTTAAAACCATGGTGACATTTCGCGAACTTTGCATATATCGCAGAGTGTCTAGTTGGCTAGTGTGTAGCGCAAGAACCTCCCTTTAAGTATGCGCGATGTTTCAGATGGCATGGCAAGTGTAAACATGTGTATCGGATATGAGTCATAGTTGAAAGAACGTGCAAACAGACGGTCAAAAAAATCAGATATAGGCAACAAATCAGAATTGGGCATCGAGACCTGCAGTGTAAACGTACTGTAGCCAAAGACTCCAAGGTGCCCAGGACATGTGGCTGCAAAACAAGCTCAAACCATCACCCCTTCACTGCTGTGCTTGACAGTGGGTATTCTGCTGAAATGCTGTTTGGTTTTCCTCGAACATGGTGCTGAGCATTAAGACCAAATAACTCAACCTCGGTTTCATCTGTCCATAAGAAGTTCCAGAATTCTTTTTGACAAAATTGGCTTTCTCATGGCAACACTTTCAAACATGCTATACTTGTTCAGTCTTCTTCTAATTGAGTTTAACATTTAACAGACTCAGTAACAGACTAACCTGATTGTGTCATTTACACACAAGTGTCATCATTCAGCTGAGTACAGTTTCAGTCCCACAAGAGTCACAGGTTTAGCTCAAGGGCACAAAGGCAGTGGCTGTACATTTTTTGTGCTGGACTTTAAGTTACAGGGCTGTAGGGTCTGAGATGTATCTTGTTCTTTTCTTTTTTTTTGTAATTCTCTGAGCATTGTATGTTCTGACATTGGGGTGCATGTGCTGTGATGTCCACTCCTGGGAAGATTGATAGCTGCCTTGAAAACTTTCCACCTGTGAATAATATTTCTCTCTATAGAATGTTGAACTCCAAATTGACAGATTGATGTGCAGCAACAATTGGTTCTTTAAGACCATTACTTTTGTTTTCCCAGTATTTTCTCACAGTATTTTTTAACTACAGCAATTAGTAAACTTTGCGAAAGTATGAACTGGACTCAAGGCAATGGCCAGCAACTACTCACAGACTGAAACAAAAAAATAACTACAATGTCAGCTACAATCAAATAAGGAGTAACTAGATAATTAAAAGGTTGGCTGATGGATACTAAAACTGGCAGGTTCTGTATTTTACCTTGGTAGGGCAACATTTTTCTGGTGACTAACCATACATCTTGTGTCTTTCTTTCTGTCATTTTGGAGGTCAGGTTTTCTGTTGCAATGGTGCACAATTCTCCCTAAGTACCAAAATCTCAGCAGACCTTGCGGTATACTTCAAATCCTTCCTGTCTGTCTAAGGAATGACAAGGGACCTGCTAGAAGCTGCCTCGCTTCCATGACAGCATTTCAAACCCTGGAACTTACTTCCTGCCCGCCCACTGCTCTGTGCCACGGTTGCGCTTACCTGATTGTGTCATTTACACACAAGTGTCATCATTCAGCTGAGTACAGTTTCAGTCCCACAAGAGTCACAGGTTTAGCTCAAGGGCACAAAGGCAGTGGCTGTACATTTTTTGTGCTAGCCTCATAAGTTACAGTGGTAACGTTTAGTTAAACCTTTCTGTTCTTTTCAAACAGACCCCTAAGCTATATACTGTATGTGTCACGGACACCCCAGGCTCCGACCCCCAATCAACGTTCTCAATCTCCCAAATTATAATCACACGCACCTGAACCTCATCATACAAATACACCTGACTTCCCTTCACTCTGCATCTGGTCTCCACTATGGATAAGGACTCAATGTGTACCTGTGTCAAGTGATCTTCTCACTCCGTGCTTCCTCGTCTCCGTGTCTCCTCGTCCCTGCGTCTCCTCGTCTCTCCAAGTTCTGTGTCCTGTCTACCCGTTCCACCGTTCCTGATCCTCCGTCCACCAGCACCAGCATCATATCAGTTAAGACTTTCCGGTTCACTCTCTTACCCACATCTCATCCCAAACAGTTATCATTCATTGTTAATAAAATCCCATTCGGGTTTTCTCTAATTTCTGTCGGTGGAGTCTGTCATTCCGTAACAATATGATGTTTGTATAACATTTCATCAAGCTTTAACCAGTGTTATTCTCAATCAGTTACAAGTAATTTGCAAAGGGCTTTGGTTCGAGTTTAATTTAAACAAGGAACCCATTTTCACTTATGCAATCATTTACATATTTGGCAGATGGTATTATATGCAGCAACTTTTAATAGTGTTGAACTGTGAAAGGCAAGGGCCATCCCCCAGGGTCCAATAGTGGCATCTTGGCAGTATTAGGATTCAAATTCACAAACTGCTGATCAGTAAGCCAGAGCCATAACTACTGAGCCACCGCTGCCCCAGTCAGTAGTTTGCTCCTGCAGCCACAACTGTCTCTGGTGTATAAATTTGCAGAGATTTAAACTATGAAACTATAGCTAAAAGTGACTGGGGCAGTGCCATGTTACTTTCCCCGCTGTTGTCAAACTGCCAGCTCCATCCATTGACCATACTGGGTATACTTGATTAGGCATGAATAAAAGTTAATGGACTGGTATTAATGCCACCAGCATTGTACTGTAAATAACCCCTCACCTCTCTTATGGACTTTTTATCTGTTTCTCATTTGGCGAAAGGGACCAAAGCATCTATGCCACCACCACAAGACTCCCTGAGTCAGTCAGAATACTCAACACACCGCTTTCTGTTACCACATGGACTATTCAAAGCCTCTTACTCTCTAAAAAAGAATACACTGGCTAAATAAATAAATTATTGTATACATCTTTTTAATTAACATCAGCAATACTGTGTTATACTACACAATTTGTATAGTGTGTATATTAAATATATATGTTATATAGTTATAACAGTTGCAACCATAATTTTAAAATGTATTTTCGTTCATTTGTTTAAAGACAACAATAGGTGTTGGTTGGCAACACACTCAGACATGTCTGAGAAGCAGCACACGGTTACACAGATCAACCACGTGAAGCTAAAGGTTCAGACTAGTGCTTATTGGTCAATTTGGAAACACAAAGGCAGTGGACAATCAGCCCACAAACAATGTCTTTGAAATGAAAGAGGAAGCCTATCAAGCATGGGGAGAACAAGCAAACTCCATTCACACAGAGCATTGTGAGAGTGGTGACAATGCTAACCACTAGAGTGGTGACAATGCTAACCACTATGCTAACGTGCACTCTCACTTGTCTTAAGTCAGAATAAATATCACATTACAATTCCAGCACTTTTATTTACTCGCAGTGAATAAAATAAACATGCCCACTTCCAACAACACTTAAAATTTAAATTCAATTCAACAAAAATAGAACTTAAAAAAATAAAACAGCCAGACTGTAATTGTTCTTCATTCCTAAATGATATGGTTCAACATCACAATAAAATTAACAACATGTTTGGGAGTTTCAAACAAATATTTGCAGGCGGCGACACCGTGCCCATTTAACTGTGAGCCCTCAATTTTTCAGATTAGATAGCTGTAAAAACTGATAAATTCTATTTTTGAAATAGGTGTTTTAATGAGTCTTATTGATACAGTTTAAAGCCAAATATATATGTTTATACTGTATTCTTATTTTAAGGCTTAATGTTGAACACAGACACCCCTTTCATTTTAGGGTATTTGGTTCATTCCAACTAGAGAGCTGTGTCGTATGAGCTAGTATACCGCTCATCAGCATGGCTGTAGGAGTCAAGCAGAGATATTATTAGCTGATACACAACTGTGGTTGTGTAAACCAAAGTGTGAAGTATGAATAACCAATCTCAAGCTCTTGACTTGTCAACAGTATGACTTATAGCTTCAGAATTTTTAGCATCAGTGATTATCTAGTGATTAACATTAGTGTTAATGTAAAGCTTGTTGTTCTTTACTATCATTATTTTATTTGTTAAATAAAATGAAAACTACAGCACTGAAATATATCCATACAACTACAGCACTGAAATATATCCATACAAATAAAAGATTTATATACTAAAACTGCAAGACAACTATATAGCATATACATTTATGTTCATTTTACATGACAATGCCATGGAATTGTGCCACCTCAAAAAATGTTATGCCTCTGTTTGCAGACATCACTAGAAAGTTTCTTTCAAACATAAGTTAAGATATTGAGAAAAACATCAAACGAATAAGTGTGGGAGATCAGATTATAAACACACTTCTGTTATACTTCAAAAAAAGAAACTGTAAAACTCAGGAATGTGTTCGAACAACATTTGACCAAACTTGATTTGACTTGGATAAAGAAAAAACTCTCAAACCCATAACCAGAAATGCTGCAGTTTAGAAACAAATTGCTAAGAGAAATTCCTGGCAGTTTTTCTCTATCGAGGTAGAAACAGGAACGTCACCTTCTATAAACTCCATGAGAAAACATTTTCAGTGTTTCTTTTGTAACCTAAAATCAGTGACAGTGGTGTATGTGACATATATCACATGTGACTAAGCTGTGTCAAGCTAAAATTGACTCCCAGACCCAGTGATCAAGTTCCCCTTTTGAGTATTGGTTCCTTTTAGGGTCTCTTCCTTATTGCAATTCAAAGACGTTTTTCCTTTCTCCCACAGCTGCTGACTTGCACATTGACCCTGAAGTCCAAAAAAATGGCTTTGTGACAAAAACTATTATGAAAAGCACTCTCCAAATACGTTTCCCACACAGACATGCATGATGAGCTTCTCAGCACTGTGCCACAGAGTGCTGAGAGCATCGTAGAGCTCAAGGGATTGGCCCAGGACCTGACTTTACTTCTAATTAAAGACAAAGAGAGTGAAAATGAGGGAGAAATAAAAAGGGAGTGAGAGATCGAGATATAATAGGATATAACAAGATATAATAAGAATAAGATGAGGAACGTGATTAATTATTACACATCTCACTTGTCTTACAAGAAGATAAGACTCTTAATCACACACCTCCCAACTGCACCATCGCAAGCGAAGCAAGATAATAAGTAAGAAACAAAGGAAGAAGGAAAGTGCACTCATATCCTGCTGCTACATATAAACTCATGGTGTGTGAGCTATTAACAGCTCTTTGCATCATATTCTTTCTCTCTCACTCTGTGCCTTCTGTACACCAAAACCAAACGCTAATGCATTCACTTAACAAAGTACCACTGGACTCATTGCTATGGCAACACACGCTGACGTTCAGTCATCTTCTGTCCTGCAAGAGAGCTGCAATTCAAACCTTGTTCTTTGTCCGATACATCACATCCTCTCAAAACCATTCTCATAGCTGACTCCAATCACTCGCTTTCTTCAGGGCTGCAGTTCTATGGTTGCCTAATCAGATTTCCCATAACTGGGCTATAAATCATATTTAAGCACAACATCAGTCTAAAACCCAAAAGACTAAGTGGAAAAGCACTCAGACATGTCTGAGACGCAGCACACGGCCACACAGATCAACCACGTGAAGCTAAAGGTTTGGCTATTAATACATGAGTAAGAGATATGTCCTTCAAAATCAAGACATATCCATAATGCACCCACAAGCAATTTCATTTTCCCCACAATTTTTCCCCTAACATTAATACATTTCCTAACATTAATACCATCATACCAACAGCTACTGTAGATTTATCCCATCTACTATAGCTTTAGCTTACATTTTATGGAAGAGAGTGAGTGGTTAAATTAGGATTTAAAACCTTTGTTAAAAAATTTATATACCAGAAATATGGTTTAAAGCATTTATCCTAAGGTGAATCCAAGATCGCTCCTTCGGCCCCGAGGGCACGAATCGAGGATCCGACGTATGGTGTAGACAGGGCCACTGTCGATGATTCGGGGAGGAGGAGCAGGGAGGGAGGTGGAATCATGGGAGAAGTGGTGAATGGTTTCAGCTGTGAGGTATGGAAAACCAAATGGATTCGGCGCGCGGCAGGCAGCTGGAGCCGGTAGGTGACAGGATTGATTCGAAGGGTGATGCGATATGGTCCGATGTACCTGAGGGAAAGTTTTCGAGATTCAGTATGGAGATGTAGATTTTTTTGTTGACAGCCATACCTTGTCACCTTCATTGTACAATCGTCCCGGAGGGTGTCGACGGCGATGTTGGGTGATATAGCGGTGGTCGGCTTGTCGGATGGCAGTGTTTGCTTTGTTCCACAGCCGTCGACACCTGCGGACCAACTGTTGGACTGATGGCACGTCAACCTCCGGTTCTTGGTGTTTGAACATCGGAGGTTGGAAACCATGGCATTCCTCAAATGGGCTCAAGTTGGTAGCTGAAAATGTGTGGAGATTGTGTGAGAGTTCAGCCAAGATGAGGTAGCGAGCCCAGGAGCGTTGGCGATCTGCGATGAAACATCTTAAATAACGCTCCAGTTGTTGGTTGGTCCGCTCCGTCTGACCGTTAGTCTGGGGGTGGTATCCTCAAGAGAGACTACAGGTGGAATTGATCAGACGGCAAAAGGCCTTCCAGAACCGGGCGGTGAACTGTGGCCCTCTGTCCGAGACGATGTCTTTTGGGAACCCAGGCAGGCGGACTACATGTTCTAATATCAGCTCGGCTGTCAGTTTTGCTGACGGGAGTCTGGCGAGAGCCACCAGGTGCACGGCCTTGGAGAACCGATCCATGATGGTGAGGATGGTGTCTTTCCCTTTCGAGACCGGCAGGCCCGTGATAAAATCTACGGCAATGTGTGTCCAGGGCCTGCGGGGGATGGGGAGTGGTTGGAGGTCCCCCGGAGCTGGTCGGTTGGTATCCTTGGCCCTGGCACACACTGGGAACGCCTGAACGAATTCATCAAAATCCCTTGTCATGGACGGCCACCAAAAGGCACGGTGGATGAATTGTTGGGTGCGTCGATTTCCGAGATGTCCTGATACGGGAAAGGAGTGGCCCCACTGTTGTCTGGAGAGAGCGTCCGCCTTGGTGTTCTTCGACCCCGGACGGTAGGAGAGATGGAAATT
>JAQMYJ010000001.1:15578678-15595703 GCA_030014305.1 Clarias laeviceps | reverse complement strand
AACTTCCAGCTTCTGCGGGTCCATGGCCACACCCTGGGACGAGATAACAAAACCCAGGAAAGTGGTGGAGCGCTCGTAAAAAGTGCATTTTTCCAACTTACAGTACAGCTGATGGGCAAGCAATCTCTGGAGGACCGCTCTGACGTGGAGAATGTGTTCTTCGACGGTACGGGAGTATATGAGGATGTCGTCCAAGTAAGCGAAGACCCAACGGCCTAACATGTCTCTCAGTTTGTCATTTATGAATTGTTGGAAAGCGGCAGGGGCGTTGCAGGGTCCAAAAGGGATGACCAAACTTTCATAATGTCCAGTCGGGGTGATGAAGGCCGTCTTTCACTCATCGCCCTCTCTTTTACGCACCAAGTTGTAGGCGCTCCGAAGGTCCAACTTTGTAAAGATGGTGGCACCAGAGAGGGGGTCCAGGGCAGAGTTGGTAAGAGGCAATGGGTGTCGATTTTTAATGGTGATGATGTTGAGCCCCTGATAGTCGACACATGGGCGAAGTTCGCCCCCTTTTTTCTTAACGAAAAAGAACCCCGCGGCGGCGGGCGAGGATGAGGGTCGGATGGTACCTTGTCGAAGAGCATTAGCGACGTACTCCTCCATAGACTGGGTCTCGGTGGCCGATAGAGAGTAGAGTGTTCTTGCAGAACACTTCAGCCAGGTCTCTGTAGACGGTTGGAATGGCGTTGGTGTCGACGTCGGGGGCCTCGGACTCCCTAGAACACGTCCCAGCCATTGCACGTAGGCAGAGTTCAGAACAGGTCGGGCCCCACTGTATGATCCGGCGTTGAGACCACGAGATGAGCGGGTCGTGTTGTAGAAGCCAGGGGTAGCCGAGGATGATGGGTGGAGAAGAGATGGATGTGAGATGAAATTTAATTTTTTCTTGGTGATGTTCGATGATCAGTGTGATGGGCTGGGTTTGATTGATGATAGGGCTGGAAGAAAGGGGCCGACCGTCGACAGATGTGACTTGACCGGCTGGGATAATGCCTCGATTTCCACTCCCAGTTTAGAGTCAATGAAGTTACCAGCGGCACTGGAATCGATGAACGCTGTACTTCGGACTCATTTGTTGCCAAACTGGAGGTGTACCTGAACCGTGAGCCGAGAAATATTGGTGGTGGTCCTGGAGAGTTGGAGGGAACCCAGTGAGTAACTCCCCTGTCTCACCCTGAGCGTTTCCCGGTCGGAGAGGGCAGGTGGCTCGATGATGCGCTGCAGACTCACAGTAGGCGCAGAGTCTTTCTCTGAAGCGGCATTCTCGCTCAGCTGCGGTTAGGGAGGCATGTCCTAATTGCATGGGTTCCCCGGCAATGTTCCGATGTTAACCACGGCGGGAGGTGGAAAACCGACATGTACGGGGGTAGAAGTGGTGATGGAGGATCGTGCTTCAGCGGCTGGGGTCGGTGAGAAAGAGGTTGAGTGACGAGGCGTAGCGTGAGACAGTGGTGGTATGGTGGGCGGCAGGGTTCGAGGGGCTGGCTTAGGACGAGACAGGAGACGTTGGTCGATCCAGAGGGCTAGTTGGATAAGGCCCTCCAATGTAGCGGGAAGCTCTTTTCCAGCTAGCTGGTCTTCAATGCGGTTAGCCAGTCCCTCATAATAGGTCGTCCGGAGGGCGGCGTCTCCCCAGGTGGTTTGAACGGCCAAAGTTCTAAATTCTGCAGTAAAGTGGCTCACGGACGACCCTCCCGGCCGCAGGTTTGGTGTCGGTTTCCACCTCACCGGCAGGATGTTCAAATGTAAGTTTCAGCTGACGGATGAATTCATTATAGGAATGAGCCGTATCTGAATCTGAATGGTGAACTGCCGTGGCCCACTCAGCTGCCTGCCCTGATAGCAGCGAGACGAGGAGAGCAATGCGCAACCGATCGGTGGAGTATTTGGTGGCATTAAACTCAAACACCAGATCTAATGCAGTTAGAAAAACACTACATCTCCCGTCCGTGCCATCCCATTTATCCGGTAGGGAAAGAAAAACATCTGAAGTTGGAGAAGGGTGGGGGAGCGGAGCTGCAGCCGCCGCGACGGGAGGCCGGCTAACCGCGCTAGCGACAGCTTCACGAAGGTCCGCGTTCTCCCACCGGAGCTCCGCTACCTCGCGGCGCAAGGCCGCGACATCTCGGACGCACCGGCCAGGATTAGCGAGCTCTCCGGTTAGCTTGTAGATTAGCTCGGCGTGCCGGTTCACCACGTCGCAGAGGTGCGAGTGATCCGCTGGGTTTACCTCTCAGAGGCTCAGTCATTCTGTCATGAACTAACCCGGGATGATCAGAAGACTTAGCAATAGCGGTTAGCCCTTTGTAGCGTGGATGGTAAACCCAAACGCGGATGCAAGCGAGTAGGCAGGATAACCACGCGAATTAGTTTAAGGACTCTCACAGAAGGGGAGCAAGGGAAAAACACAAATTTAACCTGCGTCCTATAAACACACACTTGAATCATAAAGCAAACCCAAGAGAAGTGAGTACTCACGAAATGGCTGACGAACGGCCTGAACCGACATGGGCGAACTCAATGACTGAGCGATGTGAAGCGCCATCTTGTTTCCTTTTATGCTTCCTGTTTTGGGACTGTACTACTTCTGGGTCCTAGTGCCGGTCGCGGAGTGGGTGTGTGTGAAGGTGGTCTCAATTTCCAATTGCTCAATTTAAAATAATTAATGTGCAATAAATGTATTTTTGAAAAATCAATGTGTGTAATATGAGCTTAGTGTATGAAATATTTCATTTAATTACTGTACAAGCTCACACATGACCATGCCAAAAACATACCATGCCAAAACTGAGGAATCATTGAAAACAGGTCATGGATGATCATATAAATAACAACTGTCTAGACAGTTGTCTGTCAGTGTGATTTATCCCATTAAATACTTAAATAGATTTCATAAGGATTTTACTAGAAATTCTTTACATTTTTATTAGATTATAGCCTGAGCCAAACAGAATAAACACTGGAAGGCTGCAACAACTGCAACATTGCTTGTTTTACAAAAGTTTTCTGTCACTATCCAACTTTAATCTAAATTTAATAAAATGGTCACATGATTTCACCATGGGAGTGTTGTGTTTTCTGCTTAGATTGCTAGACTTTTTAAGTTAATGTTATTAGAAATACAAACACAAAATTTCTCTATCTTTGATCTTCAAAAAATCAACTATGCCACATTCATTCATACATCTGTCAAAGTTAAATCTTTGTTCTAGTGAACAATATTTTAAATATTTAGTCTGTACTAGTGTTTATATATTATCCTTATGCTTGCTGAATACTATCTTGTCTTTCTTTTCTTTTACTTTATGTAGTTGTGTATTCATAATTTCTGTTGTTATGGTGACTATTTCACCATAGGAGGAGTTCCGAATTGACTTGACATTACTTGACCATTAGTGAAGGCCATATGTAGATCTTACACTCTTAATGTGGTGGGCTAATGACCAGTTTGCATGTACGCCCTTGGAGACTGCTGTCTGGAACCAGACAAGGCAGAATGATGATAGTGAGTCCAGCGTGAGGGCTTTAATCATGTGAACAACCGGCAGCATGTGACCTCCATGTCCCTACATCCCAGTTCTCTAATTAGAGCTTTGAATAGGGTGTGTACATATATATGTAGATGTGTGTATCTAATGACATCTTGTAGATTTATATTCATTTTAGTGGGGAAAAGGCATAATTAAAAATTATAGATTTTAATGGATATTGATAGGAGTGGAGTCTGAGAAAGAGCAAGCGACTGAAACGCAAATGGTTAGCACATACACGCCTTTTTTACTAAACAAAAAAAATAGTAATATATAACCTTCTGATGAAGTATGAGTCTGTAACATCTATGTGTCTATTACTGTACTTGCAAATTATAATTGCGTCAGAAAGCCTTAAATCTGTAACTGCAATAAACATAAATACATGCTCGATAAACAAACACACACACACACACACACACACACACACAGTAAAAATCACAAACTACACAGCCCATTTATTTGTACAGCTTCCTCAATTAGAGAAACATTCAACTACAATTGATCAAAAGCACATGTAAATAAACCAGTCTAAATTTTTCTAGCATGTGGGTTTAGGCACATGGTATTAAGATTCAAAGATTTGGGATTAAGATTCAAAAAATTATTAATTCATTCATGTCCTTATCCTGTGTGGGGTAGCAGGTTGCCTGGAACCTATTACAGGGAACTCAAGGTGCACCCTGAATGAGGTACCAACCCATCATGGTGCACAGTTGCACATGAACAATCGTACTCCACACCAATCAGGCTACGTGTGTCTTTTTATTGTGCAGAAGGACCAGAGTACCCAGAGGAAACCAAACAAGCATGATGAGAACAGGGAAGCTCTACACACACACAGACCAGAAGCGAGAAACAAATCTTCAACCCTGCTACTGTGCCTCAGAGGTTCAGATTACTACCATTAAATATGGGTGCTTGAAAGTTTTTTTTTTTCTTTTTACATTTTTAAAACAATTAAAACTCACAACATGCATATACTGTGCCTGTTAAACAAATTAGAGAACAACATTATACTTCAACACTTTCAGCCTCAGAATATGTGTAGGCTAAGCTAGCTATGTGTAGGCTAAGCTAGCTAATGTGTTTAGGTAATATATGTCACTAAAGCTCTGCTGGTGAATAACTAGCATGCTAGCTACATGAGGTAAAAGGAAGAAAAGAGGGTCTACTCTATGCTAACGCTACACAAATTGTTTGTGATGGTTTAAAATGGCATGTTCTCTGGTACTTATAACAGCTTGATTATTCAAAGCCGTGTCAGCCAAAGAAGCTTTCATTTGTCTTGTCATGCTAATACTTTAATATGAATAAGTGCATTATGCGAGTACCTCAACACTGACTCTTTTCTTTTATGCATAAAAATGACCTTACTTCATACTAAATTATTCTTTTGTATGGTGACTGTTAATTCCTGAACTCAGATACCAAACATTTGTCCTGTTGAGTCATTCCAACGTGAATAGAGCATTTTGTCTCTTGAGAGCCATTACCGCGCTTACATGACACACTCTTCCACAGAGCATGATGGTACTCATACACTTGTGAGAGACGAACGAGCTCAGAAACATAATGTAGAGATAGATAGAGTGACAAGAAAGGTGGGTGGCCCTGTTTTTTTTTTTTTTTTGCTTTTTTTAAAGTCTAGGTTTAAAGGTGCTATAATGTTGAGGCTGTTTCTTTTAGCTCTACACTTCTTTAAAAAAAAAAAGAGAGAGATCAACAGGTGGCATTTGATAAGATATAAAATGCAGGTCTCAATTAAGAAACTTACACTTTGTGTGTATGTGCGTGTGTGTGTGTTTGTTTACTGGGTCAGGCTGTAGATGGTGAACAGGTTGCTGAGCAGTTTGGAGCAGGAGGAGCCTCCCCGTCATGAAGCATCACCCGAGGGGCAATGCTCTACTTTTACACACAAGCACATGCACATGCACGCATGCACACAAGACTTCACAGACTTCTAAGCTCTTTGGGTATTTCTGGTGTGGATTTAGGTTTGGCTTGGGGAGTGCTTTCTGGGTCACTCTGAAGAAAAGCGAGGATTGTAGAACTAAAGAGTGTGTTTGGTTTGTCATGTGCAGCAGAGAAAGATAAACAACTAGAGACGCAGTTTTCATATGATACTATAATTATTATCTGAGAATCCAATACAAATATGTGTTTTTGTCACTTGAATAACTGCAAACTCATTTAAAATATATTGTTGTATGCCTCATCTCATCTCATCATCTATACCGCTTTATCTTGTGTACAGGGGGCCTGGAGCCTATCCCAGGAGACTTAAGGCATGAGGCAGGGTACACCGTGGATGGGGTGCCAATCTATCGCAGGGCACACACACACACACACACACACACACATTCACACACTACGAGGAATGGAATTTGGGAATGCCATTTAGTCTATCCGGACACTGGAGATGCAAGGCAACAGTGCTAAGCACTAAGCCACTTTGTTGCCTGTTGCTGTATGCATTGACGTTAATTTCTTGTTGCTTTAGATAGTAGATAATGCACTGAACTAAGCCACTTGACGTCGCATATAGACAGGAAGTATGAACAACAAGAAATGTCCTCACATAGAATAAGGTTTAAATTCTATCAAAATCAATGCATTGATCTAAAAACAAGTTCAAATCCTGATAATACCATAGCAAAGTCTACAACACAGTTGCTTCACAGCATAATTGAGCATGCTCTATGCTTTTGTGTGAGAAAGACAGATTTTCTTTGTCTGCTTTTTCTCTCTGAAGAACAGAGTGACGTAAACCATTCACGGCCGTCTGTGAACTTATGTACATGGAAGCCAAGTGTGTTCAGCTCGCTTATGATGTTGCATGAGTGACAGTTCAAAAAGATGCCAAGGCTAGGTTCACATGTCTCAAAGGAAGCAGGAGTTAGCCGTCACCCACCCTGGGGATGCAACAGACGAGAACTAGATACTGTGCTGAATTTAGAAATGATTAAAATACGAGTAAATAGGAAAATCTTCATATTGAAATACTGGATTTGACAGCTAAACATGAATTCTGTCTCAATACCAACATCTTTGCATACCTAATATGCAGACAGTATGAGGAGAGAGATCCTGACTGTGAGACAACATGTAATAAATTTTTTTTAAAAAGGGAGAGAAAGTACAAAATAACCAAGGAGCAGCTCGCACAAAAAGGTGTCTGTGTGTAAATTGGTATAGCTGAGAATTTAGCGTGAAAGCTACTGTTGGGGATCAGAGAAATTAAGTGATGGAAGAGGAAAGAAGTGTGCGCACTTCAGTGTATGTGTGTGCATTTCTAAAAATTATCCATGATGTAAGTGTGATAAATTGCGTGGAATGAGGGATTTACTCCTAAGCCTGATTTTAAATCTGCCATGGGTGTGAAGGACAGAAGGACATTTTCTACCACTGAAAACGTTTCTAGCTCGTCCTCTCCTCTACTTCCCATTTCATTCTGTCAACACTGCAGAGTTCCACTGAGACTAGACAAATCAACAATCTCTCACACATACACACACTAGATGGACTTTTTCAGCCTAGCCACACACAATTACAGACAGCAATACACACACCTGCACCAGTCTATCTACAAGTTTCGAAAGGTGAGGAGGAGTGTGAGAGACCAGAGTCTGAGGAAAAGCAAGTGTTAATAAAAGAGGAAGAAATGGTAGGAGTTTGGATGCAGGTGGCAATAAAGGGAGAGATATGGTTTACTTAATATATCGTCAAACCTCATTTAAGAGTGCAGAGAGCAGAAACATGCAGGAGAGATTGAGAAATTTTGAATAAATGTGAAGACAGGGTACACGCAAGGGAGAGAGAGAGAGAGAGCGAGAGAGGGAGCTAAGGCAGGGGGTTGATGAAGGCCTGCGGGAGGATAATGAAAGACAGGACTGAAAGCACCATCATGTCCATCACTAGGGAAATGTGGAAAAAGGTATGCAGTGAGGAAGCTGGAGAAAAAAGGGAGCAGTAGAAAGGGAAGGTATGAAAGTAGGCAGACATATACAGTGACAGTCGAAAATACAAAGTAATGACTGTAATCTTCAGATCGGTCTCTGTCTTTCTCTGCCTAATCAGTCTCGAGATGTTTAAAAAGATGCTGCTACAAAGATCTCTCTCTCTCTCTCTCTCTTTCTCTTTCTCTTGCCTCCCTGGAATTCGCTCACTATGTTTTTATTTATTTATATATTTTTTGCAGCTGTTGTTCAAACAATTTCTGTGATGTCCCCATCAGTAGGGAAATGTCGGTTGGGACACGGAGATTTAATGAAATTATTACACTGCTGTTAATTCATTAATGTGACTATAACAAGTACATGCGGTATTTATTAGCTTGCTTGCACTTAAATCTTATTTACTGTACCATTTCTGTAGAGATGCCTACTTCACAGGAACTGATTATACTTAATGTTGCCTAAGAAAAAGAAAAAAGTATAACTGTTTACAATCCTTCTTTAACCATAATTAAATTAGTGCAGAGTTAGTGCAAAGTTTATTTTTTCACGATTAGCTAGCTAGTTAAAAAAGGTAGGAAATGAGAATACTTAAATCCAGAAAACCACAGATGCCCAGAGCAATACCTTGTCTCTGAATTTGATAAAGATCTACATGAAGTACTTTTTGTATGACCAATGAAGAAAATTTATGTATAATGTCTTGTAATGTGCTTGCTCATAAAATGACCGGTTATAGTGGTATATCATAAAGTCTTATCATTTTATTAAAACTGGGTTGAAATCAGAGTTACAAATCTAAACTTTCCAAGCAGTAAAGACACCTTTTCAGGACGGAGAAGCTAGGTATCAAGTTTTATGTTGAAAATAATGCAAAGGGAAATTCATTAACTATTGTAAAAGTAAAGTAACTATTGTGTAACTTGGCCATGTTACTGCCATGTGTAACTTAGCTAGCTATCACAGACTAGCCAGTGTTTATAATGTTAATGCACCTAGATGACTAAACACTCCGATATGACACACTTTGATAATACAGCTTTTGTACTGTTCAGTATAGTCAGCAATGAAAGCAACAAAACCATTAATGCTACATGGCCATATATAGCTAACTTAATCTATCAATTTAGCTACATACAATCTTTAAAGTGGATCTTAACTCAATTCTGTGCATGTAACATATTTTGTGTCTCACTGTCTACTGTAAGTTATTGCTACTGGTAGTTCCCATATCTTGATGCTTAGCCCTCTTGTCTTTCTTTCAAATCTGTTCACTGATAATTCAGCTGGGTGGGGTATCAAAAGCAATATGGCTGACATGGTCCGGGTCATTATTATTTAAAATTATTAAGTACTGTATGTGCACACAAATTTTTACTGATTTTAACAAACATCTACTAGCAAACATGCACACATGCTAATATTGCTACTAACACCTTATTGAATCTCCTACCTGTATCTCTGTATCTAAATCTGCTGTTTATCTAAACAACAACACTGTCTACACCTTTCGATGAGAACAAACATTACTCACAGAGACATATTCATACACACACACACACACACACACACTCACTCACTCTCTCTCTCTCTCTCTCTCTAAAAATAACCCAAACCCTTGTGCCACAGTGTCTTGGCTCAAAAGCAATTCTGGCAGATGCTTGAGAAGCCCAACCACACACACAAATAAACACACCTATAAACCAATACACACACACACAGAGTAAACAGGCCAAAGAATAAGCCATGAGAATATTATATAAGTCAGTCAGCTAAAAAATTTAAAATTACATATACAGACACAAACATTATCCTACTTACATAGTCTCATCATTTTTGAATTCCAGTTTTCCAGACGTTTCCTCATAGTCTTCTCCACCACGAGCTGTACCATCAACAGTGCGGTAAGGGACAGCGACAAGACCCCGGGCGCCAGACGTCCTCTGAACCTTGACTTGCATGATGCCCACACTCTCGCTGACCCGTGTCGATTCACTCTCAAATGTGAAGATGCCAGCATGGTCATCATCGTAGATGGTCACCGTGGCAGTGTGAGCCTCTCCCAGTGCTGCCTTTAGAGCCGGAGTGCTCCCATCTGCCAGGTGGTTTTCTGTCCCGCCCACAATGCGCGGGTTGCTCAGGTGCACGTAGAAGTACTCATCTTCTTCAAAGATGTCATCGTCGATTATGCCCACAGTGAGTTCTTTGAGAGTCTCTCCAGGCTTAAAGACCAGAGTGCCTTCAGCAAATTCATAATCAGAGCCAGCGTTGGCAGTGCCATCTTCTGTACGAAAATCAACCTAAGGAGTTACAGAGGTCAGAGGTTAATGGGAGAAAGAGAAACAGTTGTTTTAGTGATACCTATAAGCAATTCGAAAGTAAGTGGAGGGTTGGGCTCGAATGGGGATTCTGTGGACCTGATCAGTAACCAATTTCTTATTTTCTGCAGTATATGTTTATGAAAAATTGTTTATGATTCAGGTGGCAATAAAAGCCTTACTTTGACCTGCAAATGCACAATCAGTTTGTTGCATAGTAGATTTCCTGAAAAGGTTTCAGAATAAAGTCACCTTTACAGTGCAGCCTGCATCTCCCCCATGCCTTGCCACTGTGAGTTTCAATAGGCCGCAGTTTTCAAAGCACTGGTAGAGTGCTGGCTCAAACTCTAGACGTGTGGTATAGGGGTCATCCTCCTGCTCCCGTGCCTCTCCACTGCTCACCACTTTCCGGGCCTGATCAGCTGCATGTTTCTTCAAAATGTTTCCTGCTCCAGTCATCATCCGTGTTGCCTGAATACGGTAAAAAGCTCGACTCTTCTGCTGCTGCATTAGCACCTGAAAGTAAGACCATGAAATAACATACTGTTATTTCATATGAGGTCAGAAATATAGTAAACAAAAAATGCAAACACACTGAGAAAATCAGCCTATTTATTGAATGCATTATGTAGAAGTTTCATCTCTCCACCCAGTTGTACAGAAGCAATGCCACTGGATTAAAGATTATTTTGAACTCAGCCATACCTGATAGTTGGCCATCTCTATAAGCTGCTCCATATCTTTATCTGGGTGTCTCTGTTTGAGCTCCTTCAGTGTCCTGGCCATGTCTCTCCTGGCCTCGTCCTCATGATCACGTCCTCCAAGTCCATCCTCTCCCCCCAGCATTCCATCCAAGTGGGCTGCCATGCCGTCCAGCTCCAACATGTCTATCTTGTTGAAAGCTGTCTCCTTCACCACTTCTTCTCCTCCTTCTGTCTCCACCACAATGCCATGGCTCTTGTCGGCACGGTAGTGCTTGCGATTGTACTTGTAGATGAAGAGGCGGCGGTCAGCGACCCATGCCTGCACCACGCACACTGGGAAAAAGAGGAAGGTGAGCACGGCTTCCCAGACCTCCACCTCACCAGGGGATAACACACAGAGGATAACATAGAGCCACACATAGGCAAAGATACTCCATGCTGCTGTCACAAAGAAGACTCGCAGGTGTTTCACCTTCCTGGTCTCCCCATCAGGCACCACGTAGACGCAAAGGCCAATGATGACAAACATGTTGAAGGCAGCACTGCCCACGATGGTGCTTGGGCCGAGATCTCCAGCCTCAAAATGGTGTCCACACACCTCAATGACTGAAAGCAAGATCTCAGGAGCTGAAGACCCAAGAGCCATAAGGGTTAAATTGGAGACGGTCTCATTCCAGATGCGGACTGTAGCTGTGCAGGTCTCTCCATTGGGTCTCTTGATGGTGATCTCCTTTTCTTGGGAGGTGATTACCTCAATGGAAGACATAAAGCGATCTGCAATGATCGACATTCCTAAGAACATATATACTAAGGCCACAAAGTAGACAATAGCACGGGCCACCTTGTCTCCCACTGAAGGATTCTGAGGATTCCATACTGGTAAGATCACACCCTCAGAGCAGACGTCACCCTGGGAACAGTTGGCACTGGAGGAGGGTAGATCATAGGAGTCAGCATTTGAGGGGATAGAGAAAGAGATAAGAAAAAGTAAAGGGAAAATGATATAAAGGGTTTGGTGGGTGAGATGCATGGTTCAGAATCTTCAGCCCTTTACAGAAGTTGTAATGATCTTCTCTGTAGGTTTGAGCTATGAGGAGACAAAAAAAGAGAAAGTCTTAATAAATGTATTATACAACTGGTTTGGAAACCAATACACTAGTACACAATTTAGGCAATTATTTAATGTTACAGTTAGTGATGACCAGTGTTGGGTGTAACACATTACAAAGTACTTTTAGGTCCGCCATTTAAGTACTCAGTTATTTAGTTACTTTTTCAAAAATATAATTTGTTATTTGGACAATTTATGTAATCCGTGAGCCAGACAGCAGTGATTCCTTATCCCTTAGTGTGTGTGTGAAAGTCGCCCTTCAAGCCCCGCCCCGATAACCCACCCCCCATTGTTATTCCTGCTATTATACCCCTGTCTCACCTAAGCGGTTTGACTATGCGAGGACCGACGCGCAGAAAGATGGAAACCTAATCACAGCCTCGAAACTCGTGGTGAATCATGATGAACCGTACTTACGGCCACCGTGCGAAACCGCGTAGGTAAGATAGGGGTATTAGTAGTTAACAGATTATGGGCCAAACTTGATGGTGATGATGGTATAATAATTATAAAGGTCTTGACTAAAACAACATGCATGAGGAATCACAAAGAAGCTTTCATTTTCTGCTGTGGAAAAGTACTCAAACTAGTTACTTTTATCAGAAAGTAACGTAGTAATGTAACTGATTACTTTTTAAAGACAGTCATTTTGTAATGTAATTAGTTACTTTAAAAAGTAATGTCCCCCAACACTGGTGATGACACTGGCCATAAAACTGTTAGTTCTGATCTTGCCACATCAGCATTCTCCCATCTGAAATGGTCTTTATGAAATTAATTGCAGACCTTTGTTTAATAAATCTTAGTTGAGTTTTTCCTTACATCTGGTTGGAATGCCACCAAACCTCACAGCAATGTTTCTACTCTTGGATGTTTCCAAACTTCATAATGTGATATTTAAAGAACTTGGGAAAGGTTTCCGGCCTTTTCCTTCATCTGCTGTAATTCATTTCCCAAGAGTCATCCTCACATCACCTACAGTACCTGCCATGCTCCTGTCTCATCAACTTTGATCTCCCCAGCCCATTAGTCACTGTCCCATATGTCAACACCTCTTTCTATATTTTCCTGTTATATAATACTTCAAGTACAGTCAAGTTTCTTAAAATGTAATTAAAAAGACATTCCCTAATTTATCAGTGTTGGTGGGTGTACAAATATTTATCCATAATAAATTATCCAAAATCATTAAAATCTGAGGGGGAATTCTACTTCTTCTCTCTCTCTCACACACACACACACATCCATGGAGTTCAACAGTGCTGGTTTGACTCTTCCTGACAGAATGCTCACTGTCTGGCCATTCATGGCATTTCACGAGTCTGACATGACTACACACACACACACACACACACACACACACACACACACACTTACTATATCACCCTAGCACCTGCACTGTACTTTACTATTCAGCCTTTTATTTTTTGAACAGTGGTAGTATTTTCTAAAATTAAATTAAGCTCTCTCTCTCTCCCTGTCTCCCTCTGTCTCCCTGGCTCCATTCTGCATGTTGTGGGTGGCTAAAAGCCTGTATTTGAGCATATTTATGAATATGTAAACAGATATATACACAGGTTAGGCAGAAGGTCAGCAGCAGGATACATCATTTCAGGATTGTGTGTCAGTATTTGTGTCAGTATTTGTGTGTGTTTGTGCATGTGTGAGTGGGAACACACCTGGGTCTGTTTCCTGCTAAAGCCATTTAATATAGAGAACAGCACATATGGAAAAAAAACAAGGATGGTTTAATTTCTCCCCCCCATAACCCCACCCCCCCACCCCACCCCACCCCCGCCGGCCACCAATCCTTCTTACCTGATTATCTTTGTTTTCATGTTACTGCTGTTAGTTTTAGGACCATGGAGGATCACAATAAACTGTTCTATGTTTGCACAGTTATATTGTATATTACATTGTATATTTTTATTACCTGTTGCACCTTCTGTACATCAATCACTAAATTATGTGTGTAAAAGATAAAGAGATGTGTACGGGGACAGAGATCATCGGAAAAAATTCTACATTAAACAATATTATAAAAAGCAGGAAACAAAGGTAATTAACAAAACAAAGTTAATAATTGGTGTGCCAACCCTTTGCTTAAAATGTAATCTCAGGTGCAATAGATATTTTCCTGTAAGATTTTTTTGGTTTTGCCGTTTTGCTGGAATACTAATGTTTGGAAATCATTTGTAAAACATTTTGTACTGACTTTTGTAATGATTTAATAATTAAGTAATATATCCCAGAAACACAACTGCAGGGTGTTTTATACTTTACGTAGTGACAAAACTGTGGATGGTGGAGTTATAGCATTTTGCAAAATTATACAAAATGCACACTATTACAAAAAAAAACATCAATGTGCAAAATATTGTGAAACAGATTGTAATACTTCTCAAAACTGCCAAAATGGAAATATTTTGTAGTTAAATTGTTCACTTATTTTGTTTCTAAATACTCTAAAAATGAAGAGGCCACAGCTGCAGTCCCTACATGCCTGCAAGAGACAAACTGGGGGGTGACATCAGTAACTTTTTTCATTAAAGAGTAAGAAAAATTATGGGGTAAATCCTGAAAACTAAACAATTCTGATGTTTCTTCATTTGCAGTAACCCTTAAAAAAGTTTCCCTTAAGAAAGAGTGTTTCCCTGTCAGACACTGTTCCAAGTGTAAGAAGCTTTGACCTTTATGAATGCTAAGAAACCCTTTTAAGAGTTATGGGAAGCATATGTTGTGTATGTATTCTGTATGTGTGTGTGATCACATGTGCTGCAAAGCACTCTGCACAGCACACATTCAGAAAACTCCTAACATTGATCTTCTTCCTGTACTCATCTATCAGTAATATAGTAATGTTTTAGCACACACATGCAACTGTGCAGAAAGTACATTCATGTCTATATATGGTGAGCATTAAATTCAGTATCATTTGCTATTAAAATAACAATTTGAACAAAGTGCTAGTAGTCTACTGCTAAACGATGATCAACCTTACACGGTGTAAGGATAGGGTACTGTACTGTAAATAAGTAAATATTAATATTCCATGGCACAACATTGTGTAAACATTGTGCCATATAACGGACATGTCAAGAAAATAACATGCTCAACTATCAAATATCTCTATAATGACTGATTTGACTGAATAAAAAGAATTTATTTGCTTATAAGGCCTGTTATTATTTGTATATTTGTTTGTTTGTTTGTGTTTACATTTCCTATATGTGATTATTGCTGATATGTGCATAAAAGAACAAGCTAAATGCTTGAAGCAAAAATGATGAAACCGTATGTTTCCAAGACCAAGATGCTCCAGAACAGACTGTGATTTTGTGAGAGTGGTGTCTCTATATATGTGTCTTTCTTTCTCTCACTGCCACACATACACACACACACACACTCCCACAGAGTGCTTGACATTTGTGCTTTGTCCACTCTATAATCCTTTTCACCAGCCTCACTCTGTGTGTGCATGAAAATTGCTCATCACACCAGAATTCAAATCCTTAATTGGTTCAATTAATTTGAGTCAGGACCACATCCCTTTGTCTCCCAAGGACACCGAGTGTCTCTGTAGAGACACCATGTGTGTATCATGATTATCCGTAGTGAGCGGGTTGATTGGGTGTGCTTCATATTTTACTAAGTCATATTTGTGTGTGTTTCTTTATTCTGTCCTTATGATCTTTAGTGATATCCTTTTAGTATTTACTTCATTAACTTCACACTCATCCTGCATGTGCCCTTCATAAACACAAACATACTGAAGCACACAACTGCTGGCAGACCCATGCATTCTCTGTCTTATGCCCTCTGTCGATGTCACGGTGGAACACCAGAGAGCGCCATGCTCCCGGACTCCATTATGTGTTCTTTTGGGTTTCCTTTGTTTTCCTTTGTTGTCCTTGAACTCCAGTTCCCAGAGTGCACCTCGGTCAGGTGATGGGAGCACACCTGAACCGAGGGCGGATAATTAGTTTGGCTATAAATAGCCTTTTGTCCCTTGGGCCCTTGTCGGGCATACTGTTTACCTACTGTTGTGTTTCAAGTGCTGTTTATGTGATCGGTAAATTTTCCATGTCTCGGCGTCATGCCATCTTTGCTAACTTCCTAGTCAGGTGTAGCTCTTAGTTAGGTTTATCTCCTAGTCTTTTCTTGCTCCTTGTCTTGTTTAGCCTCCTAGCCTGTGTTATCTCCTAGCCTGTGTTATCTCCTAGCCTGTGTTATCCCCTAGCCTGTGTTATCCCCTAGTCTTGTTTATATCTTAGTTTTGTCCATCCCCTAGCCTTGTGTAGATCCGAGTCCTGTTTAGCTCCTGTTTAGTGTAGCCTGTTATGTGTAGTTCATGTTTAGCCTGTTATGTGTAGTTCATGTTTAGCCTGTTGTGTTTAGCTCATGTTTAGCCTGTTGTGTTTTACTCCCTGTCCTTGTGTAACTCCCTGTCCTTGTGTAACTCCCGGTCAGGTCTAGCCTTGTTTAGTGCATCTCCTTGTTTTAGTGTACCTCCTTGTTTAGTGAAGCCCTCGTTAATTTAGATCTTGTTTTGTGTAGATTTTGGTTTCTCTTATGCCCCGTGTTGCTGTTCCTTAGTTCCCTTATGTAGATGTCTATTTATGTTAGGGTTTTCTGTTATTAAAGACTTTTCCCACATGATCACCTCTGCCTATATCCCTTCTCCAAAGCCCACACACAGCACCCGTGACAGAATGCCCGACCAAAAAAGCGGAGGGGCCTTCCCTGGATATTTTTTTGGGGGGGGCTATGATCGTGACGTCGGTGCAAGCAGACCCCGTGGGTAGTCGACTTGCCAATCCGACGGAACAGTGTGGAGCACGCAGGAGCGAGAGGAGCGACGCCCTGCAGTGCTCAGAGAGAGACTGGAGAGAGCGAGCGAGCAACGCAGCCAGATTGGAGAGGGTCGCAGCTGGCAATACGACGCGTAACCCCAAGGACACAGGACGACGAAACCAGGGGTAGGGAAAAACCCCAGTCGGTGTGTTGGCAGAAGGGGCACGGTGTGGAGCTGCTACGGCATAGTGCTCCAACAGCTGGCAGGCGAGCTCATCGAGCAGATCGGCACATGCCGGGCCACAGGGGATCACGAACGCATGCAGACCCTGCTGGAGTTGGGTGAACGGCTCCAGGACCAGCTCGGCCAGCTCAATAAGGAAAGCCCAGAACCTCCAGTCAGCCACGCTACGGATCCAATTGTTCCAGTGAGCCCCGCTGCGGGCCGTGATCTCCCAGAGAGCCCAGCTGCGGGCCGTGATCTCCCAGAGAGCCCAGCTGCGGGCCGTGATCGCCCAGAGAGCCCAGCGGAGGGCCGTGATCGCCCAGAGAGCCCAGCGGAGGGCCGTGATCGCCCAGAGAGCCCAGCGGAGGGCCGTGATCGCCCAG